>JBBJLS010000140.1:13941721-13980560 GCA_037577275.1 Bryconaethiops microstoma | reverse complement strand
TGTGTGTGTGTGTGTGTGTGTGTGTGTGTGTGTGTGTGTGTGTGTGTGTGTGTGTGTGTGTGTGTGTGTGTGTTCAGATTTTTGATTGGTTGATCAGGGGCAGAATACTGATCCTTTGAAGAAAAAAAAGATTTTTTTGTGGTTAAGTCGCCTCTGAAATTTGTCGGGGCAGACAGCGGACAGTTGAGTTGCCTTAAAAATGATTGTTGGAGACAGACTCACAGTTGAAGGGGACATATTATGCAAAGCTCACTTTTTGCATTTCCATTTGGGTCTCTACTACTCCTATAAACACTCCAAGCGCGAAAAAAAACACCCATCCGTTTTCTGTGAGTCAATTAAAAGATTTTGGGGTCAGGAATCGCATGCTTCTACGAGCCGGTTGGAAAAATTTGCATAGAACCACCCCTCATCTGTAGAGCCCCACCCACTAGATTAGTTGAAGATCCGCCATTTTTGTCTGCTGGTTTTACGAGCATGCATAAGACGCCGAGCGCTATGGCTACAGACAAAGGCAAGGCACACTTGAAGTGTTGTGTTGTTGGCTGCAAAGAACAACACAAATCCCTACAATTTCTCCTAGCCAAAGAAAAACTTTACTGAGGTTTACATTCAGAATTATGAAATGCATAAAGGCAGTTTCAGAAATGCATGTAGAGAAATAAAAAAACATTTTTAATCTTTACATGGCAATGATCTCTTTCCAGAAAAAGGCAACATAATTCTGAATGTAAACCTCAGTAAAGTGTCCCCTCTACAGGCAAAATAGTGACATTGCAGCCTGGACAGCATTATTTGAGGTGGAATGAAAAATTCGAATAAGGAGCTAACTTCAGTGTCGTGGGGGGATCTGTACCTACTGTCTGTCAGTAGATGAGGGCGATGTAAGTACTTTCAAATAATGACTTTTGTGTTTCTATCGCAGTTAAGTATGAACTAGTTTGTTCATTTCGTTTCGTAAGCATGGGATGGGTGATGGCCAGCAACAGCTTATTTACATAAAAGTGACAGAGCCCTTAAATGGCTCATTTTGAAAGGGACTGAAACTCAAGAATCAAGCTGGTGAAATCTCTTTATGTGAAAGTGATTTTGTGCAAAGAACTTCATGAACATGTTTTGTATAGCCCATAGACCTATTATAAGCAAAGTGAGTTCTGCATAATAAGTCCCTTTTAATAAATCTGGACTCCAAACCCATATGTTCTAGCACTGACCAAAGATAATTGAATTCCAGGCGGTCAAAGGCTTTCATGGCGTCTAAAGAAAACACACCGCTGGCAGAGTTAGATTGGTCAGCATAATAGATTATATGTAATAAATGACGCAGATTATCAGAAGCATTACAAGATCTAATAAAACCTGTTTGGTCTTCATGAACTAGCTTAGTCATAAAAACCTCTAATCGTTGTGACAGAACTTTGGCATAAAGTTTAATGTCCGCTCCGAGCAAGGAAAGCTGGAACATGAGGTAGGATCCTTACCTTCTTTTTAAAGAGAAATAAGAGCCATGTTAATATCCTGTCTAAAGCGCCCTTTTTCGACTGAGTAATTTATCATATCTAGAATAAGATGGCCTAGCTCAGTCCAGAAAGTAGAGTAAAATTCCACAGAAATTCCATCCAAACCTGGCGATTTCCCTTTCGTCATACACTTCAGGGCTATTTCCAATTCTTCAAGAGTAACTGGTTCTGCTAGAAAGACCACCTCAGAATCAGACAAATGTGGTAAATTAAGTGAGGAAAAAAACAAAGGAAAAGCAGCTTCCTCACAAGTAGATTCGATACAAAGAACTATACAAAGAAGAGTAAAAAGAACAAAAGGTTTCACTAATAAGTTTGGGGTTGGTCAAAAGCTCATCGGATGGAGATTTTAAGGCCATGATATTTGTAGACTGTAGAGCCAGTAGATGACTAGGTCTGCTTCCATGAAGGTAATAATATTGCCTACTTCTCTGGATAAGAAACTCTGCTTTAACCTGTAATAGTTGATTAAGTTCAGACTTTACAACACTAATTCTAGTGGCTGTCCGAGCAGAATAGGAAAATTGGTTTGATCTCTCTAGTGCAGCTATCTGATTTTCAAGACTAGATATTTTCTTTGCAGGTATGAGAGAGAAAACTTACAAATAAAGCTTTGACTGTGTCCCAATAGAATCTGGGAATCATCCCTAGAATTTTTATTAATTTAAATAAACTCTAAAAGCCCTTCTTTGCACGAAATATAAAACATTTTACAGTAACGATGCGTTAAATCGCCAACGAGGTGCTTGGAGTGGCTGACTGGCAAGCGAGAGCTTTAAAATGTTACAACAATGATCAGAGAGGGATACTGGCCAGATTTCTGAATTAACTATTGATGGAGACAGGTTGCCAGAAGTGAAAATAAAGTCAATACGAGAGTAGGACTTATGCCTTGGTGAAAAAAAATGTATACATTCTAGCCAAAGGATTAGTCAGATGCCATGAATCTATTAAAGAAAGTGAAGACATACAATGCCTTAGATTGTCAGAGGACAGTGGCTGAGGATGGGTTTTGCTATCCCCAGATCTATCTAGTTCAAGGGACATAACAGTATACATATCTGACCCCACAGTCACAGTCTGACAAACTGAGCAGATAATTAGTTAGTACAGAGAAAAAAGTACTGTCATAGGTTGAAGGGGCAGATGCAGAGATAAAGGCCAACTTCCCATTTCCAACTAAAACCTGAATATGAGATATCCTTCCATTTGCATCATTACCTTGGTCCAGTATCTTAATGTGTAAATTTCTCCTAATTAAGATAACACCCTTGGTTTTGTTGACAGCTGATGAGGAAGATGCCACTCTGTATAATTTATTATTGCACCTGTGGACATCTTCCTTCTTCAAATGACTTTCCTGAATCAAAACGAGATCAATTTTCTTCCTTCTCCAAAAGTCCATACAGCATACACGTTTATGGGGACCGTTTAAACCATTTACATTTCAACTTTTTGCTATCAAACGTTCTGCAAACTGAAAGAGATGAAAGAACATACATTGAAAAGAACTTCAGATGTTTACCAAGAACCCACCCACTACCTCGTACGAAACCCTGTAAAACAAAACCCATCAACCTTATGCAGACAAGGCACCAAATAAGCTAGAGTCTGCTGTATACCTTCACAAAAACCCCTGACATCAAACATTGGCTCACACGCAGTAGAGTGCTGACATCAGCCCTAATACCGAATACAAAAAGGAAAACACTTCACCTGTATGGTTGCACATTTAGCACGAGTCAGAAGACGTTAAAAACATGAACAGTAGAACAGAACAAAACCACAGGAATAAAGCACCGCAAAAATTTGACACTTAACAAACATGACCTCGATGCTCGGAAGGGCGATTCAGAAGAAGCCTACAGCATCTGGATCGCAGAACTTACGTCTGGAGATTGCAGAAATGTATTTTGACCATTCAAAATAACTTTCAGCGTTGCTGGGAACTGAAGAAAATCAGAATCCTCTTTTCTCTCAGTTCCTTCCTCACTGCAGTAAAAGCACTACGTTTCTTGGCTGTAGTGGGAGAGTAGTCGGGAAAGAAACTCCATCGTGTACCTCCATCGTGAGAGTGCACGGGCCCGTGATTCCAAGCCTCACGAAGAATAAGATCTCGGTCACTGTATCGGAGAAGCTTAAAGATAAACACACAAGGTCTCCCGGCACTGGATGAAACGGAGTGGATGCGATGGGCTCGTTCGATTTCGACCTCCCTGTTCGCTAGGAAAGCCTACAGGGTCGTCTTTTTCTGCACCTTCGGGAAGGCCAACTAGCCGTAGGTTGTTGCGCCTGCTACCGTCCTGTAGATCAACGAGCTGTTGCTCAAGCGCATCCAAACGACTGGCATGACTGTTTATGATTTTCCTCAGCTCCCTCTGTTCACCTGTTACAGAGTCACTTTTTGAGCACATGATAGACATATGCGAAGAGAAATAGTCTCTCAGCGCCGCTAATTTTTGAGTACGTGATCTTTGCTGTATCGGCAGAGTTGTCTTCTGGCTTTGATTTCTTCTTACGGGGAGAAGGAGTCAAAGTTAGCTGTTTGTGCACCGTCGACGTTAAGCTAATAATTAAAACATTTACAAGCCTCGAATCCGTTGACAAGAGGTGAAAAAGAGCGAAAATAAGGGCTAAATGTCAGGAGCTGTATTGCATGGGTGTATTACGTGATCTGTACTCAAAGTAGTGAAGTGTGTAACAACATAAATTAAAATTATAATATCTGAGAGCAGAGTAAAAACATATAATCAACAGAAAGGAGAGAAACAGCAGAGCTACACTGCAGAGCAGGTGCATTCAGAGTAATTTAAAAACAGCATTAAATCATCACAGCATGTCTGATCTGTCCTTAACATTGATAGTATACTATAATTGCCACTATACACCTACTGCTGATTATTTTAAATATATTCTTTTTAGATGTAAAGTGATGGATGTACTGAAATGCATTTTGAAACCTAACCTATAATCTCAATAAAAACGTGTATGGCATATTACTGTGTGTGTTAAAGTGTATCAGACACAACAGAAATGCTGGAGTTTTTAAATGTAATGTCCACTTTTTGCAGACAGAGCAGCACCAAGTCTTCTCTTGTAACTGACAACAAAGAACACAGGATTTTTGACCATCTCTCAATGCAACCCACAGGTTTTCAATTGGAGTAGGTCTGGGGACTGGGACAGCCATGATAAAATCCTGAATTTGTGGTCATTTAATCATTTCTTGAGTGGCTTTTGATGTGTGTTTTGGATCATTGTGCTGCTAGAAGCTCCAGCCATGACCAAGTTTTAGCACCTTGGCAGAGGCTGCCAGATTTGATTTAAAATCCTGGAATCCATAATGCCATGTATCCAAACAGAACTGCCAGAGTCATTGGAAGAGAAACTGATTTTTTGCTCAACTTTAGCAAGGGTGCAAAAAATTCTGGAGGGCAATGTGGACCCTTTATACGCATGTTTTTGTACGTATCACATAAAAAGTACAATAGAGACTCACAGATGTAACAGCCACATTCTGTGTTTAAAGGAACTGTGACATTCTGACGGAGATCTTGAGCTGCCAGTCTTGATGCCAAGACTAAATGACGTAGTTCAAATACATCCCAATAAATCAAAACTTATTCCAGCGTCTTGTTTATAGCTATTTTTCATATAGGCATTTTTCATATTTTTCCATAAATTAGGCAGCTCTACACCTTCATTAGAGCCCATTCAATATTTGCTCATAAAAAATGTGTGGCTGTGAATAAAGGGGTTCATTTACAATGAAGAATGCAGGTGCCCTCCAAAAGCACATTTATTGTGGAAGACCCGTATCACTTTTCAGCAGACAGTGATGAAGGCTTGATGTCCTGTTGAATGAATATGATTAAACTAAATCAGTGAAGCTAATATAACAAGCGTGATCCCACTTATCAAGAAAAGGGAGAGCACATTCCCTCCAATTTCGTCCATTCATTCTGACGGCCTGTTCATCATCGGAACAGTGCGAACTCATAAGCACTGACTGAGAATAAACGGGGAATGCATTGTGCTCATATCAATGGGGGTGACATACCTATGCAGCGTGGCTGTAATCCGCTCCAGGTGCCATCGGCCTGGCAGAATCGCGTGGTACTACCCACAGGGATATAGGGGGCGCTACAGCTGAATGACACTTCGGACTGGTAGATGAAGCTACGGCCTTCTCTAAAGCCATGTGCTGGTACTCCTGGATCCCCGCAGAATTTAGCTGTAATTAGAAAGAGAAAGAAATCACTGCTGTCATGAGAAAACTTTGAAAATCCTTTTTTTTAAACATCAGCTGCCATTTTCATTGTGTTAATTAATTGCAAAGTTAAAAAGTCCTTTATACCTTTAAACCTGCCTGTATGTGGGTCTACACTTCAGTAAAACACTTTCATAACCATATCACTTTCATGATAATTACATAGTAGTTCCTGGATAACTTATAGTTATTGAACGATAAGTCTTGATGTACACAGTGAAAAAATATGACCGCATAAAAGGGGGCAAACACAAGCTAAAGAGTCTACAAAGAACAAATTCCTCTAAAGCATTTAGGTACACAAAACAACAGCCAATTCAGTGCCTGCTGGTGGGAAACCGTATTGGGTTTGTGCTGGATTTAGCCACAGATGCATTAAACGTGATCAACATCCAAGAGTGAAAAGACAGAAATAATGAGAATGGCTCTCATAATAGTGTAGTGTGTCACTTCCTCACCCTTAAGACAAGCTTGCCTGATCTCCTGTAGAATTAATATGATTCCCTCTTTTCTTAAACTTCTATCATTTCCAAACCCACAGATAATTCAAAGCATTTTTCATTCAGATTCACAGAATGCTTCTGAGAGTGTGAGGGAGAGAAAAAGAGGGGGGCGAAGGGAGAGAAAAAGAGAATGGGAGGCCTGAGGGGTCCCAGGGTGAGCATTAGCTGTGACCCTGTCCATGACCAGCAAGCAGTGCTTCTCTGGAGGGGAAATCAATAAGGGTGGGAGCTGACGTCACCGGCAGGGCTGATTCATAATGAATGTGCCGAGCGGACTCCTGCGCTAGGATCCTGCACTACAAACTTGACTCTTCTTGATGAATTATAGATATGCTGTCAAGATGTAAAATAAGAGAGGAAAAGAAGGAAAGGACAGAGAAAAATCAGTGCACAGACTACAAAGTCCAAGGCGCACTTTTATTCCTGTGAGAGCTTGAGCTCTCCTCTCTTCCTGCTGCTGCCCACTTCTGAGCACTCAGAGAGAGCATCTGATTTCTAGCAGCGTGCCAAAAGCTGAAAACTATTGTCTGAAACCAAAATTCATGTCGCCAAACGCCAAAACCAGAAAGTTTTTTTTATGACTATTTACTAATTTTTTGTACCACTACATAAATTTTGCTCCATCATTTACCTGTTATTTATACTTCTGAATTATGCTACAGAAGATGCATTTGTTGCAGTTAACAGTAAAACTGTATCAATGCAGTTACAACTACCAAGAATTGAGTTGGTAATTGAGGGTTTTGCCAACAGCAAGTTACTGGTGCGATCTGAATGCATCAGCAATGGCCGGTGATGAAGATCAAAAGACAGAACATTTTTTTTAACATCTCTTACTGTCATTGTGACATATTTACTCAGACTTTATTTCTCTGTTTGTTTTATGCTGCTACAAGTGAGGAATGCTGATGAGAAATCACAACATTGTTTTGTTATCACCAGAAATGACTGTGGCTCCCGAGAGTTAAAGTTTTTGAGAATGTCACATACTTTTGGCCAACTAAGATTTGCAGTGTTATTCTGGGCTGAGCTGAGTCCAAACCATTATTTTGTGTATCTCCTCATCCAGGAGCTGGTCTCTTTTGGCATTTCCACTACAAGCAGTGGAGGGAAATTCAGAACTTTTCAGTTTGTTCTTGCCTCTACCGTCAACCCACTCTGCACTGCAAAAACTCCTGATCTAACCAAGACTTGCAATCTTATTATAGCCTAAAAGTCTTCTTGATCTTGTTTTGAGAATAATGTACTACATAAGATTTGTAAGATTATTAAGATTGTTTTAAGATATTTTTCCCTATTTGAAAAAATCTTACCAAGTGTAAATATCTTACTGCACTGGCAGATAATTTCACTTGCTTCAAGTCTGAGATTTCTTGAAATAGGAAAAAATATCTTACAACAATCTTAATAATCTTAAAAATCTGCTCTTATTTAGTATATTATTCTCAAAACAAGATAAGGAAGTCTTTTAGGCTAGAAATAAGATTGCAAGTTTTGGTTAGATCAGGAGGTTTTGCAGTGTGCCATCTCAAATAAAATTAATACAAATCATGTGGCAGCCGGCCTCTAGACGCCCTATGACACCATCACTGCCCTCCTTTTAGTTGAGCAGGGCTGAAGATCTGTCATGGTGTTTGGCTGCATTGTGCTTTAAGGGTTGATGGCTGGTATGGACTAGGGTCAAGGCCCGCGGTGGGTAAAGCAGTCACAGGCTGTGTTTAAATTGTATTTTGGCAAAGTACTTCTCAAGAATGCTTTATTTATTTAAGTTTTAAAGTAGTTAACTTAGTAAGCTAATCATCAAACCACAGGTTATTTCACCGCATGGACATACCATGCCGACCTTTAGCTAGCTCCAATTGCACATAATCTAACAGAAAAATAAGTTTCCCAGACAGAGTCTTGCAGTAAATGCCCTTCTGAATGTATCTTTTCCATCATTTGGACAAATGTTGTCCAGGACTAGACTTATTCTTTGTCCAGGAGAATGTACCACATAAAGGTTACATTAATGGCAAGATCAGCACAGTTATTCAAAGTTTGGTTTGATGGAGTTAGACAGTGAACTCAATGCATCAGCACCATCTAGTTAAAATTTTTGGTGATTTCAAGCGATTTTGTGCATGTATTCACAAACCTCAACAACTTTTACAAACCTTTCTCCACACTGTCATACTCGGCCATACGGACAATGAATGGCACACTTTCTGTGAATTTTTAAACATGACTGGAATAATTTTGTATGTAACTCCCATGAGCGTGAACATGGATAATTGCTCAGTTCAGAAAATTCCAGATAGGTACTGCAATATTTCCCCCATTTTAAATTATTTAGAGGGTATGACAATGCTATTCTGGAACACTCAGGCCCAATTCAAGGCCTGTAGGTGCTGCAGCAGGCATTGTAACATGGCTGTACTCACGCAAGCACTGGGGGACTTCTCCGCTCCAGGTGCCATTGCCCACACAAGTCAAGATGGCAGGGAAGGAAAGTTCATAACCCGGAGAACAGCTGTAGCTCACACTGGTGCCCCACTCAAAGTCACTGCCCTCCAGCAGCCCACTGGAAATAGGTGGTGGGGCAGTGCAGGTCACAGCTAGGGAAAGACAGAGACAGCAGAAAGGCATGATTAACCTACTAGCAGTCAACAGCCTGACATCACCACACAACAGTTTTCAACAATGTAAAACCAACATGATTCTAACATGAGACACAATGCTCCTACGTATTTTTAGGAAGTCATAAACCTGAAATATTACATGCAGAGTGATGATGAAAGCTGCAGGTGGTTATATAATGGCCGAGGAAGCTTTGTAACATTGAAAATGAGGTTATAATCAAATTAACATCCAGAATGTCTCATATTTGAAAAGAGGTAATTGTGTATTGAGGCCAATAAGACAAGAAATGACTGTAAATAACTAATTACAGTGTATTACTGATTTATTTGAGAACCTATTGTGTAGATGTATATGTTATCATTTCTCAATATGACAAGTAATGATATACACATTTGTTAGAGCTGCTTCTGACTCTCAACTCTTGATTTTACTCCTCAGCTTAAGACCGTTCCAGGACCACTGATAAAGGGATACAGTAAAAATTAAGCTGTCTTCATATTTATGTATATTTCTAAAAGTTTCAGTAATTATGCTAAAGCTCTAATACAGATGGGTGATGGCTGTTATGCACTAGTGAGCTGCTTTAGTGTGAGTGTGCTTGTCTGGGTGTCTGCCCTGTGATGGACTAGTGACCTGTCCAGGGTGCCTTTCACACTATGACTGCTGGGATAGGCTCCATTATCCTCACAACCCTGCTTCAGATAACTGTTGGATGTTTGAGGGCTGGAGAGCCAACGCCAAATACCTCAGTACTCAGAGTTTTTACTGAAAAGTAGACCCCAGTTCCAATATGCATAAACATTTTCTGTAGTCTGCTCCCTATTGCTATTGACAAGTAATTCCAAACTTTTGAACGGAAGTGTGCACAATGAACAAACTGCCCTGTCTTTGAATAGCAACTGCATGAAGCTTCGCATCTTGTGGTACTTAGGCTGCAGGCAGTACAATTTTTTTCTTCAGTAACAGATCTAGGAAAAAGCTAGCTCTGTTATTTCTGCATAAGTACATATAGGGGCAATTGTAGCACTAGACAACGGACAGGTTAATTAATTAACAGCTTTCACTGAAAACACAATTAAACCCAGTGGCTGGCTTTATATGGTATGAAGGCGCATCTACCAACTCAGGGTTGCACACTAGGCTGTCTCCTATGGTTATCCGTCTCCAGGCACTAATCCTAGTGCCTCTTAAACAAACACACAGTCATGGCTACACACACCCACACACATTTTACAGAATGTGTGGAGGCAGGGTAGAGTCAAAGGCATATCTTTGTTAGTATGTGTGTGTGCATCATGTGAATATGTGTGTATGTCTATGATGACTCATGTCCTCTGTGAAGGCATGACGACGCCACACCGCAAAACACACACACACACACACACACACACACACACACACACACACAAATTCACATGTTCATTCGCACACTGTTCCACAGTCTGTCAAAGCCAGCACCATGAAGAAACGGAATAGCGAATGAGATGGATTTGCTGATACAATGAGCAGCCTGTGTGGGATCAGTCCTTATTATGGAGGTTGCGGGGCTGCTAAGGGGACTAGAGGTGAGGCTCAAGTCTAAGTGACGGATTTGGGACACAGTCTGCAGTAGGATAAACTAGTGCCACAGTCAGATTCTCATACTGAGAGTTAATTGGGAAGATGACACAATGGGAGAGAGATGCCATCCCAATTATGGTTCCAAAAACAATGCACAAATATGCCTGGCTGAGCAGGGCTTCTTTATTAGCCAATGATCATGCTGCCATCCCCTCGCTGGCATAATAAAGTCTATAAATGTGTAATAAATCCCCGAATGCTGTACTAATATTCTGAATCGGTGTTGGACACGGCCTGATGCACATCCATGGGGACCAGACCAGTTTGGTGCCTCTAAGCTAATGAATATTTAATGCATGCTGTTTCACAACTTCAGCCTTTTTTCTCATAAAAATGCAGAGAGAGAGAGAGAAAGAGAGAGAGATGGGGATGTGAAGAAAGATGGGGAGGGGAGAGAGATAAAATTGGGGGGAAAAAATGTGAGAAAGAGTTAGAAAGTGAGAGGGACAAAATGGGTAAGGGAGAAAAGGAGTGTTAAAAAGGGATAAAGCTGGAAAGAGATATGGAGCAAGTGAGAGAGAGTTTGATAAAAGGAGTAAGAGAAGTGCAAAGAAGAGAAGAGAAAGAGAGAAGCAGGAGAGAGACTGACAAAAGGGGAGAGAGAAAAGGAGTGTGAGAAAGAAGAGTGACAAACAAAGCGACGGAGCAGGAGATATTACTACAGAGAAAGTGAGTAAGAGGCAGAGGGTGAGAAATAAAAAGGTTGAGTGAAAAGAAAAAAGAAAAATAAAGACAGAAGCAAAGATAAAAAAAGTCATGAGGAAAGGAATGAGAGACAAAAGCAATGAAAAGAGAAAGAAAGACAGAAAGTGAAAGAAAACAGGACATGAGAGATAAAGCATGTGAAGAAAGAGGGAGAGATTTGACAGAGAGACAGAAGCAATGAAAAAAGAGAAAAGACAGAAAGACAGAGTGGGAGCGACAAAGTGTGTGAGAAAGAGAAGGAGCAAGAGAAAGAGGCACATACTGTACAACATAAAGGCGCACACGAGGGTACACACACGCACACAGATTTGTGGAAGGAGGCCTTTTTTCATAACTCATTTTGAGTCAGGTCCATTTCCGGTATATTAACATACATATTCATGGATGTGTAAAAGTGAAATTCAGAGCAGTTCACACTGAGGGCATGAAGCTCAGACTGCATCAGATTTGTCCGCACAACATTTAAGAGGCAGGAGGCACTTCTGCCTTCCAGAATAAATGAGACATCTGTGCCTATCATAATAAGCGTAGCATAATGGCATTGAAGGCCAGGGCCTTTTGTAAGCACCAAGAAAGCAATGACCAAAGCAGCACACACAATTTCATATTAGCAGCACACACAAATGACAACAGGCACATTCAATTCAATTTTGGCTCCTGATGGCATAATGACAGAAGTCATTTTGGCCGTCACAAAATTAATTACAACGAATGTGAGTGGACTCTGTTGGAGAGACTCGCTGCGTTAATAATAGCCATGAGAAAAGGAAAACGTGCAGAGCAGCCACAAATATACATCTACATTCCTGATATTCCCATGCTGTTTCTAGCATTATCGTGTCATGGGCTTTTGAAGGTAGCATGTTATCATGTTTCCAAAACATGAATGTTTATCATTTGCTCTAGCATTGCATAAATATAATTCATGGCAATGGTTCCTCTTTAAGCACCGCAGTCAAACACGACATCCATCACAGCACTGCTGATACGATGCTAACAGCAGGACGATCAGCTCCAGCAGGAGCATCTGCTAGTGCTCAAGGCAGTGGTGCCCAGATGTGCAAACCCAGCAGTGCAGGCCAACATGCAGGAATCTGGAGCTTCATTTTTCTAAACATCAAAGAAGCTGCGGAGCCCCATTTAATTATGCAAAAGTAGGTTAGCTGCTAAGCTCTGGCAGTCTGTGTGATGTGCCGTAAGTATGCATGTGCACCGACAAGTCACTTTATTAGGTACACCTACTGTACCATGCAACTAATTGTCTATTTTATCAGCTCACGTACCATATAGCTGTGCACTTGGTTGTTTACATTTATTGACCCTGTTCTTTTATCCAGTTCATCAGTGGTGCAGATATTTTATGAGTGGCTGTGTAATGTTTATTAGTTATTGTATTAAACACATCTAACCTGTTGATCCATCTTGCAGATACAGTTGTTGTTAGTTACACTCTAGTTTCTGACGTTTGACTATTCTCAGCCAGCAAGACGGATCAACAGGTTAGATGTGTTTAATACAATAACTAATAAATAAACTTCAGCACTGAAGAACAAAAGGGGTAGAAATTAAGATGTAGAAAGTGCCTTGTCAGGGTATGTACACTACAGGGTAAATGTGTGGGGATATTCACTGACCTTAAAAATATATATCATTATTATTGTAGCAGTTTATTTATTGATATAGAACAAAAGCGTTTGGATGAATGTCTGCAGCAACTTTCCACAACTAAATGATGAAGTAAATAAGTAAATGATGATACTTTATTTTGTCCCAGATGATTATCCTGCCGAGTTGTATTGCACCCTTAATCATACAGATGCTCCTGAAGGTTTGTTGAACTTGTCCAGAATAAGGAACTTTCATTAGAAATGTGAATGCTTTTCTTATAATACAGGAAGGAATATTTTTGGGGTAAAAAGCCTTTTCACAGTAGAATTAAAATAGAATTCCCCCTATTTCAGACAGGGGAACTTCAGTGAAACTTTTCATTTCTGTTCTTCAATAACACTGCAATTACTTACAAAACTGGGAATGAATTAGATTTTCATCTATATAAGTGAGAAAATAATGTTTTTTATTGTGTTTAAGGACTATTTATATGCTGCCTTCCATTTTATCTTGGAATGGCTGTTTTTGTGGAAAAGGGGAGGTTCTCAGTTTTCCCATTTTATCCTTGCTAGCAGTTCAGCACAGTGGCCTAGGTAACCTGCCAAAAGCGTTGTGAGGAAAATTAATGGTTTGATTATATTATTTAAAAACGTGTTAAACATTCCGGTTGAATAATGTCCACTAGAGGGCTTGAAAAAAGTCTATGCTTATTTTGATTTTAAAATATTAAAAAAACAAAACAAAACAGATTGCATCCATCCAGATTTAATCCCAATAAATAAATAAATAAACAAACACTTACATTTGCTGTATACCAAAACAACAATTGTAAGTATCGTGTTACCTTTGCAGAAAGGCACTGGGGCATTCCAGGTACCGTTGCCAGTGCAGGTGAGGGTGGAGAAGCTGTCCGCCTCCATAATATATCCAGGCTGGCATGCAAAGGTGATGTTCTGTATGATGGTGAAATCCTCACCATACCTCACTCCATTGGCTGGCACTCCGGGGTCACCACAGTTAATCACTGCAGGAGTAAAGATTCGGTCACTGGGGGCAGGCTGCAAAGACGGCAGTAACAGCATTCATTTTAAAGTCATTCAAGAGGCTAGATTTGCAAGCCGTAGATCATGCCTTTGTATCTGCTTGAGCTGAAACTCTGAGCAATTTTGTAGACTTGAAGATAAAAGGCAGTTTCTATTCAAACAGGGCTTGAAATGTGCTATGATATGTTTGATGGGAACTTTTTTGCCCTGCTAAGCTAGCAACGCCATTTGAAGTATGGAAACAAAGCTCATGGAGCCACATTCACAAATCATCTTAAACAACCCATTTATGCTGCAACAGAGATATCTCTGGGACCCCTGACTCTTTTATTCAAGATGATAGATCTCACTATTATGTGGAGAAATCAATAGCAGCGAGCAGGCACCGCTCCTTTCTCACAGGTATCCCCGAGGTTTAACTTAGAATCAATTCTGCAGATCTTTTACAATTACCTTTTCCTCCAATGGAAAAATAAGCAGAGGGAGGGTGGGAAGTAGGGAGGAATGCAAGAAAGAGTGCCTGGACTCCAGATGAAATGCCAAGGAAACGAATTTGCAGTTTTGCACTTTGCAGAGGCTGACAAAACCTCTTTCCATCAATACCTTTATATCATTATTTCCGCTCCACAACATCTTAAATTCCACAATTGATTTATGGCGGCACATTACTTATTCTGCACCCTCAATTTTCCATACATTTTGTGTCTTTTGCAAAAAAAGCTGTCAATCATTGGTGTAAAATCCATCAGCGGCCTTGGTCATAAATGTGTCATGTGATCCTGATAAATTGTTAACACAAAATGCTAATGTGACTCCTCCCTTGGATGAAACCATGCATCATGGCTCTGGGCCTGCTGGGTAAACATGTGCAGAACAACATCAAATCAACAGTTCTTTGAGGTGCCACTACTATTATGGGTTTTACAGGGTTTTGGCTTCCGTGCTTCAATGTTAAACTCATGAGATGTTTAGGGAAATAATCAAGAGTAATGTTTCTAGTGTTATGATGAACAAAGTTCTGAAACATTGAGTGAAAGATGATCTGTTTGACTTCCTTTTCATTATTATTCCAATTCATCAACAAGATATCTGCTTTAGCTCTGAAATACTGTCGATGATATATGATAAGTTTTCTGTTTTAGTTTGCTGACTATGACAGGCAAATGTTCTGCAGGAGGAACTTAACATTACATCTGTGCAGCGTTTTTTGTAGAGCCCTCTTGACATTTCTTCTTAGTTTTAAGGAAAAGTCAACTTGGTAGACCTTTTAAAGTGACATTAAAAGCTCAAGATTCAACTGATCAAGGCCCAGATCTAAAACAATCCATCTTGTGGATTTTAAGATGAGAATTAAAGAATCTAGGGAAAGTATGTTAATCCTCAGCAGTACTTGGGGAGATTCCTTTATGTGAGTCACCCTGAGAACCCGAAGCTGACCCTCTTCTTTTTGTCCTGCCCAAACCTTGAACTGACCAAACCTCAAACTACTTTAGCCTTACCTGGCTTACTCCTCTATCCTCTGTCACTCTGACCTAGGCCTACATTAATGAGAAACTTCTCTTAAAATTTTCTCCATCTCTCATATCAAAGGAATTCCAATTACCCCTGTGATGAGGCCCATATTTAATTTTCATGAAGCTCAGGTCCTGAACCCTCAAAGGCATCAAGAGTATTTTTTTAAGCTATCAATCGAGCTGTGGTAGGTGACTACAAAAAAGTTTTAGTGAATTCCGTTCACATAGTTCAATAAAGACTCACCTATCCTCTTTCAGTGCCAGTAAGAATGAAGAAGTTTCATTTCACATATCAGCAGCAGGCCACATCTTACACTCTTTATAGTTCATTTACAGTTATGAAAACATCATCAGCAGTACAGCATGCACTATCTAGGGTGAATTCCCCACTCACTGGTGCAGTTGGGTGCGGTGCCAGACCAGGTGCCGTTGGCCTGGCACTGGCGTGTGGTGGAGCCAGTCAGCAGGTAGCCCTCCATGCAGGAGTAGATGACGGAGTGAGAGAATGTGGTACCGTCCAACCGGTACACGCGTCCATTACTGGGAGTTCCAGGGTTACCACACTGCACCGCTGTTCCGAACAATAAAAAAAAGATTTAGTCAAGAGAAAACTACCCAAGAGGACATCACCATTGAGTCCAACAGAGAATATCAACCTTGAAGGCTGTCCTGTGATAATGTCTGTGTAAAACATCGCAACTTTAAAAATATTTTAACTGCAAAAAACCTAACATGCTACTTTGTTCCTTGACTCTTGCACAAGACTGTGAAAGTGTAAGGAGAAAAGTCTGGAAGTAGTATGTGAGGAAGAGAAGTCACCAGAAGTAAGAGAGTGGAGAGTGTAACAGCTGTGAGAACACCACAGCCTGACCAGACTGAGACTTTATGTTCACAGGGCTGAAGGGGGGCTTAGATGGAGCTCTGATGGGCTTAAGTGGAACAGCCTTGTGGACAGAACTCTAGGAAAAAGTTTGTGTTCCAGGAAATATTAGATGCTGTTATTGCCTTGGGAGAAACATTTCCAAGCTCTAACAAGCCACCGAATATTAGCCTACCTATAGGACAGTGGTCATCAAAAATTTTAGAATGGGCCTAACCTTAACCTGTTGCCTTGCATACCAATTTTTATCAATTTTTCTAATTAGTGTATTAGCTTACAAATACTATTAGTTCATCTAACAATGCATTTAAAAAATTTGTAGTGCTTTTCAAGATGTTTTCAGTCACAACAAGAAACATTTTTTAGGTGTAAGCAAAAATTTGTATGTATGTATGCATACATATCACCACTCATTAATCTAGAATGCTATAAATAATTAAGTCATCTTAAAGTTTGTGTAAGTACATAAAGGGACATGTTGCTTGGTAATGGTAAAACCAATGATGTTTTGTGTCATATTTGCATTTAAACTATTATCATATTGCAAGCTTGAGGCCTGACAATGCCTTAGCCATCAAACAAGCACAAGTGGCCTTGCTCTCTCTGGGTCTCACTCTGTTTGATAGTATACTATGTGAGTGTCTGCTACAGTTGGTAGTTGGCCTTGTCCAAGAATGCTGAGCTTGTACTAGTGGCAGTTACAGACTGGATATGGCACAATTTTAAAAAGATCACTCCCACCCTATTCAAACAAAACTCACAAATCAAAGGGTTTATGCCTTTTACTATTAAGATGGTAACATACCACACCCTCTACAAAGTTGTTCTCTGTTATTTTGCCAGGTCTTTGTTATATAATAGCTAGGCCACAGAGATTGGATAAACCCAGCAGGGAGTATCAGACCCCATAAGGTTTTTAGAACACCGAAATATGCAGGCAGGTCAAGATGATAATGCTGCTGGATGATAGTGTGTGTCAGCAAAGGGTAGGGAAAGAAAAAGCAATCACTCAGGCCCAATGAGTGTGTATTTGTGCTCTGCAGAGATTTGTGATGAAATTCAGGCCCCAAGCCATCCAGCAGCAAGTAACTTTGTTCGATTTCACTGCCAAGGCCTCTTCTGAGTGTATGTATGCCCTAACAGCCTAATTAAACCATACAGGGCTTTAATAATAACATTAGGCATTCTGGGAATTTCAAAGGCCTATGGTTATCCTGCCTCTTGTGCATATGTTTTTGACAATTCCAAATTCACAAATTAGGCCTTGCTTCGAGATCAAACCCAGAGCAGACATGGAGGAACAGAGAGAGGAAGGGTGAGAGACAGAGGGAGTGAGACCCATATGAGGCAGCTAAGATGGCTATTTCCCTTGAGGCCAAAGAGGTTAACAATCTGTACCTATTTAAGTGCCAAGCCAAACTGTGCTTTCACTTGGAAGAATGATGTGGAATGTAACCGGCAATCGGTATGGCAGCCTATCACCCTGAAGTCATGACAGAGACAGAGCTGGGACCGGCATGCACTTTCTTTCTCAAGCAACCTGAGCACTCTCTTTGTTACGAGATGACACAGTGACCATTGTGAATCCCTCAGAGTGTGTCACTTTGCAGCACAACACCTTCTCCCTCAATTACGCACTGATCCTTCATCCCACTGCCACCTCTCAGGAAACCATGACAAAACAATGGCCAGACTCCTGTTGTGTCTATGCTCAACGGGAGGTCCAGGCTCAGGGAAAAATACCATTATTAGAGTCTCGGGACAAGCAAGGCTTGTTTCCCCCTGCTTGATCTTTTTCATTCCAGCTTCTGTGTACAGTGCCTTTGGGTAAGAGGGCTCTAGTTGCAATACATGGTGTGGGACCTCACAAGACACAACTGTTACAATACAATGTTTACTCTTTAGGAAAGTGACCAGAGAAACAATGGGTTTGCTACATGTTACTGTCTGGATGGCAGACAATATGTTATAGCATGTCTTGTGAAAATGACTTGTGGGACTGCCTTACTGATTATGTAGCGACTTACTACCCTTGGAAATTGTTACTTAAAGGGATGATCACGAATAAGACATTGCAGGGCTGTACACTTTTTTTACTTTCTAGAACTTGTGCTATGAGGAACATGTCAGAATTCAAAAGCTGCTAATGAATTTAATATGAAAAATTGAAAAAGAACATTATTCCGTTTGAAAACTGGATTGCTGGTTATGGTTATATAGAGGATTTTGTCTAACAGTGTTTCACTTGCTGCTTGACAGAATATACTACAGACACAACTGCACTATCAGGTGCTTCATTGATAATGTTGAGCTTGTATTAAAACTTTGCAGCAGAACAGAAACACTAAATACACTTATATAATATATAATACATTGTCTCTTCTTGCAATGCTTCAATTAGTATGTAGACAAAGTTCCTCCTTCTGATGTACAAAAGTCAGTGATCTTTGGATAGAATTTATCTTAATCGAAAATGTGAACAAAACTGTTGCACGGTACAGTCCTAAAAAGTTTTCAACATCCAATCAGATTTGATTGTTTTTAAAGTGTTTCCTACATAAATTAGACATTGTTTCATATTTTAAAACACCACCTCTGAATGCATAATACTGCCTATATAGAATATTGTATAGATATCATTCCACCTCATCTTCTGCTGTTCCATGTTTTTATCCAGCCCTAGATCAGTGGTTCCCAAATATGTCCTCAGAATTCCAAAACGGTTCCCATTTTTGTCCAAATGACTGGTTTGAGAACCACTAACAGAAAAAATTGACATATGTTTTTCATATGTGTGATACATTTAAATGCCTTGTATTTCATTCCAAAATGCACACCAAACAGTAAAATGCATTCTAAAAAACATTAAATTAATTGCAGAGTACATTTCAAAAACACACTCCACTCAGTTTTTTTTAAAACCATAATTATATCTAATACACAAGCCATAGAGGTTGAATCAAAACAAAACGGATTACGCAGAACAAGACAGTGAAGAGTGAAAAAAGATTTTGTATAGTATGCAAGATTTCAATTGTTAGCAGCACTGTGTGTGCAACTCTGAAACGGTTACAGTGAAATTTGCTGAATTGAATCACAGATTAAATAGAATATTAAATCTCTTTTCCTTTGAAATTCACTCAGAAGTCTAGATCAAAGAGACTAAAATAACCCCAACTGTACAGGAGAGGAGCGCTAACGTTTCTACCCTTAAGATCAGTTTGTGGGGGGAAAAAAGAGGAAGCAAGACAGAAGTAGTGGGGGATTGGAAGTGACAGGGGAAAGTAGGCTGCTTTGGAGCTGATATGCCACAGTGGCTGTACTTTGCTTACGTTTGCAGGAGGGCTGAGTTCCAGACCAGGTGCCGTTGGGGAAGCACATTCTCTCTGAGGAGCCAAAGAGCATGTAGCCTGTAGCGCAGGTGAAGTGCACCTTACTGCGGATCCGAAAATCACTCTCCTCCCGGCTCCCATGAGAGGGGACACCTGGATCTCCGCAAGTTCCAGACGAATCACCTTCACGCACAAAAACAGGGAGGCAGAGAGAGAAAGAAAGAGGGATAAATTTGAGGCAGAAATGTGATTTAGATTATACATGAAGTGGAAAGCAGCATCAGACATATGACATCTGCGATAGCTCCCAAAGTCGCAATCTGCTAGTGAAGGGTGCAAGCTATATTGGCAGCTGATGTTGAGCGATGAATACACTAATTATAAAGGTGAAGAGTGGAAATGGATACTTTGACATTTGTTTGTCAAGCACTGACATGTATATTCACGCTCTGATGCTGAGGTATAATGATGAGAAAACCAAAAATCATGGCATTCAAGACTTTTAATTCCACTAATCTAAATCGTGATTTCAAAACGCATTACAGTAATAATGTGTGTTAATGTAATCAAATCAAATATAAAACCAAAGTTATTTGCTACTCACGTTTGATCTAGTTTGTTATAGAAAAACAAGGTACCCTCAGAGTCCAGAGCATGGGCGCTGGAACCACCTTTATAACCATTAAAAAACCCCCCTGAATAAGCTTCAAGGTAGCATTTTTCGACAAGGCAGCATAAATTGATACACTGCTTATAAGTAAATATTTTAAATAAAATATATTTTTCTCTGATTATGCATAGTATTTGTCTATTTCTCATCATTATCAGTGTTATAAACTGACAATAAACTGTATAAACTTAAAGATAGCATTTTTTGGCAGGGCAGCATGAATCGTCAAAACACCAGTGCCCATGATCCAGAGCCATGATCACAACAGTATATCAGGCACCTTCCGAGCAACAGCAAGTTAACATTAATAAATCTGTTTTCTTTTTTTTTCTGAACAGGTACCAGAAGCAGCAAGTTCGTTCAATAGCGAGTGTCCTTGTTAAATTGAGGTGAAGCAGTCGAGCACAGAAAAATGAACTTTCAAAATAAGAGTCATTTTTAAAAAAATTGCGTTAACGAGCGATAAAATAATTAATGTGCATTAATTAAATAATGCGTTAATGCTACAATAATACATTAACGTAGAGAGAACATCATTTCTTCTGTTAAGCATCCCACATTTTTGGTGCAGTCAGGTAAGAATTATACCAGTCTCTTGAGTTTCTGTCCATCTTAGTCCACTCTTCTCCTAACTTTGTGCTTGATGTACAAACAATTGTGTTAACAGTGACCAACTGTCATCCACATTCCAACTGAAGGCAGCATAGGTCCATGGGGGGAATTAAAAAAGTTAGCCAGACCTAAGGCAAAAGTAGAGGACTGTCCAATAGAAATGTCTGCCGATTTTTTTCATATCGTACAGACTTGACTTTAAACTCAGAAACCCCTGCTTTGTGAAATTCCCCCGTGGACCTATGCAGCCTTCAGTTTTCATCCTGGACTTTGGGAGCATCAATGCCAGTTCTGCTTGGGCACGAAGCACTGAGTTGGGATGCAAAAGAAATCATGTGAAAAATGTTCTTTTCTTGTTTGATGACAACATCCTCATCCTGGCAGTTTCACATTTTAAATGATACAAAGACTTCACTTTCATGACATCACAGGTCTGAAAATGAGTGACATCACAGGTTTAAATCAACCACATTAGGTTAAATGCTGAAGAACACAACTCATAATGAAGCCCCTTTGGAGAACTCTTTTGACTTACTACGACTAGACAAGATGATGTACAAAAAGACACAGCACTCAAACTTGTCCCATGTCAGCTGAATAAAGTAAATGACCCCCTGTTGTCCTGCATGCTTGTTCTCTTTAGTCACTAGATGGCGGATGCTGTTCCCCACACTCAGAGCTCTCAGGAAATTGAAAGTGCTGATTGATCTTGGGGGTTTCCATATACCTGAAGTTTTATAGCTTTACACTTCACCCAGACTGCAGCACCATCCATCATCCAGCACCATCATCACACACACACGCACACAAACACAAAAACAAACACACACACACACACACACACGCAGCAACTAAGCAATATGGCCCCTAAAGTTTACGGCAGAAACCACAAGGGAGAAAAGAACGCAAACAAGCAACATACCACATCACTTAACCCAAAACAGAAGGCAGTGATATACAGTAAACCCCCACTATTAAGCGGATCAGCAGTCATGGTAGCAGTCCAACGCGGATTTTTTCTGAGAACTGAACGAATAATTTTTGCTGAAACACCACACTAATGCAGAAACTTACAGTTATGACTGTAACCCCGGTTCTCTGATAGCATCTCATATATATGTATCTCACATATGTGAGGTATCTCACATATGGTTACGCCTCCCCGAGTATCCCTCAGAAGCACATTATCACTACGCCAGCCATGATTGGCTGACTACGTCTGACGCACTAGGGCAGTACCCTACATTAACCGCTGCCCGTGCACACTAGGTTCATTCAAGGTAGTAAGCTTTTCTCACTCACCGCAAGAAGGGAGGTCTTGTGAGATACCTCACTCATGCTATCAGAGAACCGGGGTTACGGTCGTAACCTTAAGTTCTCTTTCAAGCATTCGTTCGGTATCTCACTTATGGGATATATTTACTCCCATATTGCCGGACAGGTCAACCTCAATTATACGTGACCATTTCATCACGTCTGGGTGCTCTGTGCCATCAACGAGTTCACACTCAAAACCACATGAGCCATGCGAGGCGCAGTAATGTCGAGTCTGTAGAACCTCATAAATGTTGTTGGGGAGGACCACGAAGCGGCTTCACAAACCTCTTGCAACAATACTCCTTTAAACAACGCCCATGAAGTGGCCATACCCCTCGTGGAACGTGCACGCAAGTCAACTGGAGGTTGACGTTACTTAGTAATCGGCTTACCTTTGTGAGGTCCAGACCATGAAACAAATAACTGATCTGCCTTTCTGAAAGATGAACTCCTGGTTATATATGTTCTCACAGCGCGCACAGGACAAAGTGAATGCAGCCGCTGTTGCTCCTCATATGCAAACGGCGGTGGGTAAAAGGCAGAAAGATCCAAAGGAAGGCACGAATAGGATGTGTCCATAGACTTAGGAATATTAGCCGGGTTTGTCCGCAATGAAACCTTAGAATCCCTATCACCAAACCACAAACATGATGGATGCTCTGACAATGCGTGCAGAGCACCAACACGTTTAGCTGAAACCAGTTCCATAAGCAGGGCTGTCTTAAGTGAAAGCATTTTCAGCTCTACGTCAGACAAAGGTTCAAAAGGAAGCTCTAACAAGGTTTCCAATACCAAAGGCATGTCCTACACCAGAGACAAGGACTTTGACACAGGGCGTAAATGTCGCGCACCAAGCATAAAACTACAGACAAGAGGATGTTGTCCTATCATTCTGCCTACAACAACCACATGGCATGCTAAAATAGCAGCTAGATAAACTTTTACTGTAGAAAAACTTTACCCTTATCAAGTAGACTCTGTAGGAATGTTAACACCATGCCTACTGAACACTGAAAGGGAATTTCATCAGTATCACTGCACCAGTTCTCAAACACATGCAACTTAGCATCATCTAATGTACGCGTGGAGGGAGTGCTTTGAATGGTCATTACAACATTTTGGGGTAAACCATGTGTTGTCAAATGTAACCCCTCACAGGCCAAGCCCAGAGGGCCATTTGCTCTGGATGGGGGAGAAAATTTTCTCCCTCAGCCTGAAACAGTCTGTTTGCAGTGGGAGATGCCAAGGCTGTGCATAAAGCATTTGCATTATGTCCGCCAACCAATGTTTCTGTGGTCAGTTCGGCGCTATCAGTATAACCATGAGACTTTCGTTCCTCACTCTGTCTTGCGTTGGGGATATTAGAGCTAACGGGGTAAACGCATAAAGGAGGGCGCGGCCACACATGTGCTAGCACGTCCACTCCCAATGGGGCTTCTGCGTCGTTCAGTGACAAGAACAGGGGACGCTGAGGCGTACAAGTCCACTTTCAGGTGGCCGTTGCCAGATCTGTTTCATCACATCTGAGTGCAGTTTCCATTCTCCATAACAGGGATGACCCCGGGAGAATAGATCAGCTCTTCTGTCCTACGCCCCAGGCACATGTGTGGCCTTGAGTGAAAGAAGGTTGGCATCGCTCCGGAGTATCAGTCTGTGTGCTAGCCTTTGCAACTGAGGGGAGCACAAACCCCCTTGTTTGTTGATGTAGACTACCGCTGTCTGTTCTGACTAACACATGAGTATTTTCCACATATGGCAGGAAAACCATTGGCTCCAGAACATTGATATGTACTGTGCGTAGGCTCGGCTTCCATTGACCGTTCACCGATCTGCCATTGTGTGTGTCACTCTAGCCCCACCGAGATGTGTCTGTGGTTATTAAAGACTGTGCACATATCGTGCCCAATGACGTGCCTTGTGCCAGAAAATTTGGTCTGTTCCATTGACGTAGGGTCAGCGTCCAATCTGAAGTAACTGAGATTTTGCGGCAAGCGTGAATATGTGGGTCCAGCCTGAGTTTCGATACCCAGCGTTGGAAACCCCACATATGTAGCCTGCCTAAGAAAACAGCAAACAGAACTGATGCCATCAGACCCAGGAGTCTGTGACAGTCCTTTAATCTCACACTTTCCCTTGTGAAACAGTGCAAGAGACACTCGCATTGTTTCCGTTCTGCCCTGAGATAATCGTGCTCTCATTGCGATGGAATCCAGAGACAGATCGATAAAGTTTACTGACTGAGAGGGAAGCAAGATACTTTTCTTCAAGTTGAACTTGAACCCTAGCAGCGATAGATGTGTCATCACGCATTGTGTGTGTGCGATTGCCTCCTGTTCTGATTTCGCAGAAGGCAATCATCTAAACACATTGCCAGACGAATACCCTTTGTTCTGAGCAGTCCTATTGCAGCCTCTGCACATTTTACAAATGTGCGAGGACTTAGTGCAAGGCCAAAGGGTAAAACTAGGTACTCGTAAATTACCCCCTGAAAGGCAAATCTGAGAAATTTTCTGTGTGGGGGGTAAATCTGAATATGATAGTACGCGTCTATGAGGTCCAGAGTGGTAAACCAATCTCCTGGATGCACGAACTTCAGAAGCACCTCATGCCACCTCCCTTTTTGGGAACGATGAAGTACCTTGAGTAAAAACCACCTTGGCTTTGTGCTGGAGGAACTACTTGAATTGTTTTATTCTCTAACAGACATGTTATCTCTGATTGGAGGAAATGTGCCGCTTCTCCTACAGCCTGCGATTCTGGACCCTTTTTCGATTGTTCTGAGCACCCATTTCGATTTAACGTACGTCTGCCAGTGTTGTGCTCGCTGTGTGAGCATGCCCACTGCAGAGAGCGCATTGACAGGTGAAACAATGCTGCCCCCTTGTGGAGGAAAGCATTGCTGCCCTACAGGTGAAGCAATGCATCCCCCTTGTGGAGAATGGGAGCTTTTGAACAGTCTGCTCTGTTGGAGAGCTTATGAGACTGTTTAAGATTGTTTTGTTTTGCAACAGAAAATCTTTTGTGTGCAGTGCTCTCGGCTCTCTGCCTGGATGCCCTGATGGAGGGGGAGTTTAACACTATCCTGGGACTCTGGGTTCTGAGCTGCAATGGCAGGCTCTCTGGACTGACCCCCATGCTGCAGGAGAGGGGCTTGCGTCTAGCAAACACGCTTTCCCTCCCCCGACAGCGAGCTAGGTAGCCCGCTTGGCCCTCTTGCCTGAACGCAGGTGAGGTGGCGCTGTTTGACTTCCCTGCTGATCCACTGGTGCAGCTGGCTTGTTGGACCATGTGCCCTTGCTCTCAGTCTTGGGTTGAACTGGAGGTCTTGGCTGTGTTGTGGACCGCTTTGGGATCCTATAGCTTGGCGTAGGACGGGCTATCACCTGTGTGAAGGATGGCCGTAAAGTCGGAGCGGGGGGTGGCTACGTTTCCCTGGGTAGGCAGGTCTGCAGAGCTTTGCCCCTGCTCTTTTTCTCCTCACAGCGACGTTGCATGGTAGCCATAGCTGGGCCACACAGGGTCCACCGCGACGTTGAGAAGCTGGATTTTTTGCAATGAGAGAGGCTGGAAAAAGTTAACCAGCGCGCTCTCTCCTGCGTCACCAAAATGCCCATGGCTCGCCCCAAAGCCTGCATGGAACAGCGATGTAGGCAGAGGCATAAGCTGGTCACCACGCACATCTCATCCTACAGCTTTTGGTCTGGCGTGCCTGACATCTTGTTCTGGAGCTTGGCTTGATACGCCATCAGCATGGTTGAAGCATTCCAGGCTCGCACACCAAGGGTCATGGACCTGTAGGCTTTGTCCATCATAGAGGACTGGAACCCGTCCGTCTTTGATGGAAAGCTCGGCACAGACGAGGTTGAGAGGGTTTTCTGGCCAGGGTGGAGCTGATGTGCTACCAGCGGCTCCACTGGGGGTAGTTTGGACAACCCAATCTCATCCATGGTTAGACAATCCAGCATGGATTCCCTGGACTGGACTCTTGGAGGAGTATGACTTCGACCAGTTGCAGGTAGCCTCTTCCAGGCATTCGGGGAATAAGGGGAGTAACTTTCTCTGCGCTTTTCGCCCCGTAACGCTTGCCTTCGTACCGGGAACCGGACTTCTCAGGCGGAACATTGGGCCATGGAATGTTCAGCCTTTCGGCTGCGCATTTGCAAACCTTGTGCAGGCTTGTGCCAATAGTAGGGGAACCACTGTCATCGCCTCTGGCATCCTCAGTGCTTAGGTCGTGCGGGGTTACAGGCATCGCTGCCTGTGAGGACGAAGGGAAAGGATCACTAGCGTCGTTGAACGAGATGAAGTCGTCTGACCTGTCAAGTGAATCCAACTCAGTATCGAGCATATCACAGCCCAGTTCGTCCTGCAAAGAGTCGGAGGCTAGCATGGTCCATCTGCTCACCCCAGTCCACGTTTGATCCATCTGCTCACCCCAGTCCACGTTCACAGTGGTAGTGGCTTCCTGAGGCTGGCTACCTGGTATGGTGAGCTTGGTCAGCACGGGGTCCTGGTCAGTCAGGCTAGCATGGCAAGCTAGCCGACGACAGAGACTTTTCATAGGCAGGCGGGTGCAGGGAGTACAAGTTCCTTCCGGAGCTAGGGCCTCCTCTGCATGTCTCAGCTCCAAACACTCGTTGCAGTATGGGTGAGTATCTTTTTCAGATATTGAGTTCCCGCAGGAGCACACCTAGCCAGGCCTTTGCTCCCTCATGGTAAGAGATGCAGCAGCCATCAGATAGCTTTGCAGCTAAATCGCTTGTTCAGCTAACTCTAGTTTGGAGACTAGCGAGTTTGGCTGTTGGTAACCACTGTTTGGAAACAGACTGGTTAAGATAGTTGTATGGAGACAAGCCTATCTTTCGGATACCGCTGGCAAGGGACTAGTGCTGGGCGAGCGAGTGGTGAGCTCAACTCTGCAGACAGTTTGCATAGAACCTTAGCAGTATCAGCGATGTTGCTTCTGAGCGAGAAGAGGTAACTGAATGACCCTAGTGGGCACAGTAGGGGACTGCCAATCATGGCTGGCGTAGTGATAATGTGCTTCTGAGGGATACGCGGAAGACATATCCATATGTGAGATACCGGACGAATGCTTGAAAGAGAGCTGCGGATATCCTCCGCTTTTTGTTTTGCTTTTGTGACGTCCAGGCCTCATCCTCCACGCCCTTCATCCTTGTGCTGGGTTGCTAAGCACTGCACCCTAACATAATCCAGCACGAGGACGAGGGGGCGTGGCTGATGAGGCCCCGATGTCACATCTTTTGTTGTGGCAATATATAATTTTTCATGCATTTCAGTGCTAAATTATTAAGAAAAATAAAATGTACTGATTTTGTAACAGAAATATTAATGTGAATTCAGCTACATTTCTATATAAAAAACAACTATAAATGTTTTGTTACTGATGAGAGAACACAAAGAAAGTGCGTTTTGGGATGGTGAAATACCACTGTACTCAGAGAGGGGAGGTTTGAAAGTAGCCAATCTGAGAATGTTCTTTCTCCTTGCTGATGATTGGCTGTTGTCATTTGACGCATGTGTGGCAGTTGCAGACCAGAATTTCCCCATGGAGCATCTCGAGTGTTCGTGTGTTTTTCCTTTTGTCCTTCTTAAAGCCCTGTATTTTTATTACTGTAAATTAAATGAATTTATTACTGTATTTACCCTGCTTATACGAAAGAAAACACAACACATACCAAAGAAAATGGGAGTGCATGAATTACATTACAGTCTATAAAGAGGTAATATCCGTATTTACATTCTGGCACTGCAGGAGTTCAGTGTAAACTGACCAGTACAAGTACATGGGGGTGGCTGTGGCCTAATGGATAGGATGCTTGCCTCTGGACCAAGAGGTCATGGGTTTGAATCCTACCTTCAGCACACCACCACTGGGTTCCTGAGCAAGACCCTTAACCTTAAGTTGCTCCAAGGAGACTGTCCCCTGTAGTTAGGGAATAGAAGTCGCTTTGGATAAAAGCGTCTGATAAATGTAAAGTACAGATTTACCTTTAAATTTTCTTTCAGGGTAATGAAGTTAAAATGACATTAAATTGTTTTGGTAGCATATTTGGGGGCATATTTAGAGTTTACACTATAAAAATAGGCATTTTTAGGCATTTTTTTTAACACATCACAACAACGCGTTTTTTCACTATACGGGGGGGGGGTGCTCTTGGATTCCTATAATACAGGCATTAGATCTAGATGGTGCTTGGAAGCTTCCTGGAGTGCTGAAACACACAGCACTCAGAAACAGTAGCACAAGGTAAACACACTGGTAAACACGCTGGCATGAATTTTAGACCGGCCTTTATATTTAAACGCCCTCACATATCAGGTGAGTCAACATCAGAAAATAGCCCATGTCAGGGGACTTGTCCACTTCCATAAATAAGCCATCATTTATTTAAGGACACAGTACAGTATAAAAAGGCTCGTCTTGATTTAATGCAGCAGTGAGTGGAGCGCTCTTAGTGCAGAGAATATGTGGAGTCTTGGGAGTAGGAGGCCGTGGGGACAGATTAAAACGGTTGTTATTAAAGGACTACAGGCTGTTCTTCTGACTTATTAATACACCAGATAGTACAACTGCTCTGGAACATGTACAGGACCTGTACTGCTTTCTTTGGCCATGGTCACAGCTAACAGATTCATCACATGATACGCAGCTAGGCAGGACATGTGTAACCTCTGTGCCACCCAGTCTGTTTTAGTTCATTTAACAACAGAATCATGTTTGTATTTCAGCTCTGCAACTATAGCAGTACAACTCCTATTCTGTTATTGAGGTTTGATTGGAAATGATACAGCTAAATTCATTAACACATCTTACAGAAAATGAAGATTCAAGTGCTGGATTGAAGCCCTAACATGCCTGATTAACCACCAGCATAATTAAAATGTGACAGTAGAACCAATCACCAGTTTCAAATGGGAAAACCTTGTTCTATTCCCAATGGAAGTCCTAGTTATGAGGAGCAGTCAAAGCAGTGGGTTGCTGCCTGATGAAAAACACTGGCTGCCCTATGCCAAGACTCTTGCATTCAATGGTACATTCAAAATCATAGATGTTAAAAAGTCTGTTAAAGAATAAAAACCATGTTTATCTATAATGGCGAAAACATTTTCAAGTCTTGTGTCGTTAGCTCAGTGCTAACATAAAGCTATAATGCTACATGGGCACTACCAGAAATGAACAGTATTCAAGAGGTATATTTTCCTTTTTTTGACTGTGCTTTGATATTTATGGGCCGAAGGCCCAGTTCTAACAGTCATGGCTTCGCAATGCAATATACATGACGTACATCACTAGGCAGTGCTTGGACTAAGATAAGATAACATTGTCTGAAATTAATTCACATTTTATTTTGCACTGAAAAGAAATGACTTATTATTATGTGGTACCACGTATCACTGAACTTTAACTGAACTCCTTTAATTTAAGATACTGAGGAACAAAGACATCTCTATCACATTTGTACAGAGTAGAAGTGTGACCTTTGAAAATTTAAAGGTTTAAATTCTCAAGCTAAGATGCACAGCCAGTCACGATAAACATGATAAGGTGTTGAAGTGTTGAAGATGGAAAAAGAAATCTATGTAAATAGAAAAGAGCCACTGCTACTGTCATAATGCTTATTGGAACAATAATGGCTTTTTATTTTTTTTTATTTCTGAAGTATGATGACAGCCCCTGCTAAAGAAATCGATATTCTTTTTGAGATTGACACTAGAAACATCTTCAGGAGCAAAGAAATGACCAAAGGGGGTGAAATCACACCACCTCCATCCCTCCCTGTTTGATCAGAAGCCTGCTATGAATGGTTACAGAACTGTCCAGCTTAGGCATGCAGTTTAACTTGCCATGGTGATGTAGCCTGGTAAAAAGTGATTCACCATCATTAACCGAAATAAAAGGCAGGCTTAGTTTGAAGTAAGCTTAGTTTGCTAAAAACAGTATTAACCATCAATTGGGAACTCTTTATTCAGCATCAACCACAGTACTGAAATGGCCAATTCCATATATTATTAGATATGTTGTACATTCTGCAGACATAATAAAATATCTAACCATGAGGCGAATCATGTCACTACTTAAAAGCTTGTAAGTAGTGAAAAAGGTACATAAGCCAACCCTCTGTGTGTGTGTGAGAGAGAAATTAATAAAGATAAGTAATCACTGTAGAATGATTCAGTTCACTGAGATCAACAGCTATGCCAATACAGCTAAGCAGTGGTAAAAACTTTCTCTATCACTTGTGTTCTGTCTGCTAAAAAGCTTTTACTGGCTCCCTGTGGTGCACTGAACTTTGATCTCAGTGATCAGCATTTACAAAGTAATTTGTAGATGGCCGCTTAGCTGTCACAGTGGTTACGACAGTTTACAGAAATAATTGTGTTCAGTGTCAGCTTTAGACAAAATCAAAGCGACAGAGAACTGCCTGGGACACAAACAATGATAATTCATACATATTGCACCCAAATTCTTTTTTTCATGTTACCAGTTCATTTATCAGTATAATTAAGGCACCGAATTCTGGTAACTAGCTAATGAGTTAATGTTATCAATTTCTAGCAGCAGGCCTGAAACCTGTTCCACTTGATTTGAAGCGTTAAATACAATTTGTACATCTCTATAAAAATGACCATGAGCTGCTGAAGGGGAAATGGGTTTATATAGAGTTTATACCAATGGCCTACAGTGTTTATATGAATGGCACATTCATAATTTAAGACCGTGAATTTCACTGAAGTGATGTTCTTGAAGGTGGTGAGTGACAGGTGAGGGACAATCAGATTTCTATTCCCCCTGAATCCACACCGTAATTACATTAAAGACTGTAAAAAATCATTAAATAGTCTGTACATTAATGGTTTGATAATAACCCAAACATTTTAGTGGGTTCCTAATTGCCACAGGGTCCTAAGCAGGTTATTATGTTGCTTATTAGGTACAGCCAGCACTGGGCATGTTGATTCATAATGTCATCATGGACGGAACATTCCCCATTAATTTTAGACCTGGTATCACTCTCTCTCTCTCTCTCTCTCAAATAAAATTAGATTAGTTAAGTCAACTGCTCTTGTATGTGAGAAAACGCTTTTGCATCACAAACCAGAGATTAAACATTGTGTTAATCACCTTCTATCACGACATAAATTCCATGTTTACCTATGTGATTTGATAAAGCTGTAGCCACTGGCATGTTCCCTCTGTAAAAACAACATACATTTCAACTAGTCACAGCAAGTCAGCTTCATTTGTCCTGGTGAAGGACGTTACTATGCAAAGCTGGTCAATGTGAAACCTTGGACACATGCAATTTTTCACTGACAAACATAAGATGTATGCCTAGGTCTATTATTTTTGCTGCTGACATGATGAAAGCTTTATTTTTCCACATGACTCTACATTACAATGTCCATTCGACTGCAAAACAACATGACAAAAAAGCCACTGCTTGATTGTGAGCAGCAGGAACAGATTCTTGGTCAAGATGAGACATGAACCCATTGCTTGTCAGTGTGTGTGTGTGTGTGTGTGACTGTATGTAGTTTGTGGGCTCCCGGGAGTGTGCTGGGCTGGAAAGGAAGTGCTGAGTAAGCAAAGCTGTTGAAGGGCACAGGGAGTGGAGCACAGTGATAACTGTCCCACAGGTGTTGTTGTACTGTTGCAACAACAGCCCTGAGACCAGGAAAGTTGAAAGAAAGGCGCGTCACTGTGTGTGTGGCACCTGTCATACAAGGTGAAAACTCTGACGAGGTAAAGTCACCACAAACATACAGTCTAGAAAGAAAACTTCATCCCGCTCTATATAAATATCGGATCTAAACATCTTGTCCTCTAGCGGTCTTGTCCTCTTCCCTCTGTCATGAGTGTGGTCTAAGCATCATCAACAGAAACAAGAAACAGAAAAATTGTGTTCAAGCCTAAAATGGATTATTGATCAAAGGTATTACTGTGGTCTTCTCAGTATTATGTGATGATTTAAGGCTGTAGAGCTATATAAAACACAGGACCTTTTTCATACCCCAGTACTGTATATAGTTTACAAAAACAATAAAGTATATAGTTTTAACCACACACTAAGAACTGTGAACACAGCATTCAAGCAAAAAAGAGAAACGTCTAAGCTTCTTAAGAGTCATATGGTGTTGGTGATTACACATCGACTTGAATAATTAATTCATTCTCTCTAATATCCCACTGAAAAAAAAACTATTGAGTAATTTGATCAGAAAAACTAATTTTAGGTTTCCTAAGACTCCAAGTAAGCAATGTGGGGAGAAAACAGTCAATGGTCTAAAGCGCTGGGTTTTCTTGGTCAGTGTGCAGGCTCAGTTTGCAGTAGAATGGCGCTGGTCTGCACAGAGCTGCTTAACAAACTCAGCTATGAGCTGCTAGTACAGCCACTGCACTCATGCAGACTTGTTGCTGCTGTAATTGGGGCAGTAGAAATTCAAGTGTGAGTAAAGAGCGCAAATGGTCCACTCACTGGTTGAACACTGGTAGGACTGTGTGCTGTGTGCTAATTGGAACGCAGACTGTTTGGGGGCAGAGTGTAAATGGCTGTATGACAGAGCAGAGAAGGGTCAAATAAGGCTTTCCAGTCATAAAACTGAGAGAATGAGGAATGAATGCAGGGACTTTTAGTGTGTAGGCAATTAGAATGGGCTCCCAACAGGGTCAAACGTTCATAATGGCTGCGGCTGGCTTGCTTGTTAAGATGAGAGGAAATAATGAAATCCTTGTACTGACCTGACACATTTCACATACATAATACAAAATACGCAAATATATACATACAAACAGCCCCACTGTCTGTGGTAGTAAGTACACTCCTGATGCCTGCATGTGTATGTGGCGGTGCACAACTAGTGATTTAAGTCAAACTGTCTATACTTCAGTCCATCGTGGTCAATGCTGATCACCCCCTCTAGACTGTGATGACCGAACTGAGAAATACTTTTAGCCACAGATTCACCAGCTTAAAGTGCTCCACTGAACGCCATAGAAAATCCTTCCTTCCACCGCCATCAGACTCTACAACTGCTCTCTCTGTTATACATCCACACAATAATCCGTGCAATAGCCTGCTGCTTCTTCTTGTATATTTTCTTACCGGGTTAAATACATTTTTTTTATTTCTAAATGGATGCTAAATCACTTAATTACTTGCAATATCTTATGTGCAAAAAGTCTTCATGTGCAATATTACTACTTAGGTCAATATTACTTTTTAATATTGCTACTGATTTTCTAATAAGTGCAATAACTTACTCTAAACTACAATTGTGTTGGTAGTTTTTCACTCAGCTATGTTACTTATATATAGCATTTATACCAAGCATTTTTGTATGTAGCAAAGGGTATTCATATTGAGTTTTTTTCTTTCTATAGATTTTTATTTACATTTTATTTAGACTTTATAGTATATTGTTACTGTCTCTATGTGTTATGGCAGTCATTACATAAGCAATTTCCTCCGGGATCTATAAAGTTTTCTGATTCTGATTCCGATAGTCACACAGAAAACAGCTATCCAGTTGTCATTACCAGGGAAAAGTTATTAAGGTCCAGCAGCAGATGCTGCATTTGGAGGTAAGAGATATGCAAGAGAGTTAATGTTGTATTTCAGTTAGTCTTTGGCTCAGAAACACCCTCTTAAATCACCACACTTTTCAGAATCATCCCTTTCAAGGCTAACTGAAGAAACTAGGCCTAAGGTAGGAGACAGGATGCAAGTTCCCACATAACTGACACAGGTCTCGCGTAACAAAACTCACTCCAAGCTGAACGCCACCATTTTTTTCATTACATAATAGTAATCTATGAATGAGAGCAATACATCTGTTATGATTGGTTTACAGAGGATTTTTTTCTTTTGAAGTGAAAATGTAGTTAGATCGTTATGGCAAGAAGCTTCCCAAGAAAAAGGCCTGAAATATTAGGCACAAAGTTTATGTTACATGCAAGCTCTGTTGTTTGCTAAGTGAAATGAAGCAACATTTTTAGGCTTGTCTAATGAGAGTTGTAGCTAGCTATAATAAGATGCAATCCTGATTTGTATACTAATTATATTGCCAATTAGAAATGCTCAGAGCAAGTAAATTAAAGCAGCCAGAAAGCTCTCTGCATACATGGAACTTCTTCAAGTCTGTTGAAAACATCTCAAGTTGTCTCCTCATGGAATGTTTTGCCTCTGCTTTGCCTCTGCCTTTGTTTACCTGGGCTCACCGTGTATCTTTTGTTTTGGTCTTAGTCTCCACCGTCGCCCTGTCCTCTTGTTATCATGTACAGCCGTGTCTTGTCCTTGTCTCCTTCCCTGCCCTGGTGTGTTTCAGTATTCTTTTTGTCTGGTCTCTGTGGTAATTATGTTTATTTCTCACTAATGTTTGAATTACCCTCTTAGTATTAGTTATGCTATGAGTTCCTGCCTTGGTTCTCTAGTTTCTATGTTCCCTAGCCTTAGTATTATCAAAATGTTCACGTTATTTTTTTCATGCTCTGTGTATCTTTATTAAAAGCCTACTTGCACTTACATCCAGCCTAAAGTCTCCAGCATTATAAACCAGACCATCCAAAATGTGGATGTTGCAAACTGGAGGAAATTGTATGAACTGTGCGTACACTATCCGCAGTGGTGGCTCAGACATTGGAGTAATGGGGACCTGCGGGATGGTCATGAAATTTTGCACCTGCTCCGACTGGCCTATGTGGAGTGTTGTAACAAGGACATTAAACAACTCACTGAAACAGTCATTTTGGAGGCTACAGAATGGTCCTTAGTCTTTGAGGGGGCTATGGGGCACAGGTTTGGGCTGGAAAACAGCTGTGCATTGTAGGCAGTATAAAGAGACAGGAGGCTGAAAGAGATGCACTGGAGCAGAGGGGCTGGATTCCAAACCTCAAAGGTTCCCTGATTTCTTTTCTGGCCAGCCCCTTGTTTTCAAGACAGGCAAAAACCTCGGTTTCCGGCCACAGTCAGGCTGGCTCCCCAGTTGCCTATGTGGTACTTGAAATGCTGTTTATAAGCCTACTGGATCACATGTCCACCTTCTTATCTCTTCCCCAGTGGTGCTTGTGTCCATTTCTAACTCAGTTCCTGTCTCTGCCCCTATCACTTTATGTATGTCTCCTGTTTTGTCCCTGTCCCAGTCATTGTCCCTATTACTGTCTTTATCTTGGTCCCTTTTCCCATGCTGTACTTTGTCCTGTCCCCTGTCCAGTCACATGTACAGTCTTGTGTCTGATCAACTCTCCAATTGTGTGAATCCCCGGTTGGTTTCCGAGGTCTTACCCTAGACGTCCCTTCTGGGCCTGGGGTAAGACATGTCTAACTTTTCACTGGTGCTGAATGTGAAACTTCTTGCAATACACAGGAACAGAAACTAAACTTGTTCTGCCCTTAATCTTTGCCAGGAAAACCACAAAGCCTTGGAGGCACAATGAACACTGTGGGAAGGCAAGAAAAGTCTCTGAGGATATAGATGGGAAAGGAAAAAGGGAGAGAAAGAGAGTGGAAGAAAGTTGCACTTTGCTTTCACTTCTTCCTCTCTCATTTTCCTGAATTATTTCTGGGTCACAGAGCCCAGTAGAGTATTGGGAGTGTATGTACACAGGGGCTGGAATGAGCCACGGTCTGCATTTTCCCTTTACGGGTCACAGACACTCAATGAAGGTCTAATCTAAAAACGTGTGATCAGACAACTATGTGTGTGTGTGTGTGTGTGTGTGTAATTCATTATAAGGGGTTGTAATAGAGACAGCATGTTAGTGTTAAGGGAATAGGGATGGAGGGAAAGTGTGCAATATAGGGCAGAGCCCAACACAGGACAAAACAGTCTGAAAAAGGCACCAAACAAAATACCCAGCACACCAGTTTTTTAGCATCTACCATTCATAGTAGAAACTCTTCCATATGGCTAGAAGATCCTTATGATTTCGCTAAGGTGCACTCTACATCTTCCCTGAGGGGGAGGACAAACTTTGGGAAGTAACTGTTGTTATATCTGGGAAAATATTTTTGTTGCAACACAGAAACTGCTCATCCTAGGGCTAAATTCAGTGGTGGCAAAGCCTTAGCTTGCCTGCTGCCACAGTAGAGACAACGTTGTTCAATGTATTTATTATATACTCACAGCATTGATATCAAGGAAATGTGATTGCAGTAAATAATGATAATAATAATTATTTATATTAAAAATATATAATATAACTACATATTTATATTATAATAATAATATAACTACATATCTAGAATATTCAGTATTTTTGCTTGATGGCTATGATGGCTACCAAACTAAATAAAAAAACACATGAAACATTGAGATGCCTTAAGTGACAGTTTTATCTGGCTATGCAAAGTAGACTATCCACTTATGCAATGCTTTAAACTGTTTCACATGTAACATTACAGCAGGAAAAAAGAAAATTCAATAATCTAGACTATTTAAAGATAATAAAAATACAAAGCTTTATCTAGCAAGAACATACAGTATAAAACAGTAGGAGGATTAAAAATAATGTTATTGTTGAACCTTCAAAAAAAAAAAAAAGGGAATGATAATGAAACATCAAACAGACTTGCCGTTTCACATTGCATTTTTAAATAATTACAAATTTCAATCAAATTACATGAAAGTTATGATTGCTTCTCACACATACCAAGGAACCTAGACCCAGGTGCTGGAGCTCTGTGCTTCAATTTCTTCAGTCTCTGTACTCATCGCCTTCCATAAGGGTGGACCAGGGGTCTGGGACATTTGAAGCTGTAGCTTGGTGAAATTTAAACTAATTTATTTACTGCATTAACACACTTGAGCCTGAAACTCCGTAACTTCGGTTATAATCTATATAGTAAATATGAGTGTGAGGAACGTTTTACTCCTGCACCCCTGCCAACATTTTGTTTGCTAAAATCATCTTTTTGAAGATGTACAGAATGCCACATATTTCTAAAAGGGCACCAGCATCATCATATTATCAAGGTCTCGAGGAAAATGTTGTGGAGCTCAGTGTACCACATCACTACAGAGTGCATTCCAAATGCCAACAGCTCAGGTATTCTTTTTCTATGATACGCTCTCTGCATTCATAATTAATTCCCCTTTGAAAAGTCTCAAGGACAATGTGATGTAATGTTTCGAAACCCAGCAGAGGTAAAGTGTGGACCTGAATGAACCCTGGCAGGGAGGTCCTTGAATCCTAATAACGACGAGATTAGACCTGGCTGCTTCCACTACGTTTATTTCTGAACTATTTGGCACCAAGTTTGTGACCTGCCAGAATTTGAAGCTGCAGGAAAGCTTAAATGCAGAGCTGGTAGAAGGCCATGACTGCTGTTAGAGGCTGTTTGATTATAAGGTAAGAGCAGGTTTTGCTGAGCACACCATTTTATTGCAAAAATGAGAAGAGTGAGTGGTGCAAGATGTCCTGTCCTGTTATACTCCTTTCAGAGTGAGTGTAGTTTCCTCAGTTTGGCCCAAACCTGCTTTAGGGACTGCGAGTTCGCAAAGTGTGTGTGTGTTTCTGTGTGTGTCCTTTCCTCTGTAGTATCTAGCCTAAAGCAGATGGCATACCATCTCAATAAAAAGGACAGGAGACATTAAATAACACCCAGAACCCACAGATCAATTTCCTACCAAACAAACATAACTCACTCATTGTCCCAGTGGAGCACTAGCATGCTGCCCTAATTGCCAAGAGACTCACATCATTCCAACAGGAGAAAAAGATAAAACAAGCTTCAGCAGCAAATGCCTCCACTCCTCTCCCCATGGGGTCGTAGTCGACTTTAATCAAATATAGCCCCGTAACACTTACCATCCACACTGCCACAATATAAAACTGTTTGTATATGAATAGCTGCATTAGGAAGGGGGCGGGGGTGACATGTAAAGAAGGTAGTGGAAGCAAATGTGTGATGCAGCATTGTGCTGGGGCAAAGTGCTAGTGTCTGCTCTTCTGCTTTAAGCGTGCATCACTGCTTTGTGTGCCCATGCAAGGCTGAGCAGGCTGCACACTACTACCCACACACAGGCCCCAGCGCACCCTGCCTCCATTCTGTAACCAGCAACCTTCTACAGGGAGAATTTCAAAAGAGCCAGAAACAGAGAAAACATGGATTTTCCCTTCAGTGCTCCATATGTTCATGTGAATATGTCCACTCTGAGGAGCTTCCAGAGGAAACTGTTCCAGCCGTTAGCCAATAGTCAAGAGTAGTTAGGCAAAAAACCCTAATTTTCAGAAATCCTCTTATCTTGAATGTAATCACTCAAGACATGGGTGGTGTCTCACATTGCTTCTATTTGTATTACACAGCAGCTGCTACATGATACACTTTTTGGTATAAAAATAAGCAAAATCAGAGTGATAGAAATGGGTGAGACAAGTTTTGAATCGTTTGGGACTCTTGTGCTCAAGGCGGAGGTTACAAAACAGTTCAAAAGGCACATTCTCTTCGAGTTTTCTCTTCAACTTGCACCTCTGCTGCTTCTGCTTAAAATAATACGGATTTATTTGTGACATTGTGATTTACTGACGAGAGAGAGAGAGAGAGAGAGAGAGAGAGAGAGAGAGAGAGAGAGAGAGAGAGAGAGAGAGAGAGAGAGAGA
>JBBJLS010000140.1:13922719-13941621 GCA_037577275.1 Bryconaethiops microstoma | reverse complement strand
AATGCCCTCAGCTGCTTAACCAACCAGAAAATTATCAGACAGGTTTAATTGATTTCATGCCAGGCCCCAAAAAAAAAGTGTTCCTTTAATTTTTGTGAGCAGTGTATATATATACACACACATACATATCTTCATACATATATTTAGATTAATGGTATAAACATATGTTCAAATAATACTTAAATACCTTTGTTAATCCCTTTATGTTTATAAATATAAATCCATATTACATATTCATACTTTAGATTGTATATTATTGTTTATTATACTGCTCAGTATATTGTTCATTGTGTCATTTATATACTGTTGTGTTTTATACTGTTGTGCATCGACCGGAACCAAATTCCTTGTATGTGTTCGCTCACATAATTGGCCAATAAACACGATTCTGATTCTGAAAAAAAAAAATTCAGATTGAAGCAGTTGATTCATTTTGCTCAAACAGTTTGAACAATTTAGCATGAACGACACTCAACAAAAGTATAGCTAGAAACAGTACAGCTAGAAAGAAGAGTAGTAGCAGCCATTGCCAAAATCATATTTTTTGTGGAACTCTTTTTAAAGTTTCTATTTCTGCTTCGAGTTTCTTGTGATGTTCTTTTATGTGTATGTGGATGTGTATTCTGTAGAGTCAACAAAAGGTTATGATATGAACTGAGAAAAACTTGTTTGAGCAGGTCCAAAGAAGTCACACAAGAAGTACAGAAATGAATTTTTATATGGGTTGCTGTGAGAAGGGTGGACCTCTGAAGACTATGCTGGGAGATTGGTGTGTGCATATGAGTGTGTAGGGTACCTGAGCAGAAGGGCATCGGTGCACTCCAGTGGCCATTGAGTTGGCAAGTTCGAGAGGACTCGCCCTTCAGCTGCCGTCCACCCGTACAAGAGTAGCGCACTGTGGAACCAAAGGTGAATTTGTCCCCACTCAGCACTCCATTGGGAGGAGATCCAGGATGTCCACAGTCCACCACTGCCAAAAGCACATAAGAACACGCACACAGAGTCATCCAGTGAGTATAATTACAGTACAAAGTTTGTCTTTAGGTTTAATTACAGTTCAGTCCTAGCTGATTTCACAATAAGTGAGGTGCTAATACAGTTTCCTCTGAGAATGCTGCCTTCATCATATTGTGGAAGCACCTTTCTTTGTTGTCTCCAAAGCACTGACTATTAAAGTTTGGCAATAATGTAACTAAAACTTCAACTCAGAGAAAAGTAAAGAACGGTAAAATTTCATGTAGTGAGTCATGTAGTGAGCTATAATATTTATGCCAAAATTAAAAGACTGCACACTAATTTAAAACTGAATAATGAGTATCTTGTCTGTTTTCATGGAAATTGTGTTTTTTTTCTTGAGATCTGTACTTGGCATCCTAAAACAGAGGATGCTAGGGACATGTCCCCAAAACTTTTCGAAAGCCTTCAGTTAGCTGAATGTGAGAATGTTAGGATTACTGAACTGCAATGTACTAGGTACACTGAGACCAGCAACAGATCAAGCCTTCAGTTAGAATTACAAACGTGTAAACTGAGGCCTTCTCTCAGATAAGTGAGGTTTATAATGTAGCTGTGTGTTATGGTATGTGAGGACTGCGTTGGCAGGAAATCTTGTCAAGGCAAAATATGAGCTAGAGCTAAAGCATCTGTGCAGCTGCTGTCTAGAACACTTCATTGAGCCTGAAGAGCTGTGGAGGATGTTTGGCATTTCACAAGATGTGCACCCAATAAGACAGGGATCAGCCATGAAGCTGGCTTCACTAATTAGTGTGCCAGCAAAAAGTCTGTGTTCCACCTGTACCTCAATTAATGCACTGATCTAAAGCAGCGGGAGAGGGTCACTCAACTGTTTCTGCCTCCATTATGGGAATGATTATAATTAACTGCGTACCGCCGCTGCCAAGTTTCGGCCGTTTGCCTGAAAAAGCCGAATGGTGACTTACCGATGCACTCAGGCAGAGGCTTATCCCATTGGCCAGTGGGCTGGCAGGTGAGGACAGGAGAGCCGAACAGGTAGTAGCCCGGGTTGCAGTCATAAAAGACCACTGTGCCAAAAGTGAAGTTGCCGTGTTCAATCTTGCTCTGCCTGATGGAGTTGGCGGGTATCCCAGGATCAGAGCAATTGACCACTGAACACAGGGAAAAATAGAGGGAGAGAGAGGGAAGAAGGGAAAGATGGGGCAAGAGGTGTATGTGTTATTTGGCAGAAACAATGAGCAAGTGACATTAGGAAATCTCTCCTGAATCATTATTACAGGAATGGTACAGCAAAAAAATCCAATTTACACAATGTTCCACTTTCCCAGACATAGTAGATCTGAGTCTGGACAGCCCATATATTGCATCCTTAGTTTGGAATTGGAACTATGAGATTAGTTAGCTATCGAACACAGAAAGTCAAGTCTTTTCCATTCGCATGCATGTACATGCATATATACAAATACATCCCAAAAACTTCTCTCAGCCTGTATCCAACTCCTCATTAAGGTGGAGCAGACTCCCGGAAGTGAACAAAACATTCACTGCTAGAAAATCTCATGGTCTGAAGGGACTGATCTTGGATCAGATTCCTCCATATTTATAATGGCCATTGTCACAAAAAAAAGATTCTAGACTAATTACAGACTTCTACACATGGGGCAATTTGTGATAACAGATCTAGTTTGATTTGCATATCTAACAGTAGATCATACTGTGTCATACAGTTTAAAAAGTCTGAGCCTCTTTAGTACAGAACTGGATACAGTTTGAAATAAGTTCTGCGGATGTACTTACGGAGAAGATTTAAGTGACTTTTGACTTTCTTAAGACTTTAAAAAGGTTGAAATATAGATTATTACTAATCTGACACAGAGACCTTGATTTGGCACGCGCTTTTCCCCAGTGAACCCTGCAATGGTTCAGTCCCGTGCAACTCATGCAAAACCAGATCCTTACAGCAGAACATCTGGCATATTTCAGCTAATAAATGCACCAAGAAGTCATATAACGCCAATCTTAACAGATTCTATAATACAGCATTCTATAATACTGGTGACGTACTGGTGACGTTCACCTCCTCCTCCTTTCAACCCCACACCAGGCAGTCACTGAGACGGTGCTGCAGCAACAGCGACAGCCCCTCCTTACCCAGAGTACCCTGCAGAGTTTTTTTTGGAAGGCGGCGGATCAGCCAAAGCTCCGTGTGAATAGAAGACTTAACTTTTTTCCCCACCTTTACACGTTGGTGGTGGCTGGCTCCACTGGCGGGTGGCCTGGCACTGGGCCCGCGCTGGGCCCTCCATCACATAGCCCATGTTGCAGGAGAAGCTCACCACGTCGTTCAGGTTAAAACCGTTGCCTATGGTGCGTCCGTAGATGGGGCTGCCTGGGTGCCCGCAGCTGATGGCTACAGAAGAGGGTGACTTTTAAAAAAAACACTTTTTACCAGAGGTGCAGAGTCTTACACAGGGTCAGACCTTTCCCCGTCTAAAACACCAACCTGGACAGAGATGAACTAAAAACTTAGATTTACTATTAGCAGCACTTAGCATGTTTAGTGAAACTGTTCCTTTATTGATGTAGTTAACCAACCCTGACTGAACTAGTACTAATTCTAAATCGAATTCTAATTCTACTAAATGTGCTTATGCATAAACATCTCATGTAAAAAAACAAGTGAGGCTTTGCATGAGGATCTAATGCAAAGCCTAGCACTGATGTGCACTGTAAGGAACACTAAGAGGCAGTGTACATATAGAGGCCTTTTTACTGAAAATAATGACTCTTAACACCTACTGCACATACATGATACGCTTCTGTACTAATATGCCTTCATTCAACGAAAAGCCTGTTTTATTGCTTATGGGCCAAACCATTTTACTTGTGCTCAACTGCAGGGGTCTACTGAGTGATGCTGAATGGGTGGTTAACTGTATGGCGCTGGCGGGTGTGTGGATTGTAAATGGGCCGTTCACACACGCCACGGGTTAGCTGCAAAGCCATGCCTTCGGGAAAGATGTCGCTTTGATGTCAAGGTTGGTTTGACAGTCTAATTAGCGAAAGCTTTGTGCTAATGTACGTACAATTTGAATCCAAGATATGTTCCAATTTGTTCAAAAACGGGTTGAAATAAAAGGGATTCATGTCAAAGACCTTGTTATCTCAGTGACTGTTGTGGGCTGCGACACTTCAGCCATGTTCACTTGCCTTTCTTGCATGTCCAGGTACCATTCTTAGATGCCAGATATGCTTATCATTAGAGGTTATTATTGAGCCTCTTAATTTTGCTCATATGGCTGATGAGGAGCTCATACTGTATAAGAATTTAGCATTGTCTTCCTCATTTACGACATTCAGAGGAGCGTTTGATTCCTCATGCAGGCTCAAACACATTTTGTTCCTCATCACGCTTCTCCCCTGCTCTCATAAACAACCACAGTTCATTTGCATAATTACAGACGTAATTTGTTTCTCTTTGCACGAAGGCAATTTCCCTTTCATTTGAGCACCTTCCATAGCCTAAAATTTCAAACCAAATCACCGCGTGCTAAAATAGCTGAAAACTCATGCTCGCTGTCATTCTTTCTTATTCTCTTTCTCCCTCACTCTCTCTTGCTAAGCCATGATAATGATTACGGCTTGAAGTGCAAGGTTTGCTAAAGGACATAGGTAAGACCGCAGAAATGATGCATGTTAAAGGAGCTAAACCCAAAAACATGGCCAGGTAAAGGCTGGCTGAGAGGTCAGTGGAGAAATCACTACAAAGGTTAGTTAGGTCTGATTAGTTAGGTTCTTCTGTCTGTCTATTTCCATTCCAGAGAAAGAAAACTTGTCTCGAACAGCTCAGTGGCTGTGTCACATGCACTAATTTGTGTTTAAAAGCTGTCTTTGTGAAGTGGGTATGTTTAGCTTCAAAACCTGTGCCGCATCTCAACAGATGAAGAAGGCGTCCCTTTTGCTTCTGTTCTTTTTGGAACAGAAAGAACAGAACAAGCTGTGCGTATTTCACAGAATACTGAAGCAGGGGTGTGTAATTGTGATATAGGAACTAAAGGTGCAAAGGCAGCTCCATAAACTGCAGTCCTACTGAAGTCCCTCTGAAGTCATGCTGTGTCCTCATTCTGTAGTCAGCGACACGCCCATGTTAGGAACTCCAGGCTTAAGTTGGTTTCTTCTGAGAAAAACGAACAGTGTTTTTGAAAATCACCACTTGTTTACCGTCAGGCCCTGTGGCAAATAAAATGTTTCAAACACAGTAAGTTTCGCTCTATGAACGTTTCTCCTGCTATGTCACTGAATCCATGAAGTGCAGATCATGACTGTTGCGCACTGAATTGACATCATTAGTCTGACAAACAGTGTGAATAGCTGATAACAGTATTATTGATATTAATTAATGGAATACCTTTGTGCAACCTCATTTAAATGTCCATTATGAAGCACGATATTCATATTTATATTTGACATCATTTTACACAGATCTGCGAAAATGTATTTGTTTACCACAGGATGCAATAACATTTTTTAAAAGAGTATTCAATTTTCTCATAGAGGAAACTAACGGATTTCCAAATATGGGAAGGAGGCCGACTATTGACAGATGCATTGACTTCAAAGGTCTATTATTCAGATAATAATCATAGTACTGTCATTATTCATATGACTATGAGTTATTTGGTTATGAAACTAACATGCAAGTTACTAGATTGACAACTGAAACATGTGCCCTTATCATGTGGGTTTAAAGCAGGGATCTCCTTTACTCTAGTCCTGAAGTTGTCCAGCATACCAGGTTCACCTGTTAACTGCCAGGTTTAGTGAGTGTGTTTGAGGAGGGGAGCAGCCAAACTGGGCTTGGAACCAGATCCTCCAGTGCTGGAATTGGGGATGCCTAGTTTGATATCTTGCTGTCTTCTGCACTGCTTTTTGAAGCTGCAGGATTCAATCAGGTTGGAATGGTTTCATTTATGAAAACTCAGTTTAGCAAGACAACTCTCTCAATGAGCCAATTTCCAACTCAAGCTAGTTCTTATGCGGGATTTGCTAGGTAAAGTTTTGGGTATAAATGCTAGGCGATATGAGTGTGGGCTCATTCTGACACTCTGCTTCTAAGCCTGACAATGAATCGTTAATTAAAAATGCCCCTTGAGACGGAGCTGCCTCTTTTGTTCCCGGAGCTTAGTGGATTCTTCAAATGCCAGTGCCCTTCGAGAGGTGGGAGAGTGCACAGCAAAAGCACTTCACCTCAGTCAGTGATGACATCGAGACGTGACGCAAGCTCCTTTGTGCACATTTGCCGCTCAGGCCTGATGCAGCATAGTGACAGCTCTTCATTTGTAGCAGCCGCAGCGGCAGGGGCTCACGCAAACACACGTGACTGGGACTGCTTTCTACCGGTTATGCAACGGTTTACTAACTTTAACTCTCTCAGCAAACTTTTGATGAGGGCTGGCACAGGCACCGTACAACTTGCTTTGCTTTACGCTAACTGCAGCTGACTGAAATTCCCTATGATGACAGTTCTCAGGCTTGGAAAGTCGAGGTGTTTTTTTCTTGGGACGCTTTCAACCGCAAGTTGTGTTTACAACAGCAAATTGTCCCTCACTAATTCAGAGCTTTGATGCTTCTTAGGAGACTCTGCCACTGGCTTCTGTAGCACTTACACTTCCAACCTCATACCGCTCCAACACACAGTTCCAGACTTAGCAGGAAAGAGAGAGAAACAAAAGCAAGCACAGACTCACGGACGCAGATGGGCAGCTGTCCAGACCAGTTGTGATCCTGCTGGCAGATGCGCACGGAGGAGCCAATGAGGCGGAAGCCTGGGGCGCACTGGTATACCACCGTGTCCCGGTAGCCAAAATTCTCCCCAATCACCTGACCGTTCACAATCTGCTCAGGCAGCCCACAGTGGCCCCCTGGAGAGAGAGACAGGATGGTGGAAAGTGCCATTTAAAGAGAGAGGCATCAGCTGCACCTTAATTAAACAGGCTCACTTGAGGAGATGGCACTGCAATATTAACCTTAACATACACATCCACAAACACTTTTAGAGAGGTTCTTTTTTACCGTCATACATACTTAGAGAGATTACATGCTCTGTTGGAAACAAGATACATACTCCAAGATATTGCCCTGAAGAAGAGCCTTTAGAGGAAGCTGTGGGTGTAATTTTTTACTGGTCGAAGGATATCGTTCCTCGGAAGAATCATCTATCCAAAGTATTTTCTATGACCAAGAGGTTATTTGAGCCTCTTAAAGTGAGAACAGCAAGGCATTTTTGACCCTTTTCATAGAGAAGATAATTATATCTGATCACACTTTGAGCTTGAATGCCAAATAAAATGAGCCTGAAAGCCAATAGGACCTTTTAATGAACCTTGAACTGCCTGTTAAATGTTGCGGGACACCTAGCTTTTCAAAATGTTTTAATAAACAAGCTTATTTTCTTTGTTGGTCCACAATAACTAAACACATTAAACAGTGAGGTGTTTAACTGCTAAGCCGAAGAAACATCTGACCCAAGTAGCAGCTTGGGAATCATGTCATACCCTGCATTTTCATTTGGGGCTCTTAGAAGAGAAGTGTCAGTTATTTAATTGTTTAAAAACCTGCTCTTCATATAAAACCCTTTGATGAACAAAAGGATGTATAAACATAATATTAGAACAAAACTGCTACGTTAATAAAAGCATTGCTCTTATTTTTTTTACTCAGTCGAAAAGTAACAGTCAAAATCATCAGCATCAAAAATATTACCAAATAATAATTAAAAACATTACTTTGTAATGTAATGTAATGTAATGTAATGTATTTTATACTTAAGTATATAAGGTGTATATAAATATAGATGTGCACCGGGGCTGCAACAAATATTCAATAATATTTGACATATTTAATAGATAAAATATTAAAAATTAAAAAAGCCAAGCTAAATGCTATTCTGTCACCAGCTGCTCTGCGTACCAGACTTTTTGTCCTGTTTGTGAAACTCCATTGCCAAGCATTTGATCAGTTTTAACTGCAGCTGCAGTCCAAATAAGTTTCCAACTCCTCCTGATTGCTCATAGCTAGTATTTATTTTAGATAAAAAATAAGAGGAGATTTGCTGTTTAAAGCAGCTTTTAGCCTGAGTTTTAGTGGCTTAAAAGCTCGATCACTTCCCTGTTCTTTGAAAAAAAAAAGATACTTGCAAGTGAGAACTAGGAGCAAGCTAGGAAACATAACCAGGGTAAACATGGAGCGCGGGGATAAACAACAGGAATCAACAGGGCAGAAAAACACAGACGGAAATAAAGGCCACGGTGGACCAACAAGGAACAAACAGGGTAAACGGGGTATATAGGGTAAACAGGAAACGGCTGGGAATTAAAAACAGACAGGTGCAAAGGCGAAACAAGAGGGTAGGACCAGGGTGTAGCAAAAAACCATGTGGAGCAGGGTAAACAAAGATGCATGATACAAAGGTCACGTGGAACAAGGAACAAAGCCAGGGTGTGACAGAAAACAGCAAAACAGAATGGGGTGAGCTGCTACCACCACAGAGTCTTATGGCTGAGGAAAATTTGAATATTCAAGACAATATTTGATAGTATATTCAAAAATATTCAATATTTACAGCCCTAACATACACTGTGTACATACGGAACATTTTAAACAATCGCAAGTTCAGAGCTCAGATGACAACTGTATAAACAAATTGAGAAGAAAAACACATCCACCACCAACAGCACTGGATTTTCAAGAGAAAGTAGCAGTGTGAAGTTGTCTACCTAGACACCGTGTCTCTGTTCCGCTCCAAAGCCCAGACGACAAGCATTCCCTCACAGTGGAGCCCACCAGCATGTAGCCAGTGTCACATGTAAAGATAGCTGTGGCCCCAAAAGTCGTCTGAGTCCCAATCTTCTGGCCACTGGCAGGGGTAGGCAGTTCCCCACATGAGATTACTAACAAGGGAAAGAAAAGACAGAAATGTTTTCAGGCTGGTTAAGAGGAAACGGAGCCTTTAGAGGAGTGTAGCATCTTGTGAACCCCTTTCCTAACTAATGCCCTAATGTTTAGATTGCTAATTTGCAAATAACAAAGTTTATTCTGCAAGATCAATGCTAAGTGTTGTGGGGATTCCCTGATTTGTGCAAGTCAGAACACATTTGCCTTATTCTAATTTAACACTTCTTGACATGCTTCACATGGGAATAATTACTTTCCCATACGCAGTCCGTGTTTGTGTTAGCTGGGTGTGATAGAGCACTTTGCTTAACTCTTTAAGCACGGAATCATGATCAAGAACACATTAGCATAAAATACTCTGGTCAGTCTATTTTAATTCAGAAAGAGCAATGTCCTCAAAAAGAATAATCTGTCTATTTATGATGTGCTCAGAAGATGACACTATATTGCACCAGACCACCACCGCAAATACGAATTTGTGGCAGACTTCACAACAGTTTCTGTTCCATTGCAAACCCTATTTCGGCTTTAAATGGTGACTCAAAACTCACAATAGTGGAAGGAGATTATTATAATGAACCACCTACTCTTTCAGCCCAAAAGCTTGTTTTGTTATTCAGGCTAACATGACTGCCATTTTTGGTGTTCAGAGAAATCTGTCTAACAAAATAGTCTGTTTCTGTCATTTGAAAAGGGGCTTATTTTCATTGTTTCTGACAGGTGTTTGTCAAGTTCAGGCTTGTTTAACATTTCATTTTGAACTATAATGAGTTTTAAAATCAAATCAATATCACATATTTTTTGGTAAAAAGTAGATTTGATATATTAAGCCAGAGTGCAAATTCTGCAAACACTGCAGCCAGAAACAGAGAGAGTAATTTTTCCACTCACTTGCTCCTTAACAAAAAAATATGAGTAATACAGAGGTTTATATTGTGCGGGTCATATGATAATTGAAGAGCAAATTTCCAAAACTCACTCAGTCCATTTTTTGTGATTTTTTAGGTAACTACTATTGGCATATTTTTACATTACCTCTGTATGTGCAATAGTATAACTGACCAAAACTCACCCAGTCCTTGCATAATACACGATTAGGAGACTTACTTACTGGTAGACCGAAGTATGTTTACAATTTTTATGCAGTTAGCTGTCATTGACTCTATGCTGTGTCATGTAGTAGAATATAAATATTAAACTTGTACATAATTTTATGACATTGAATATTGATTTACTTAAAAATTGTTTTCATTATTTTTTTTAAACAAATTTACCCGTACTAAAATGTGCAGGAGTTGCACTTTAGAAACAAGCATTGAAAAATGACGAGTAACTGTAAAATTTCAATTAAAAAATTTCTTGTAAGAATTGCTTTCCAATAGGTAAAACAAGTAAAACGTGATTTTCCAAAAAAAAAAAAAAAATGCTTTTGGGCTGAATTTTGGAAATTTGCTCTTCAATTACAAAGTTGCGCTTGTGTTTATTTGCATGAAAATTCTTCCCGTTAAGATATCCAGTTAAATTGGCCTCTTCTACCAGTACAAAGTATCAATACACGTTTAGTACTTTGTACTTATTTCAGTAAATCTGCCCCTTAGTATGTAATTGCCTAGTTTTTCTACAATAGCAATAATGTAAATAAAAGCTAATGTGAACATATAAATGAAAAAGGGGTTGTCTTACTCTGACAGTGAGGCCTCTCATTCCTCCAGCTCCATGCGCCATTGGCCATGCACTGGATGTGGGCGGGGCCCAGGCGGTAATAGCCAGGGTCACAGGTAAAAATGATTTTAGTCCTGTACTCATAATGAGAACCATTGACAATTCGCCACCGTCCATGCTCCAAGGAAAAAGATCCAATGCTAGGACAGACAACAACTGAGTGCGCGCACACACACACACACACACACACACACACACACACACACAAAAATTAGACACATGCAGCAAATAAAGCAAGATCAAACTAAAAAACCTTAATCCTTCAGTGACTTCTGCTTCTGTTTCTGCTTTACTCAACAGTTCATTTACTCAACATATGTGCCGAGTACCTATTATTGTCACCAAAAAGCTTTATCCTTAACTGTAACTTGATAATTGAAAGGTTTATGGTTAAATTGAAGATTCCGTTTATTGCTATTCTGTGCATATAAAGGAAAACAACAACAAAAAAAAGTCAATACTAAACCGCTTTTGGTTGTGGGAACATTTGTTTGTCAGTGACTGCCATCAATTGGCACCAAACTGAACATGCCAATATAATCAGCCCCCACTGCTATCCATAATTGACTCCTGTACCATAAAACATTCAAACGTTTTTTTTCTGCATTTGAAAAAGAAGTGACCTCATTTTGTAGCGCTTTGTAATGTGGCCAAGGCATTTGTGCCCGAACCTTAATGGGTAATAACTTAACGTTTTGGCATTGAGAACATAATTTGCTCATAAATAAATGAGAGGTGAAGTTCTAGTTCGGAGTCTACTGTGTGTGGCGGGAGCTTTTACGGCAGCAAATGGGCTCCCCGGCCAGCGTGTTTGTGTAGGAAAGTTCTCCTACCCGAGCAGCGGGGAATCTTGTTGTGGTTGCTCCAGGTGCCGTCAGGCTGACACACGGCACTGGTCAGCTCCTTGGAGGACAGCCGGTAGCCGTCATTGCAGAAGTAGGTCACACGTGTTCCCACAGAGTAGTCCACCGCTAGCACACCCCCATTGACAGGAGCTTTGGGCACCCCACAGGATACAGCTAGACAGAAGAAAGGAAAAAAGATCCGCATTTATTGTCAGTAATATCAAATTAATGTCATTTTATATTAAATATTTCTCACTGTTAGCTCACTGAAAAAATCTGAGAAATTCTGCTGAATGTGCAGCCTCTAAACTCAGAATGGCAAACCACGCTTGTGATATTTTAGAGGCAGTATTTTATATTGAATATATGTAAGAAGTGCAGATTTGAACCTGTCAACACAAACAGTCAAGTGACTCTAAACAGCATGATTACATAATTACATTGTGTTTAATAGTATAGTGACACAACAGTAGTAACTAAACTTTTTAGTTATTGACTAAAAAAAGGCCAAACAAAAATAATAAGGAAGATATTAAAGTGGAGCATGAGTGATTCATCAGAATATTAGTTGTTTGGTGGCCTTAAAATCTCTTCTCTGTGTCACGTTTTGTAGTGTGAGCAGATGCACAAAACCCTCCGTAAAAGGTCAAGACCATGTTTAAAAGAGCAACAGAAAAATCATGGATTAAAGGGCATTCAAAAGTCTAAAAGAAGCTCAGAAGTTCACAAAGTCATGGTCCGACTGCTTTCTTTCACTGTGCTGCTGTCATGGCCTTGTCCAGCCTACCGGCAAATGGAAATTCTTGTCTGGCCTGCTGCCCCCTGCTCCTTTTATATAAGTGTAACTCAAACATACACTGGCTGTCAAAGGTTTGAGGACACCTTGCCTTCTTTTGAAATAAATAAAGAAAAACACATGCAAGGGAACATCCATATTTTCGAATTATTGGGTAAATCTCGGAACAACCACCTACATGATCACTAAAGTGCTTTTCCTTCCTTCGGTCTAAATACTGAAAGGTTCCTTTTCCAGGCTATTGTTTAAGACTAGATGAAATATCTTTTGGCCCAAATGTGGTTTAAACAGCTGAAAGGTCTGAAGTATGATGTGCTGACATCACACCAAGAGGATAAAATGTGTTGGGTTCAGCATTATCCTCAGTATAGCATTTTTCTCAATCATTCCTTGAGTATTGCAGTATTGCAGGTATACCAAGAAAATGAGAATATGTAATCAGTTTTCTGTTTAAAGTGTTATGCTACTGAAAACTGTGAATGAAGACATGCTCGATTATCGAAGACATTTTGAAAGGAGAGGTGTATACTATTCTCAGTCTTTGTCACTCTGTTCACAGACAGAATCTTCTGATATCTTCTGCGCACAACTCGGCTATCAGGATTTTGTCTTTTATTATCGGTTATACCGGGATTTTATCAGTCCGATGGCAGACACATTTCTGCAAGCATGTGCCACCAGGGCTCTCCCTGAAAACTTTAAGCTCCTGAATTACAGGAGGTCCGAATTCCAGTACTGGGGACTCCACACTATGCACCATAAGCTTGCTTAGTTCTGGTAGAATAGGAAAAACACAAAGATGTGCAGAGCATGTGATCCTTATTACTGATATTGGGAATCACTGTGCTGAAACAATATCTGTGATTAGTTATTTTGCATTGATTGGTGTACCAAAATGTTTGATGGACATTGTACATTTCTCTCTGAACATGAAAGCATGGACTCTACAGTCAATCGAAAACATCAACACCCAAGTGTATTCCCAACCTACCCCTCCCTAATCTCTCGCTGCTATCAGAAACACAGTAACGGTATGGCAAACAAGAAAGAACACAAATGGAAGATAACGCCAACCCTTGTGGACCAGGATACTTTGACGATGACGAGAGGCGAGGCCTTTCGTTTCACTTTGCTTTAGGTTAACGGACAAAGTGCCTGGAACACTTTGGAAGTTTACAGAGTCATTTAAGTGTCACTGACTGTTAGTGGCACACGAGCCTGCGGCCTCGGAGGGGGCAGGACCGGCACTGTCACATTAGAATGGGGGGGGCCACAAGTGCACTTGCTCAGAAACTATTTACACAGACGGGCCTCCTCGTGCTCAGAGCGTTGGATCAGAATGGTTAGGTGGTGCAGTATAAATGACAGATTGTCAGATAGCAAGAAGACTTTGTTATTTGACCATATTTCGTTTGTTTTAGTTTATTATGTAAGATGAAAATGAATAAAGATAGAAAGCAGTGTTTTTCATTAATTACAACAATGTGTAGTTTGTTCCTACCAAGACCTCTCCTTCTGTGTCATCTGATGCAAAAAAATACTGCTTTTAACAGACAGGACTGAGTCTGGAATACAGTGTTTTATTTTGTGAAAGATTTGTCATGTTTTGTAGAGTGTTTTAAATGTGTTTATTTCAGGTCAGTGCTCACACCAAGCATCATTCATCACATCAAATGACCTAAAATACATATATATATATAATTCTTGTTTTCCTGTAATCTTTAACTTTGACTGAGCCCTATGAATATCTTGTGATTTTTTATTACATCACTGTGCACCAGTGGGTGAGGAGAAAAAGTTTAACCAATAATATCATGGGCATTTATTTGGATAGCCCACAATAGACGCTTTGCAGACACTTACCTTGCATCTCATTTCATCTAATGCCTTCATTTTTCATTACTTTCATTTGTTAAATTCAGTGACTTTAACCCTATGCCGAACACTCACTCTTATCTTTTATCTCAGTCTAAAACACAACCTTACCCTTCATTTTGGACCTAATACTAACTCTCACGCTCTTGTGAATCAACCAGATACTTTGTTAATAATTTCATAATCTCTCCCAATAAAGTAAGGCCATCATATTTTACCTCCCATTCCCACTATCCCCACCTATTATCTAAAAACACTCAGCTAGCTCAGAGACTCCCAGATACCATGGTTAGAGACATAAGAGAGCCCTTACGTGAGTGATAATGTGGTGCTCTAGAGACTGGACTATCTCTCACTGATACTCAGTAAGCCTCATCAGCTCTTACCCTGGCAGGCTGGTACTGGTGCATCCCAGTCATAGTAGCCGTAAGGCGTTTTCTTGCAGACAGCTGTGCTCTTGCCGATGAGGCGGTATCCACGGTCGCATGCCCAACGAACCAGGCTGTTGAGGTGACCGCCCGTCTGGCTGCTGATGGAGCCATGCAAGGGTGAGTCCGGGGTGCTGCAGTACAGAGCTGTGTGCACACACACATTCATGCACACACAAAGACAACCAAAGAACCAACCCCATCAGCTCCTTAATCACTTCTTAGAACAGACACCTGTGCCCTGGGCCATCTCAGCATGCCTTCTGCTCTGTTCCAGTTGCTCGACTGGTTCACTAGGAAGCATTTACTATTCTGTGGATTTTATAGAAGTATGACGATTCATAACTCTGCCGAAGGTGTGAAGGGGTTTAATGCTTTGAAATGTACTGATCTTGGTGATTCCACTGCACTGATTTTAGAATGATAAAACTGAAACCAAACCTTTTAAATGTAAAACTAAATATACAGTTTTTGTTATCTATATTGTACAGTTTTTGTTATCTATATTGTTATCTAAATTACTGTGTGACATTTCCAGTAACATTTGTGTATGCAGTGTATGTATAAAAAAATAGGTTTGTACTAAAAATTCTAATTTAGACTAATCTGATCTAATCTAATCCACTCAAATTACTTTAAATTTTTAGATTTCCGAACACAAATTATACACTGCAAGAGAAAAGTACATGTTATCTATATACACTTTTGGGTCAGTGTACTGACATGTATTAAGGCTTTATACTCAAGTACTAACTCTGGATTATGTCAAAGGCAGCTAAGCATCTCCCTGACTGTCAACAAAGAGAATTTGGAATTGGATTGGCTTGAGGTATCACAAAAGAATCTGTGTGACAAGAATATCACAGTTGAAGGCATGATGACAGTGCTTCAGTCACACACAACTGTGGCACAAATAAAAAAAATATAGCACCACAGTCTTGCATTTATAGTCTAATCAAAGACAACTGTATTTCTTTACACCTACTTTTACACTTGTTTTACAGTTATTAAGCTAAGGCCTGTTAATACTAACACATATAAATAACAAAAATACAATCTGTAAAGTTTGAAAAGCTCAAATGTAATTACTGTCATTAAAAGCAATATCCCACAGTAATAACATGCAATCCTGAATTATTCACACACCCTGTAATCTGTGGGAATAAAGTAAGCATTCTTGCTAACTCTGCAGTCATGCAGTCTCATACTCACAAACACACTCTCTTAAAAAAAAAAAACAACGTTAAAAACATTTAAAATGAAACACACATCGACTGGAGGTTTGAACAAAAACAGAGCACTTCACAGATTTAATCTTGTGCTTTCTGGTGTGACGTGGTTGGCCGAAGAATTAATATGGATGCTTAGGCATTGAATCGGGACTCTGAATGTTTGAATGTTAAAGAGATCCCTTACTTTTGAGACTACATCAGAAAAAGGGGGGCATCCTTCAAAACAATCGACAATTGCGGGGGGGAGGGGGTGCGTGTGTGTGTGTGCTTGAACAGCACGGTTAACATGTGCCGTCACGTCGCATTTGATCTGGGTTGGGACGGAGCCCAAAGCGCTCGGCCCGACATGGCTCGCCATGCCTTAATCGATCATGAAGCGCATCTCTGGCAGAATATAGGTGAGGGAACTATTTTTGTCATAGCGATGAGGATGAGTCCCTCTCTGCTCCCCAAATCCCCTCCGGTCAAAGTCACCACACAATCAGGCTGAACTGAAGTTCACCCAGGATGAGAGACTTTAATCTGAGCTGGACTGCTAGTACTGCTACTACTGGTGCTGCACTGAGCAGATACAGCAGTTCCTAAATTAAAAGAGCTGTTTTTAAGGCCATATTCTACAGTTTTCTTGAAGAATATTTCATTTCTTACTAAATCTCCTACTGTAATCCTCAGAGATGTCAGAAAAACATTTTGCTTTCTGACAGCTAAGAACAGTACAATGTTTTATCTTTTTCACAATACTCTTTATGCTACAATACTCTTTAATACTTTAACAGTAATTGGCCTAAACGGTTGCAGGCTGAATGGGCAGTCAAATTAAAACACGTTCACCGTTGTTACATTACAGATTCCAAATGGGCTGTCTACAGGTTTGTTTGCATATCTTTGGTGTATCACCTTGGATCTCTGTATCCTTTTTTATTTTCTAATATAACGCATCAGTTGTCCCTTGTATAATGTAAAAATTTCTGACTGGACCAATAAAGGTAACACAAAATCCATCCATCATCTAAACTGCTTATCCTTAACCCGGGTTTTAGTGGGTGCTGGAGCCTCTCCCAACAGTCATAGGGCGAAAGGCGGAGAACCACCCTGGTCAGATTGCCAGTCCATCACAGGGCAGACACACAGACAAACACACTCACATTCACAGTCACACCTAGGGGCAGTTCAGCCTCTCCAATTCACCTGACATGCAAGTCTTTGGACTGTCGGAGGAAATCACAGCACCTGGCGGAAACCCACACAGACACAGGGAGAACATACTAACTCCACACAGAAAGGACTCTCGGGCCTCTCAGTCCCTACTGCAGCACAAAATCACGCCAAATAATGTCTCTTTTTGCATTAATGTACATTGAAAGCTAAGAGGGTTTTTACCTTCTCCTGTAAAGTGACCATTTTGAAGGTTCTGATTTGACAGTGGTAACACACGGACTGTTACATCATAAATTAAACATCTTTATTTCATATGATTATGGTGTCTTTGAAGGAAAGGCCATATGAAACTTCAACTCAATGAGACAAAGAGAGAGAGAGAGAGAGGGGGGGGGGGTTGCAGGGGTATCATAACACTTCAAAGTAATCTCCTGCATACTTAAACATCTGAGATGATTATCTCCACCCAAATCTCTAGATACTCTTTTTACTGGGGAATTAAATTCTTCTCCTGCCTTTGCCCTCCGTGATATATGATCTGCTATGATCCTTTATTATTTCATTTGGAAAAAAGCTCAGAAATGTAACTGGGTTACTGCACAAAAAGAAATAACAATTCAAAAATATGGCACAGTGGATTTGCCCGCAAACACTTTAATCACCTTTAAAAGTTCATTTAAAAGAGAGTGGACTTCCTTTAGATTTAGAGTTTGAATATAATCTGAATCTCCCATACAGCAAGAAAATGATATGTTTTTAACTTCAGATTATGATTTAAAATGGTCTTTTAAAGAGTTGTATGCTAGTGAGGGGGTAACCTGAGAACTACCTGTAATTTCAAGAAATTTCCTCCAGGGATCAATTATATTTTCTGATTCTGATCCTGGTTCTACATCCACGAGTAGAAGAGTAGTGAGATGCGCCTGGTGGTTACATTAAAATGTAAGGTTAATTAACATTAATGTTAAAGTAGATGCAATTTTCTAATAGTATGACATGGGTAACCTCCCAGTACAACACATTAACATTAAGGTTAGACTAGCTGGAAAGGTAAGGGGGAAATTGTGTAAACCGAGGATTTCTGGCTTTCCTTTGTTTCTAGAGACACGTTAGTTTGCAGCTGTTTGCTTTTGGACAACTCACGCAGTCTTTGAATGAACTGCACAGATCTTTATTCACACTGAACTCTAATGAGCATGTGATGCCACTCTCACCTCAAACTCTCTCAGATACTTTTTGAACACAACTCTGCTGCTTTTCATGACATACTCCTGGTAATGAAATCCTCGGTTCAATTATTCTTTGACGTTGCTTCCACTGTCCTGAGTTTTTTTTCCTTTGAGAAATGTTCATTTCAGTTTCACTTCAGAAATTGTTACACTGGGGACATAATAAAACACCATAACATAATAATGCATATAAACTTAATATACATTGAAAAAAATTGTTGAATTCTTTTATTTGAGTCAGATGTGAGGTCAAACTTGATTTAAGTAAGTTCAGTGAATCACTTAGAGTCTTAGAGTACTAAGATCAGATCTAACAGCACATTCCAGGGTCCTGGCCCCTGTCCCATAAACCGAGCCACTATATTAGTTCCTGTTTGGGAGAGTTACACAGACACTAGGCATCTCATAAGTCTTAGATGACCAGAGACTGCTCCAGTCACCGTGTCCACTCTCATTCTGTACTTGGTCTCTGAGTGGACAAGCGTGCACACACCCCGTCCACACAAAGGTGCAGACAGTCAACACTGTCTTATTCGTGCTTTTATGTATGCACATGATTGAGCACTCACCTCAGGCATACAGTTTCTTTCTCTCTGACACACACATATACACACACACACACACACACACACACACACACACACACACACACACACACACACACACAGAGAAGAAGAGATAGGCAAATA
>JBBJLS010000140.1:13911018-13922619 GCA_037577275.1 Bryconaethiops microstoma | reverse complement strand
ACACACACACACACACACACACACACACACACACACACACACACACACACACACACACACACACACACACAGAGAAGGGGAGATAGGCAAATATAAAACAAGGAGTGGAAGGAGAGTGTAATGCGTGTGTTTGGGGTCCCCAGGCTTTGACCGACATCTCGAGTGGCATCTGTAGTAACATTAATACAGTGTAGAGCTTTGCCAAAGGGCCACGCCCTCATCTCCCCCTGTCAGTGTGATGCCTGCCGGAGTGTGTGGGGATGAATAGGGCCCAGCCCAATGCCGAAGCCACAGCTGAACTGCACTCTGACATTTTAAAGCTAAGTGCCTGCACTTCTCTTGCTCTCTTGGGTGAAAATGACAAAAGGTGCACAATCATTCAAAGCCCTGCTGTGAATGATTGTGCACTTCTCTTGCTCTCTTGGGTAAAAATGACAAAAAGGTGCACAATCATTCACAGCAGGGCTTGTACAAATTTAACCCACTACACAGCATGCGGTATTAATGTCAGGCTTACTTCCACACACATCACCACACATGCCCGCAAATGTGCACATATGCACTGTAAATACACACACATACCTACAGGTTTGTTTCTATAAATACTTGATTCTAAGATACCTCTAGTTTATTTGAGTGTTCTGTTGCATTTGAGATGAAATCGCAGGTAAGGTTACTTTTTGACGCAGATTGGTGCAACCACACTACACAGTACATCAATATTCCTCAGCCAGCCCAGTCTTCCTATAGGTCCTTGACACTCAGGGAGAGTTATGCTCTGCATATTTCACCAGCTTAAATATGCAGAGAATATTTTGTCATTCTAAAACTTGTGCTGAATTCTACTTAACTTTCACTTTTAATGACATTTCAGGCAGAGCAAATTACAAGCGGCAGATTTTTCTTGCTTTGTAAGAGTTATCTCTAGATTTAAATCCTCAGTCAGCTGCTTAGATGAGGCCATGGCTGTGGAATGTAAGCACAACACACTGAAAGGTTTGAAGGGTTGTAATTATTATGTTCTGCAATTGTTTACACCTGATGTAATTTAAGGCCTAAAGACTCATATAGGTTTACAAAATAGCGTACAGAAAAAACAAAACTTCAACTGCAGAGTAACCCGATTTTTTAAATGTAATTGTGCATTACAATATGTAGATTGTCAAATTTGTTATCAGGGCACATCTGATAAAATTGCATTTTTTGTTAATATTGTAAGTGAAATAACAGTAACTTCAACATTTGAATAAAAAAACATTTAAAAAATACTGTACAAAGGGAGGACCATTTTGCTTTTCTGTGGCATTTTTGTTGTAAAAACGTATGAAAACACAAATGCACACACACACATAAAACACACACATAAAACACACACACACACAGACACAGACACACAGACACACACACAGACACACAGACACACACAGACACACACACACACACACACACACACACACACATCATGCTTATATCTGCATGCTTGCTCAGATAGAAGAGCAGGAAGGAAACATGCAAGTTGAAAAGTGATTTAAATGGATACATACTTTGATACTCACCGACATAGCGGATCCGGAACCCCTTCTTATTGGTGCCATGGTCAGCTGACCAGCGGAGCAAGAGCTGGTGGCCAGTGGTGGTGATATTGAAAGGGGTGGAAAGGTCACCGCTCAGAGTGGCCAATGTCTGACTGTGTATTGTAGGACCTACACAGAGAGACACACACAGAAGAACAGTTAGGGCAAAGAGAGAAGGAGAGAGGGAGAAGAAGGGAAGGAAACAGCAAGAAATGTAAAGTTGTGCAGTAAGTGAGAAACATAGACACAAGTCTGCAAAAGCTGAAATATATAAAAATCTCTTTGTTAGAGTCTGACTCTCGCTCTCAGAGAATCTCGTGGTAAAGCTGGAAAATAGTTAAATAGGCTGTTAATAAAAAGGTCCTTTGTGACTGAACATATCTGTTCTGCGTTCTTAAAACCTAAAAATGTACAGCCCTTATTCTTTTTACACAGTTGGAGCAGAGTTCAAAACAGATAGCTCTGGACTCCAGTAGATGCTGAAATGTTTGAGCATACAATGTTCCACCTACTCCAAAACACAGTTACACAGCCCCAAATGGTCACATCTCGCTGGACGACACCCTGGCCGGCGCTCTGCACGGACAGGGCAGCCAGGGTGGGTCCCATAGGATGTATCCCTTTGGGAATCCCAGTCCTCGGGGGTGGAGCCCCCTACCGGGAACCCTTCACTGTCCTCGGGGCGGAGCCCCCTACGGGGAGCCCCTCACTGTTATTGTGGGTGGAGCCCCCTAAGAGGAGCCCCTCCGTGTCCTCCGGGACCGAGCTCCCTCCATGGAGCCCCTCCTTGTCTTCTTGGACCGAGCTCCCTCCGTGGAGCCCCCTAAAGTCCTCCGGGACTGAGCTACCTCCGGGATCAAACCCTCTCATGTCCTCCGGGATCGAGCTCCCTCCGTGGAGCCCCTCCGTGTCCTTCGGGACCGAGCTCCCTCTGGTATAAAACGCCCTCCAGGGGGCTAATCCGTGGCCCTAAGTCAGAGTCCCCTCCGGGGAGCTCTTCCGGAGCCCTGCAAGACCCCAGTACCCCCTCTAAAAAATTCAGGGGAAGACCCCCAGCCGCATTCCCCCTCCAAGGGTACGCTTCCAGCCTGCTAGAAGGACTTGCTCCCCTCCAAGGCATTGGAGGAGTGAACTGTGGCTTTACTGCTGCGGTGAAAGGCCCTGCTGGTGGGGTGGAAGGCCCTGCTGGTGGGGTGGAAGGCCCTGCTGGTGGAGTTGAAGGCCCTGCTACGCACATTAGCAGCCCTGCTACTAAGGTTAGAGGCCTTGCTGCGAAGGTTAGAGGCCCTGCTATGAGGGTTAGTGGCCCTGCTATGAAGGTTAGCAGCCCTGCTACGAAGGTTAGTGGCCCTGCTACCGGCATTAGCTGCCCTGCTACCGGCGTTAGCTGCTCAAAATCACTAAGTTGGGGTGGAGCTGCTGTGGCACGAACACTTTCTGGAGCTGGAGCTTTATTAACACTCCCTGGAGCTGGAGCTGCACGTACACTCACTGGAGCTGGAGCTTGCAGACAAAGCCGGGGAGCAGGCATGGGGAGCTGGGGCCATGGTGCTGGCACTGGACGCGAGAGCCCCCTTTGAAACAGCCTTGAAACTCAGGTACGTCGCTTTGTGGCTCACTCGCTCATTGGCTGGGCTCTCTCGCTCGACTGCTGGGCTCTCTCGCTCGGTGACTTGGCTCTTTCACTCAGCGGAAGCCACTGACTTGGCTTCTGAGCTCTGGCCCTCAGATGCTGGGTCAGACTGCTGTCTCGGGGTAGCTGTCATGCCCATGATCATACCCCTGAGCTCCTTCGCCACACACTGCAACATCACCAGGTGCGGATGTAGCTGGGATGCTTCAAGGAGCTGCGAGTAGGACTGCGGCTCCTCGCGGAGCAGCGAGATGGGCTGCATTGCCTTGCGGGCCAGCAGTTGGTCAAGGACCACACCCTAATCCTCTCCAGCAGGTCCACCTGATGCCGCTGTTCCTGCAGTGCCCTCATTTCCAGCAGGAGGATCGGAAGAGCACTAGGGGCTTCATCCCTTACAGCCAGCTCCTTAGCTGGTGTACTCAAGGCGGGCTTTCTTGCCCACTTCCTCCACGCTGATCGAGGGCTTGGTAGGACTCCAGCAGGAGAGTTGTAAGAGCAAGTTCCTTCGGGGCTGGCTTCCAAGCCTGTGTGCTCAAGGTGGGTTTCTTTGCTCGCTTCCTCCTCACTGGCTCAGGGGCTAGCCCGTCTGCCATGGTGTAGGCAGCCATGTCCCTTGCAGTTAGCTCCTCCTCTTCTGGCATGCCCGCTACCCACGCCTCGTCTGCTGCGCCTGCAGTTGGATGGTCGGTCCATCTGTCATGTTTCCCCTCTTCTCCCCAAGGGCAGGCGCACAGGCAGACATCCATGTTATATTTCTTTATTTTCCAAGACAAAATCAAAAGGCAAACTCAAACCCAGGCGTGCTCAGGATACCAGAAAGACCCAAAACAAAACAAAACAGGAGAACAGAAAAAGAGCGGCCTCTAGCAGCCACCCACAGTCACTGTCCCCAGGCCTGACAGGCAGGTTAGCCAGTGGGTTTTTGTCAGATGGTAAAAAGTGGCAGCTCTGTCCTGTTGTACACTTTAGATTAAACATGGAATGTCTTTTACAAGCTTCATATATTTGTGCATTCAACAGGTAGACTGGTGCTTCAACTGCACTGAAACGAAATTTCTGTTTGCTGCATACACACACAATTTTGAGTACTGGTTCCTAAATCTATTTGCAAGACCAGTGTAATGGCAGTCAACAACAAGCGGTCAGCAGGGATTTGTTCACTTGAGGCGAAGAAACAAAAAGGTGGCAAAATTAGTTATTAAAACGTTCACAAATAACATAGCGAAATTTATATCACTAGATTATGTTGAAACCAAATTACAAACCATGTAAAGTGTAAGAGTATCTGTTATGTAGTTGCATGGTAAAAAACAGTTTGGATGAATTCTAATGGTTTAGGGCAAAGTGGTGTGACCGGATTTTTGATTGGTACTATATGTGACACTGGTACTGTGTGTGTGTGAATGAGTGTAAAATGTTTAAAAACTGTACCATCAAACACTTCCAGAATGTCGTATTCCTTTTCTGTCTGAAAGAACTCGAAGTGCAGGGTTATGTTGTAGCCTTTTTCCACATTGATGCTCCATGAGCACATCTGCATGTTGGGGTAGCTGTCCGGATAGCCAGGGCTCAGGATCACTCCCGTCGAGTCAAAGCGCACATCATGAGCCGGACATTGCACTGTCACAGCAACAGAAGAGGAACGCTCTGTAAGTCACAACTCTCAGTACCTGAAAATAATTACTACTTCTATTTATTATTTATTAATTAAATTATTACTGCATTTTATGGTCCACATCATTATATTTTATGGAGGCATAAGCTTTGAAAGCCTCGAATCTTCAAATCACTAACCTTGAAGGACAAAGAAAGATGTTCTTAACACCTGTTAATATGACTTTAAAAAAATAATCTTTTTTTTCCAAATCAAAAAAGTACAAAAAACATGTTTTTCAAATAAAATAATGTACAAAAGGAAAATCTAAGGTTTTTTATTATGCTGAAGACATATTTCCGTGATCAGAAAAGGCTGACATCTAACAGGCTTCAGTTAGTTCTACTGTATATTTTTTTTATCCTAAACCCTTAGAAACTCTCAGAACAAATCACTTCACTTTATCTCCTTTGTTTACCCTGCTTTGAAATTCTGCTTTAATGGGGAAAACAAATGATTGAGCTAACAAAGTGAGTTCACAGTTTGCAGGCAGCCTCGCAAATCTGAGCAGAGGACAAACTCTCACAAAGTGGTGGGCTCCCTCACAGGAGGAAACAGTGGGCCATAAAAGATTAATGGCAGCAGATGTTTGAGCCACTAAACTCAGTGAGAGTTGCTGAGCACAACGCCTCCAAAATGGAGTGGAGGAAACATGACAAGGTCTGACAGCCGTCAGCCTGAAGAGTTGCTCTACATACTAAGCGAATGCTGCCTTTAATCATGCTTTACCTTCACTGAAATTTGAGGCACATCTGTAAATCCCGCTCATCTTTACAAGAACAAGTTATAGCTGTTACACCAAATTCAGCAGAACTGAAATCTAATAGGATTTCAGTAATACTCTACTAAAGAGTAGCATTCATTCAACTAAACAACTCTCACATAAACCTGGTCATAATACCTGCTGAGATGAAGTGACATTGAAAAAGATGAAAGCAGCCTTTATGACCACCGGTGCTTGTTGATATGAGGCCTTTTTGTAAGTGTATGTGAGAATGTTATGAATGTTGCCTTACAGTAAAGGATTTTATCTCATCTGCAATGTAATTCTACATAAATATCTAAGTATTTACACTATTAGATCAAATTGCTGTAGAGGGAGTGAGCGGACCCAAGGTTTTCTTTATGGTTTCACTACGTTTAGCTGTTCACCTTGACATGATGGTGGGGGGCCATCCATCTGCAGCCTCTCACCCAGCCTGCATGTAAGAATCTCGCTTCCTACCAGAGTGAACCCGGGGTGACAGCGATAACGGATAATATCACCTAAAAGAGAGAGAGAGAGAGAGTGAGAGAGTGAGAGAGAGAGAACGACAGCGAGTATGAAATGATTAAGCTGCTGTTTAATTAAGAGGGACAGCTAACCTGCACAGTCCTAATAGAGACAGATGCCACTGATATAGAGGTGACATATATTTTTAAATTTAGGGCTGAAAAGTTGATAATTGAGCTGTAAAGCAGCATCGGTCATGGCGACTCTTTACTTGCCAATCTCGTGCTGGCTTGGTGATTAAAAAAATTGCACAATGAAGACCATGAATCTTCATCATTGCTTCCATCATCCATACCTTCCAATCTAAAAATAATCAGATGTCAGCAGCTGGTGAGCGTGAGTGAGGTGATGTATGGGGGCGTTTCTGTGTGGAAGAACGCACATGGCCGGGCCTGTGTCTGGACAATGGGCAAGGTGAATTCATCTCGCTTACTGTAATGGCCCACTTTCTGCACCACCAATCACCAGCAAAGCCTGATACTCAACCGCCCGTGCAGAGGGGCTGTTCCTGTACTATGAACACTCCTCTCCACACACAGGGCACAAGACACAAAACGTATGTGCTACTGTACATTCAGTAGCAGCCAACATTACAGTGGCATCTGAAGGCTTAGACACAGCTATACATAGAAGGATTTTTCTTACTTTTCATTCTGTTCTACAATTTGGAACAAAAGTGAAGACAATGTGGGATTACAGAGTAACCAAAAAGTGTTATATTTTTAGATTCTTCAAATTAGCCTTCCTTTGCTTTGATGCAGTTTTTCCACACTCTTGGCATTTGCTCAGGTTTTTTAGGACTCACCTGGGGTGCTTTTCTAAATGGCTCAAAGGACTGGAAACATACATACTAGAGTGGCGTTTGAAAAAAAAAAAGTATATCTTGATTTTACTTTCAATGTGGTTTGGGAATTAATTTATACACATGAATCATTTATATTAGCCTTAGAAACAAATTCAAGCATTTAAGCATAATTACTTAGATTAACAATATCTTTAAGGTTCTGTGTCCTGACATTTTGTCCAAACTTATAACTAGAATTGTAGTTAGAGCATGCATGGCAGGTGATTTGGAAACTAAGAAAAGTGAGAGCATAGATTCTCCAACAGATGTTTTGAGAATATGCTATTTGACAGACCAGTGTCAAACTGAATGGCATATTGACTGAAAATGCATCATGTATAGCCCTATACTTACAGTCCTACATAGCTCAAAAGTTGAGACTGTCATATGAAGCATGCACCTAATCACAGGCTGCCAGTGACCATCCTGTGACTCTGTATGCCTGCCTGAAGTCAGGTAAAAAGAACAAAAACAATCCTACCGATCTCAAACTCATTATCCTCCATTAGGGCGTCTGCATTGGCCACTTCTGGCGGCGCCTGGCACACTCGCAACTGGTAAGCTGTAGATGAAGAAGAATGATGGTGAAGAGTTATAAAGCTTTTCAGAGACTCAGAGCACAGCGGGCAGCCCGATAGCCCCATTTGCAATAGCTTACAATGACTGTTGATTTATCCTGAGTGTCAAAAAAATGCCCACAGGAGCAGAAGGAGTTAAAAATCAGAGGGCTAAACAGTCATGTAGAAATGTACCTGTCTTGCACCCACACCGCTGCTGTTTCCTAAGCTGGTGATTTGCATGAGAGTGTTGTGCAAGGTGAAGTGGAGGCCACGCTGAGCTGGCAGTGAGGCAGAGCTAATGACAGGAGGACCTGCAGAGGCAGCTAATGATGTGATTAAATACGGTGACACTGCGACGCATGGCAGGAAGACTATCAGCGCGCTTTGCAGCGCAGGCACAGCTAGCAGGGCTTTATCACTCGACATATCAAGTCCTAACGTCCCTAAAAGACAATCCCACATCAACATGTGTATTAACAACCCAATCGCAGGGCAATTTTAGCTGTGACTCAAGACACTTTTATATAATAGGACGCTAATGCCAAGTCACTTCATCTGGACATTTTCAGTAGTGTCAAAAGAAAAGGGCAGAATTTTCATTTTTGTAATTTAACACTAAAACTAGTTGCTTTCCCAAGATATTTGGATGCTCATCTTTCATCCTGTACATGCTCAACTCATTTACTTAAGAGGACATCGTTCACCTCTTACAGCATCCAGTCATTATCCATGGCCACAGACAGAGGGCAGTTAGATTATAGCACTGTAGGCTTATCCATATACTGTACATGAAACTAAAAACAGCCAACCAAACAAAAATCAGGAGACTAAAACATATAACATCTCATAGGTGACATAGGAAAACTAGAAAACACAGAACTAAGAAAACAAAAAAATACTAGGAATCCCAGGATGAAATACATGTAGGACTTCATAACAAACATAGGAAAAAGTGATGTTATGTAGAAACATTGCTGTACATATGTAAAAACTTACAGTAACTGGGAGGGGCTTGAAAGTAGACAAGACTACAAATTAGCTACAGGTGAGAAGAATAACAAACAGCAGAAAGGGGCTGCAAAACCAAGCAATGTCAGAACTAGGAAGAGCCAGGGTGGAGTATAGTCAGTACAGGGGAGCCATGACTGGGACTCCAGGACAGTAACCCATTTAGCAGGTTTTAGCACATGGCCTAAAAACATAGCATGAGAACCTAAACACATTATGGGCAAATTATGGAATTAATTCAATATTTTATTCATCTTAGAATGTGTAGCTAAGTAAATTTATGTTGCAATTATTACATCACATCATCTCGCTTGCTGTATAAAGATAACGAGTGTTTATGTTAATTACCATAAGCGCCACACAACTCAATTGGTGCATTAATTCATCCGGTGCTAATGGACCCCATGAATGGGACCTCGAGCTGATTTGAGGTTCTGCGAAGAGAGCTGTAATTGTGGAAACATCAGGCTGATTAAGATCTAGAAGCTCAAGCAACCCTTAATGGAAATGCAGAGGACGCAAGCAGCCAAAAGACAGAAGCAGGAGGATGGCGGCTTTTGTTTTGCCTTGGCGAATGGAGAGCCAACTTTAGGCTCCAGATGCTCAATCTTAAACAACGTTAATTAACTATTGAGACCCACTTCGCACGAGCTTTCCTCCCAACTTGCCAACCGATGATGAGGCTTGTTTCTATTCCCCAAAGAAGGAGGGATATGGAAGTGCGAGAAGGGGCAGCCTGGCGAACCAAGGTGGAGCTTCTGATCCACAGCTACGGCACTGAAGTTCCCCATTAGTCAACACAAGAGGCTCTTCATTTCCATCTCTAATCACAACCCACAGCTCAGGAGGGGAGACGCAAAAGAAAACGAGATCTGCTTCCTTATTCTCACAATGTTACTTCCAATTGTGACAAATAATGATGACAATAAAGTTGTGGAACTGTATCATTAAAACAGGGTGTCGACTATGTTTTGGATGTCAACAAGCTCCTATAATGTACTTTGAGCCTGGCTGATTAAAACAAACCCAAGGCGCATAGAAGCACATTCAAAAGTGCATTTGGAGCTCTTGATCATAAGGTTCGCACTCCTTTCTAGGGTAATTTGGTACACACCAGAGGTGCACAGTATTTTATATACTGGAGGGTTTAATATCCTTGCAATCTAATTAGATATACAGAGTGTCTGATGAATATTTCAGAACAGAGACTGGTCATGTATGACTGACTATTTTTCAGTAATTATGAGACATTACAGGCTCTGTTTTATTAAGTAAAACATGTCTTTCATGACTTGATGTCCCTTTTACTGTCAATCAAAGACAAAAACAACTAAATTCAATAAAGAATACCTTGTCTTTGTTACACATGTATACTGTGTTCACTAATCTCCAATTACAGAGGACAAATGACTTCAGTAACAATACAGCCTAGCTTAGAGTACTTCAGAAGAAACAAATGTCATTAACTCACATCCACAATGGCGTCAGATAGTGTGAAAACTCTTTACGCGTCTACAATGTTGCTGCAGTGCATGGCGAAGTGTCTAAAAGACTAGACTGACACTTCAGCCAATTCCCCTTTCTGAGAGTCAGACTCGTTAGCTGTGACGGATGGCTGCCACGGGCCCAAGATCGATACGGATGCATGTCGCAAATCATAAACATAGGCAGACACAGATCAGCCCGACCGCTTGCTCAGCTGCCTAATCTCTTTATGTCAATATAATCAGTGTAGATGCACTCTGTGCCTCGATTTCGAGTGCTGTTGTTTGTGTGGGTGGAAGTGTATATGGAGTGGCTCATACACAGACAAGAGCATGTCACTGAACGTGGGGTAGGTCTCTGACTAATCATGTATAAAAACTTGGGCATGAGAGAACACCTCAATTTTCAAAAGGTTTTAAAAACAAATGATTTTCTTTATTGGTTTGGAATAACCTAAAATGCTAAAGGTTAACCATATTTATTTTGAGCAAAACAATTTCACATGTAAATACTAGGGACAATAAGTGCTATAGTGCTAGGTTAGTCCATGTGTTTTATCCCCTTGTTATGATGTCAGCACTCGCTGGTATTCAAACCTTTAAGCTGTTATAACCACACTGTTGTGGTTATTCAATACAAGCCTAATGAAAATTTGGAAAATGAAAGTAATGTTTAGGCAAAATCTCCTCTGTCTGGCTATAAATTCACTTTGATGAAATCTAACTTGATTAGAGAGAAACAATGAAAATCAAACAAGTCATCCTTTATTTTTCTTAGGGAGTTCACATTACCCAGTTTTGATAACACTGGAAAGAAGGAGATGATAGAAAATGAGTTCCTCACCATGATAACTCAGGACGAAGAAACCGCTGCCGCTGAAGTCACTGTGGAACTTGATGAGGATCTGGTTGGAGGTGCTATAGACAGACTCCAAAGCTGTGTTCCCACTGAACTGACCAATCTGAGGTGAGCTTTGATCTGGACCATCCCTGTCATGACCACAAACAAAAAAGGTTAAATTTAGCCAAAAACAAATTGAGAACAAGACCTGAATATAAACAGGAAAGAAAAGCACATTAAAATTCTGCTGCAAAGAAAGCACATATAAACGCCTATTTACGAAGAAACGAGCAGCTCTTATCATTGGTTGCCAAGGTCTACAGCTGTATTTCATTAGATTGAAGATAAGATAAGATAAGATAAACTTTTATTAGTCCCACAAGTGGGAAATTTGCTTTGTCAAGTGGACAGTACAAAGTTAGGAGCAGCAAAAATTAAAATAAAAAATATAATAGAATACAATAAAATAGAATAAAATAAAATGAAAATAAAATACTATACCAATAGTACAGTATAAAATGTACACTATACAATCTAGAAATATAAAATATGGACATCTGTATTATGAAATATATACATATGTATATGTCAACTATATGTAAACTAACTGTAGACTTAGGCAAGTTGTATGTATGTACATATATTGTTGTATGTATATATATATATATATATATATATACATATATACATACATACAACAATATATGTATCTACAGTGTTCTTATATATA
>JBBJLS010000140.1:13899906-13910918 GCA_037577275.1 Bryconaethiops microstoma | reverse complement strand
TATATATATATATAAGAACACTGTAGATACACACACATACACGTACATAATGGACTGACAGGCATTGACATTAACGTTTTAAATTGCACATTTTGGCCAGCAGTAATAGTTACACCCCAAAAAATTGCACGTGTTCCATCAGAAAAATTGCACTCCAATAATATTGCACATAACTACCATGGTGTATTTGTGTGGATGAGTATTTGTGTGGTCATTTGTAAAGTCTTTGTTGTGGAATCTGACAGCAGTTGGAAGGAAAGACCTGTCCCATATTGTGGGTGCAGCAGCCTGCCACTGAAGGAGCTGCTCAGTCTCCTGCATGGGGTGGGAGATGTTGTCCAACAGGGATGATTGGCATCTTGTCTTTTAGGTCATTAATCCTGGATACTTAATATGAGTTTGGCTTTCACTCTATACACATTCTATTAGTCATACTGGATAAGATGAATGGTAAATGAATAACTGTGAATGTAAAATAACACATGACTGACTACATACAAACAAACTTATGCAAAAATATAAGTCTTTACACAAAAGCCTTTAGAAGATACTCCTCCACAATGCTATGGTTCAGTTACAGTATTTTATGCGTATGTATTCTTACATATTACTTTTTTAAACACATCAAGGATATCAAGGATTTTGCAGCAGTGCTGACCAGAGTGATGCTGATGAGCATGATCATCTGATACAAATATGAAGCACTGAAATATGATTAATTATTTATATTCTGTGCCCACTCCTAATTCTTATTTTTTAAAGGAGATGGGGAGTGAAGGAGATGGGGAATGTTGCACCGGGAATGCTGCTCTTGTAAGAATGCAAGGTGCTCATCAGATTGGGCCTCTAAACATTTCTGTAAAAAAAGAAGAAAAAAACCTGAGGCACTTTGGTAATAAGTATAAAAGCCTTTATTAGACACTGGCTAAATGCCAATGTGGCCAAATGTAGCCAGTGTCTAGCGGAGGCTTTTTATACCTCATTCTTTTTTTCCCCTATTTTAACTATTTAATGTTCTGCCTCTAAAACCACTTTTCTCTCCCAATCAGAAAAAATAAGCATCTCGTACAGCTGTTGAAGAAGAAGAGTGATACCTGCAACCAGCTAATCTGCTACAGATGTTTTTTGTTAGTCTATATTGATTAGTCTATATAAATTTGAGATTTGTCTTTAAGGTTTTAGGTCAGCTTGTCATTTTCTAACACAGCGAGTAATGGCAATCAGCAGAAAGAGAATGTCCCGTCTGTTTATTTTAATAGTAACATATGCTAGAAATCAAAAAGTGAGATTGTTCAAAAAAGCCTAGGTTCAGAGATGAATGCCTTTTAACCATAACAAAACATCTGAACACAGCAGTTAAACTTAAAAGTCAGGCCTGACCCGACCCAGAGCTAGAGGTGGTCTGGTTCAGGTCAGGTACCCCATGTCTGCTCTGTCTCTATATATAGCAAGCACAGCAGAAAAATCTCTAGAAGGGGTCGTGTTTTGTTCATGTACCGTTTCACTGGACTAATGAGCTACCAGACGCTGTTTTATCTAGGTCATCTCTAGCACATGAGACGGTCAGTAGGTGCAGCACACTAAGGAGCTGATGCAGTACACTGAGAAAGCTGAAAAGTGAAGAAAAGAGTGTAGCTTTTGTATGTGTATGTGTTGGAATATTGCATAGTGTCCCTTGGCTTGAACAGTTTGAAGAGTTCCGAGGCTGAAACAAGCAGCATAAATACCATCAAAGAGAGAAAACCCCACAATATGATCTCTAGCTCAGCTGAAGATGCATTATTTAAAGGAGTTGGTAGTGGAGAATGTGCAGACACCATTAAAAAATAAAAGGACCCTCTGAAATTACTCTCAAACAATAGGGACCTCTAGAACAAGAATGTACGATGGACATTAATTACTGACAGCCATGCTGAGTTTCATTTGGTACGTTACTATATATCTCACACAACAGCAATATGAAAGTGCAGTGAAGGACAATTACTTTTTAAAACGGCCAGCTGCACGGGAACGAACCTGGGAATAAAAACTAACGGCAGAACCAGGCTTCCCTTATTATTGCCACAGACAACAGGTAGAAAAGTTATACCTCTATAACAAGGAAACGGATTTACATTAGAATAGCGTTTAAAAAAAAAGCCTGGGAATTGTACTGACTAGATCTTTGTTCTGCTGTCTTGATGTGCTTAATTGCTTTTTTAAATCATTGTTCATTGCTGTTTGCTTGGTATTGGCACAAAAAGGGTGATTTTTAGAGTCATCCCTCTTGTCTATAGATCTGCATAACTAAAGCAGCACACCAAATGTGCTATTTAGCCATAAAGAGACAAAAATGGTAACTGTGGTAATAAGTCAGAAGTACACCTAATTGGCAAAGCTTTTTCCTAAAGGGTAAGAGTGAGACAAAGCTCAGAGGAGAAGAGAATGCAAATGAGATGTGGAATGCAAAGAATTTAAACTCGTTTAATTAAAGCCTCCACACATTCGAATGCAAAACAAAATGGAGAGCAGCGCTTCGTACCAGCTGTTTCAGGAAGACCAGTTTTATAGGGTTCCATTTTTATTAACTTTTAGAGCAAACTACAGCTCTGCCCCACTGCTTTCTGTAATAAAGTAATGCGAAACCATTATTATAAAAGCAACAGAAAAAGAAAATATCAGATAAGCAGAAAAAATATTTCAGTTATTCACTGAAGCAAAGGAAACCTTGGAGAAATCTCAGCTAAACTGTACCAGTGTTTGATGTTTATTTGCACTAATATGAACAAAACTATGCACAGGCTGTTTAGAGACCCATGCCCTCCCAATAAAGCGTCCAACATCCTGGATACTGAGAGGGAAAATATATGTCTGAAATTTCCAGGCCTAAGACACAGAAAGTGGTTGAGGGGCTTTTAAAGGAGAAATGTGGGAGAGGCTCTGTAGAGCGTCTGCTGTTTTCAAGGAAGTTCTGCAGGTCGCCAGGGACACGCTCCTCCTCCACGCTGGAAGGCGATTAACTCTTTTAGCCACACAATCAGTCAAATCTCTCAGTAGAGCTGGCCTACTTCTCTCTAGTGTTATTAGCGCAGCGACCTGCTCTGACAGCACATCTTGCTATTGATCACAGGCGGATGAATATTACCCGATTCCCTAATAAGCATGTCATTACATATTCATGATATGCATACGAGCTCCTACCACACAGTGATGTAGTCGTAGATCGGCTCAGTGCTGAGGACAGTGAAGTTGATGTAGATGCCATTCCCAGGGGGCACCCTCACACTCCACACGCAGTCCTGGAAGTTGGGGTACTCAGCCGGATGGCCCGGGGAGAAGATGGTGCCGTTCATGGCCGTGATGTTTCCTCCACACAGAGCTTTTAGGGGACAGAAAAATCACAGTGCTGCAGCTGTTCTAGTTTGCAATATACCAGCATGTTCCTGATACTTGAAACATTTAGTCTCATGTACATTCTTCCTCTGAATTTTACTGGCTTCTCTTAAAAGGTCTTTTAGCAGTCAGTCCTGAATGTTGAAATGAAGTTGCATAAAAGCTTCATCACTGTTTTATACTAACATCAACTACTCACACTGTAGACTGCTGCTGCTACTGCCAAAGTAAATTAACCCTCGCATTTGACAAACCTTGCTGTTTTGTTTTTTTTAAAGCCATACGTTTCAGTGATATTGCCAGTTAAATGCTCAGCAGTGTTAGTTTGCATGTAGCAACGTTCACATTTGGCAGCTAACGACCTCGTAATTTAGAAGATCCAGTGATATTCGAAGGAAAATGCATAAGCAAAATGTATCAGCTTTGGAACATTGCTTTATCCAGAGTGTGATGTGCGATTTTTAAAAAACCCAAATCTTTTTTTTCACAGTAAGGAGTCCCAGATATGGCCATGATGCTGAATACGGAATGACGCACCCCTTCTGAGATGTATGATATCAAACATGTTCTTGGTTGATTGATGTTTGGAACATTTTCATACTAATTTTAAATGAAAAAAAGTAAACACGTAAAACTGGGGTGATTCAATTTTGAAACCCTATCAAAACCCGGAACGGGCAAATACTCTCTTTTAAAGCAGACCCTGACCCTTCTTAGCACAACATTACCAAGTAGACTACAGACATTTAAACAGAATGTTAGAGGGGGGCGTGGCAGAGCGGAATGATCACCTTCACAGCGTGGCACAGGGTAGTTCCAGTTACGGCTGATGCCGTGCAGGCAGGTCAGAGAAGCCTCTCCGATGAGGGAGTAACCTGGCAGGCACTCGAATGACACCGTCATCCCAACGCTGAAGTCACTGCCAATCACAATGCCGTTCCTAAAGGGTCGGGGGTCAGGACAACTCTGCAGCTGGTAGGCTGGAAATGAAAAACAAGCAGCAATCTAATCACATAGTGCTACTGAATGCTGTGTGCAGATATCAGAGCAAAATGTACCAAGCATTGATGAAAAGCTCAGGGCTGATGGCTCTGGGAACAAAAAATATCTCGTGTAATTGGTGTAACCAAGTGAGTAAAACTCCTGCCCCAAAGTGAGGCTTGAAACCCTTAATGGGCATGTACGCCATGCTACACCAGTAAGAATCCTTGGCTCCAGACAATATAACATTTTAGTTATTAGGAAAGTTGTCTTGAGTAATGCTCTGGTTATTTGGTAAGCAATCAAAAGAAATTATAAAAAATAGTTTCTGAGGAATCCCATGGTCGAACAGTAACAAAGTCTGATGTTTCTATGAATAACCTTGGACATTTTAAGGATTTGTGTCAACATGACAACCAATACAAGCTAATAATAAAATGTCAGAAATTCAAACATATGGATTGCAAGCATTTAGGAAATGCTTTAAAACAAGTATTTTACTTCCAGTGACAAAAGGAAGTGTGGATCAGGAGTTTATAAACACAAGCGACAAGAGAGAGTCTGCTCTTTCTTATTGTGAGTCCTTTATCATGTATACTTTCTCAGCTAAATGTCGCTTTTGTTCAGTCTACAGACGTGAACACTTAACCATTTAAGTGTTTAAATGAACAAAGCATGACTACTAACTGATGACTGTTATTAAAATTAAATGAAATGCTAGAAAACTCAGAACGTGTGAAGTGCATGTCTTCAAAAAGATCAGCCTTATTAACAAAGGATGTTTCTTACTACAGTTGAATTATTTGGTGTAAATGTCCAATAACTGATTAACAACCACCATTAACAATTTAATTAGGAAGATTTTAGCATTCCTTCTTAAAACATATGTTATTCTAGTAAACCTATTGGGTTTCCATCAAGGAGGACAAATAAAACTGAGCCTCACCCTGGTATGTAATGTGAAATCCAGGCTTGTTTTGTGAATAGTCACTGTGGAAGAAGAAGCTTGTCTCATGAGTTGTGCTGAACAGGGGCTCTGGCACCTGTGGCCCACTGAACCTGTCAATCACCACACTGGTCTCCCCCGGACCACTCCGGATCTCCAGATAGTCATGGATGGCCTCGGTAGAGAAGTTCAGAAACTGCAGGTGGATCCCTAATTAAATAAACATAATAATTAAAACAGCAGACACTCATGACTCTCATGGCTGTTGCATTCCATGCTTTTCTGTGAAAGATTTTCTGTAATTTTTGTAAATCTATGATGAACTGCCATCAGTAATGAATAGAGTGCTTTCACTTGGAACAAGTACATACATATAAGCAAGCAAAAGTGTAACAATCTTAACATAACTGACAAACCACAACACTTTTAACATTTATTAGCTTGTGGAAAATCCTTGAATGTTCTGTTGTGGAAACAGCATTTCACATTCATGTTCTGGTATTGTAAATGTCCTGCACTTTTGTTCCCAAATGCACTTTATCTTTATGGCTAAACATAAACTTACATTTTTACAAGGCTCAATGCTATGAGGGCAACATTCATTCTATTATCTTTAAGAAGAAATCCACTGACAAACTTGCATAGTCAGAACAATTCACAGTGCAGGTGATGGGAACCAGATGTCCAAAATGTCCAAATGCGTCCAAATGCTACCTCACATAAAGCTATTATATGGCCTGATGCCTGAGACATTAAGACAAGGTTATGGCCTAAAATGTTTAAAAATACATTCAGGGTGGCATGGTATTTGTTTGGTATTTAGATTTTCCATTAAAAAAAAAAAAAATAAAAAAAATAAAAATAAAAATAAAAATAAATATATATATATATATATTAGGGGTGTAACGGTAAAGAAAGGTTTGGTTCACACTATAGTTCTGACATCACGGTTCGGTTCGGTTCACGATACAGCGAAGTTAAGCAACAAAACGTTCTAAAGAATGAGGCTTGGTTTGTTTTTGTTTATTTTAAATAAACGGCGTGTATTAACCAGTAAACACACTCGTGTTCATATTTTCATGTATGTGTAAGGCAGCAGCAGTGTTACGCCAGTAGGTGACACTATTGCACCACACTACGACCCAGGTTTATGATTTACTTGTGCTTTTTGGTCCCTCTGTGATTCTATATTACTTCAATCACGTCTTCTCCGGCGTACCGTGTATTCTTCGTACGACATCATGTACCGAACCGTGACCCATGTACCATGACGGTTCGGTACGAATACATGTACCATTACAGCCCTAATATACACACATATACATATGCATGTATATATACTATATATGTACAGCCAAACTGTACTGTCTGTGGTCTTCCAGTAAGGAAGTCCAGGATCCAGTTAAAGGTGGAGGTGTTCAGTCCAAGCAGGTCCAGCTTACTGATCAGCTGCTGGGGTGATGATGGTGGTCTGATGGGGTGATGATCGTGGGCTGATGATGGTGTGCTGATGATGGTGTTGAATGCTGAGCTGAAGTCGATAAACAGCATTCTCACATGGGTGTTGCGGTGTTCCAGATGTGACAGGGCCAGGTGTAGTGTGAGGGAGATTTCGTCGTCTGTTGACTGGTTTGCACGGTACTGCGGTGGGCCCAGTGTTGGGGGGAGCTGATACTTGATGTTGCTCAGGACTAGCCGCTGCTCTGAGCATTACAGCATTGTTTGCTCTGAAAGCAGCATCCTGAAAGCAGCAACAAAGGTGCAGTGAAGCACAGTGTCTGAGGTAGAGCAGTGTACAGATAGGACAATTCAGAAATTGGTTGTTCTAATAAATACAAAGCCCAAAACAGTCATTAATGTGTAAGATTGCTCTGAAATACAGCCTTGTAGGCCAGGCAAAGTATAGCCATCTCTGATTGGACAGGTCAATTTGTTTGACATACAAAATTACCAGTCACAGACAAGCAGATTGGAGTAGCGATTGGCAAATGCTATAGTAGTTTCCCACTCTGAAAGTCTTATTGGAGTGGAGAAAGGACTACTGACGCCTACTAGTGTTTAGGTTGATAAACAGTCATTTGTTTCCCATTGTGCCCAAGCGCATTTAAAGAAGCCTGTTACAATTCTCTGTTAAAAATTCTGAGAGCTGTGGTGGTTTTAGCGTACAATTTACATTCTGTGTACTTCAATGGGCAGAGTGCATGTTTTCTGAAGTACAACAAAAAAACTCTCCTGCAGTGCTTATTTTAAAACTTTTCAACAACAGATAGCCCCTACTACAAACAAAGTACTTTTGTCTAATGTCCAGAACTTTTTTTTCACTTTGGTAATGATTTTGATACACTCAGTGCTGGTCTTTGTCCAATTATCTACAGTAGCTTATGACTGCTACATTCCTGCTGTCCACCTTGTGCTGTGTTGTTGACATGACAGGTGTGTGGGTGACATACTAAACAGAGCATGAGAAAGCACAGAGCGTAGTAAAGATGAGAGTACAGAGCATTTCCCATGGTAACTTCAATTTCTCATAATATTTAACTTCTATTTAAATAAATAATAATAGATATTCACTCATATTATTACATGATCTAACTGCTCTCTGGTCAGAAACTGATCATTGATGAAAGGATAAGGGATTATTAAGGCCAGACTTAGGCTGGAGATGTTTAATTCAAAACATTCAAACATTAAACACTAGGCATAACAAGTTAGCATATTTCTCTTTTACATGGTTTGAAAACATACTTTACACTGTGTCAAATGGACGATCAGATTGTATTTAAAATACCCATTTAAAAATGGTTTGTCCTATCAAGGGTTCATCTATCTGTTCTGTTTTTTATGTCACTGTCATCTCTGGCTAACTGACTAGGGGCTTGGATTTGGATTTCTCTAAAGCTGCTTGGTGACAATGTCCATTGGATCATTTTGGGGTTGGTAAGTTTCAAAAGAAGCTCCAGGAGCCTATTTCTGATATAGAACTATCCTTGCTCAATTTTACAATAGACAATGTAGAAGTGTGCTACCAAATCTGTGGAAGTGAAGATATTTAATGATTTGAACTTGATGAAAAGTTATTGAATGTACATGCAACACAATGGGTTATTTAGTATGTAATTAAATATGTAATACATTTAAACAGCATAGCAAAAAGACAGCAGTTACACTAGACTTCCACAGCTACTTGAAGGGACTTCATGAGGTAATATTATTGGTCCATTGCTGAATGGAAGCAATCCAACAAGCACCCTGGGTGAATGACTGCAGGAATACTTGGCTGTTTCACTGAAAGACAACAAACTTGTCCTTTAATTCATTGCTTTGTCTCCTTGTAATTAGCCACTACAAATTGTCAACACAAATGTTTCTCTTTCCCTGTGATTAGTGAAAGTAATGGAGCGGCTTTGCTCTTGATTCAAGCATCCTTGCCAAGCCTTTCACTGATGACAATGTCAGGGCATGGCCTTTTTGATTAAGAGAGCGAGCCATTAATCATTGAAGCCACATACATGCACACACTGCGAGGATAAATTTGAACGGTGATGGCGGCGGAGAGCTCCCCCTGAGCAGCAATGATAGGGAACTAATTAATACAGCACAATAACTGAATCATTTATGAACAATGGCAAAGTTTAATCTGCCAGAGAGAGAGAGAGACAAAGAGAGAGAGAACACAAGCGTAAGAGATGGAGAAATTAGTTTGTGTTTGTGTGTGAGGCAGAGAGAGAGTGAGCATGTGAGAGAAAACAAGGAAGAGAGAGAGAAAGAGAAAAGGAAAGAAAGAACGAGCATGTGTGTAAGAGAATGAGTGAGAGAGAGAAAGAGAGAGAGCGAGAATGACTGTGAGAGAGGGAGAAAGGGAGAGAGTGAGATAGAGAGAAGGAGAAAGAGAGATAGAATGAGTCTGAGAGAGGGAGAAAGGGTGAGAGAAAGAGTATGTGTAAGAGAGAAAGAATGAGTTAGAGAGAGAGAGAGAAAGAGAGGGTGTGTGTGTATAGTGTGACAGTGGATGAGAGAGACAAAAGATTGAGATATTGAGTGAAGGAGAAACAGAGAGAAGGGGTATGTGAGAGAAAGAATGAATGAGAGAGAGCAAAAGAGAATATGTGTGCGATAAACATTGAGTGAGAAAATTAGTATGTCAGGCAGAAAGAGAACAAGTGAGAGTTTAGACAACAAAATAGGAGTTATCAGTCAGTATTGCTGTCATGAAAATTTATTAATGTACACGGTCAGTCTTAGATCAGTTAAAAATTAGTCATCTTTAGTATCACAATATTTTCTTCATAATTTTACTTGCTGTGTTTTATTCTTTTTTTTATGTACAGAGATGTAGAAAATAGTGACATGAGTCATCCCTCACTATATTCTCCATACCGGTGCCTGTGAATTTTACACCACTGAACTCTCAAATATGTGTTTGTCTTTGTAATGAGGGATTTGTGAACTGCTAACCTATAAAATGATGTTGAGCTGTAATACTCCCATCCAGTTTCTGACTTAAGTCTGGATACGAGATGCTTTTTTGTTGTACTTGGACATGTCTCCTTGTACATGTCACATTTGAATTCACATTTCATAACTGGGTGGGATTAAACATGCAGAGAAAAAAACATTTAAACAGTTATATGTACAGCACCCCCTCATAGCTCCAGTTTCTTCCAACAGTCCGAACACATGCACTTCAGGTGAATCCAAAGTAATCCCAAAGCCTTCTGTTGCAGTGATTTCCAGATAAGTATATACAACATATAGTTAAAAATGCATTACAATCTATTTTTACATGACCGTTTTCCTGCCACTACATGTCCCTTAGAATTTAAAAGACTGTATCTTAAAGAGATATATAAGTTATTGATCTGTTTTTTGATTAGCTGCCCTGTATATCACATTGCAGCTCATTTTAAAGGCAGCACAGGCCCCCAGCACTCCTCAAAACCTCTGCATGAATACGTGGGACTAAACTGCTGTTTACTTTGTAACTTCAACAATATTTACATACTTAAAGTCTTTTTAATTGCAGAAAAGTGATAATATGGCCCTTAGATATATTCAAAGGCATCACAATTGCAAAATGTGGTAGTGTAATTGCAACACTGATGTTTTGCCCATAATGTGGAGCCATATTTTCCACCTAGCTAATTAGCAGAATTTGAACTTTAATTTTGCTAATCAGAGTCTGACTGGTTGTTAAGCCAGGCAGAAATTTTCAGGAAATTCTCTTGGATGGCTTCATGGTGTTGAGAAGGACAGGACGGGTTCTTGATGTCAGCTGGGTGCCATCATGGTTTCGGAACTGGTCACTTTTCCAGTTTAAAGGCTTTAATTTCACTTTCATCTCTGGCAAAGATTATATTAGTTTTAATCACATTGCTGTGATATCACTGTGAAAGTGTTCCCTTACCTCTGTAATAGAAAGTTAACCCTTGCTGGAAACAAAATTACTTTGCCTCCTCATGTTGCATGTTGCCAGTATTTGCACAGTTTTAATTCATTTGAAGCTGACCTGGAATGCCAAAAAACCTTTTTTAATGTATAGAACTGGCATGGTTTTAGTATGGATGTATGGTTTTGTTTTACAGGGAGAAACATTACATTTTTGCCAGGTGTGCATTAATTTCTGACACCAGAACCAACAGAGGAGAGTCAGAAGGGCCAGTAAATAGAGGGGAAACTGCAAATGAGTAGAACATGTAAATTATTATGTAATTAT
>JBBJLS010000140.1:13878057-13899806 GCA_037577275.1 Bryconaethiops microstoma | reverse complement strand
CATATATATATATATATATAGATATATATATATATATATATATATATACACACACACACACACACACACAAATGCTAATAACACAATTCCTATGCATGGCCTTAGTTAAATATTAACAGTTTAATGAACCCTTTTGGATCAATAGAGTTTTTAAACCAAGCAACAACATTTCCAAAGGTTAGCCACACATACCAAAGCCAATGGGTAAGGTGACAGTCCAGGTGCAGTCGAGACCACTGGGATAGTTGCCAGGATAGCCAGGGCTCAGAATTACTCCACTCACTTCAGTCATGGAACCCCCACACTGAGCTGTATAGGGGCGCAAACAAGATCATTTAACTCACAAGAACGCATGTATGGAAAAGTGTGTTATTATAAAAACTGTGCTATTCTGTTAATATTTGCATTCTCTGCAGATAAAGAAAAGGTGTTCTCTCTTTATGTGGGTGTTCTTGCACTCTCTTGTCAATGATTATGTTCTTTGTCTTCATTGTTATTCATAAAAGAATATTTCATCCCGCTGTATGAGTCATAAAGAAAAACGGAGACAAACAACTCTTGCTGATTTCAATCAGCAGATCAATACTAGCAACTCTTCTCATTAAGTTAGAACCCTCCTTTACTCAATTCTGAGGTCAGGCACTGTATGTGGCACAGCGGTAAAGCTAACGGCTAATTGAGGATGATTCACAAAGTGCCGACCTCACACTTCAGAATCAGGGTGTTAGATAACATCGCTTCAAAGAGAGCTTGCAGGCCTCTGACAAACAGAAAGCAGCTCATCTATCACAGTAACAGATCGGTTCGCTCCAGTTGTGACATTAGCATAGCTCCCCTTTCTTTTATGCCTTGCTTATTCTGAAGTGAGCCTAATGCTAAACAGGCACAAGCTAAATCCTGCAATGAAAACAGCAGCACCTTAAGGCAGGGCAGAGAAGTGTTAAATAGGAACAAAAAATACAACCACTTGCTGAGACTTGATTGAATTCTGATCTGAATTCTGTGCCTTGGAGAGCCAAAATCTATTGCTGTGGTCTGCTTGGTGACAATGAAGGATTTGCCCAATAGGAAGGCAGTGAAATGTTTAAGGCATGATTAAATAGCGTTTCCTGCTGAAATAAAGGGCTTGTCAGAGCTGAAAAGTTCCAGTTGAAACTGTGGCAGAGGATGAGTTACAGGGTGTTAGTGCACATCTTTGTAATGAAAGCACACCGTCAAAACAGAAAAAACGAGAGGGAATCGGACAGGACAAGGGACAAAACGCAATCAAACATGCACCTGGGGAACTTGGGCGATAAACAAGACGCCCTTGATCAGTCACAAACTTTTCAAAAGCATTCACTGGGCCCAGAACAGAGAGAGAAGGGGTCTCAAGGGGAGGCCCTGATATCTAAATAGAAAGCTCTGCACCGTGGCATTAGTCTGAAAGCCAAAACTCTGGCACATCAAATCAGCAACAAAAGAGAACCTCCATTTACTGTCCCGTGTGAGCAAAATCAGAGCACTCAAAGCAGACAAACACACACGCATCTGCACCCTACACACATGGCCATGCTCGTTGTTTTCCCATGTTTTGGGCTGTAAAGTCGCACCCGAAATACGAAGACTGGCGAAAGACCAGAGAATGGAGGAAAAACAGCCACATCCCTCTTACACCACGGGAGGTCCCTGGCATTCCTTTACTCCACAAATCCATTAAAGTCAATATCAGTATCATTATTTTTGTTTATCACGTCGTTCACGCGTTAACGCTCCAGCCTATCAGGCGTGGCATGCGAGTCAGTAAGTAAAACTGTCATGATTCCAGCCCAACTCCCCTGCACCTTCAAGCTGATGCAGCTGCTACTGATCATTTATTCATTCTCGGCACACTCTCCATAAATGTGTACACTTATCTCTAAAGAAATCGCTTCGTCTCTCAGACCATCTGCTCACCATATAGACCAAATTTTGGTAGGCTGCATTGTCATTTTCATACTTTAAGCTAATTTTGATAAGTAATTAAACTCTTCGGGCTGTTTGTAAACCTCGGCTGGGACTCAGTTATGCTGCCAAGGGGGATTTTCTGCCAAAAATCCTTCTTAGCTGGTCTAAAACCGGAAATAAATATGATTTATTCACACTTCACACCTCTAGCATCTCCTGTTAATACCTGCCAAGGCATAATAGCACACAAAAACTCAAACACCATTAGGTGTTCTCAGGAATTAGATCTGCCCTCTCCATTAAGATTTAAACTTTCATTAAAAAAGCTGAAGATCTCATGCAGCACTCTGTCAATCTAATGTATCTGAGTGTAACGTTAACCTCGTTTGTGTAACTGAAACCCATTCTATGTAACCTAGCCATCCATTTAGGAAAAAAAATTGCTTTTAGTTTTTGTGCTATTTCATTTATTCATATTAGCTTGAGCTCAGAGACACGCTGCCTCTTATCTAAGCTGAACAGAAAGCACTTGGAAACGAGTGTTAAAAAAGTCATGTAGTGGGTTCTGGGAGTGTTTTCATTAAAGATATGAGTTAGCAGCTGGGCAGTTAATTATTGAGCCGGGCATTTCAGGATTTTCAGCTTGGCTAGCTCTCAAACAGTTGGCCTGAGAAAGACAAATGAAGCAAATCTCTATGACATGAAGCTTTCAGTAGGGGCTCCCTTTTAAAAAGGGCCCCAGGAATGAACAGCAGACAATCCATCAATATGCTCTTTGGTGGCTTGCTCAGAGGCTCAAACATTCTACATTTCAGGACAGGACTCAAGCAAAAGCTGAAGGAATAATAGATAGCTAAGACCTCAAACCTAGGCTTACACTGAAACTATGTCTAATGATATTGCTTAATCAGTCACTGCTGAAAAAAAGTGTGCATGATAGTTTCCTGAAGTGTATGAGCGTGTAGCCAGTAAGCCAGTAAATCTAGCTGTGAGCAAAATATGTCAATATCAGTGATGGCTCCACCATCACTTGGCTTAGTCTATGCATGAAAAGCTGGCCCAAAGCATTTCTAATCCATTTGATTACTGTACCGAGGCAGAGAGGTACAGGGTAATTCCATCTCCTCACTGGTCCTGGCATACACGTGATATGGGCATTTCCCTGGATAAAAACAGAAAAGGAACATTTTAGAAAGTGCATTACACATACTCCAACTTATGCAACATAGTGCAATATGTGCAATAATGCTTTTGGATGCACTATAGGGATAAGACAGAACAAGTTTGACCTGTAACGAATATCCTTGTTCACACTGGAACATAACTACATCCCCCACCATGTAACGATCTCCCACTTTAATCCCATAGGTAGGGGTCTGAGGCTCTGGACAGGAATCAAGTCCAATTGCTGTGGAAATATGAAACACAAAGTCACTTGTCTTGAAACTAACATGACTGTTGAACAGCATTGTTGTTGCCTTCCATTTACACGCTTGGCAATAATCATGATGATGTAATAAATTTCATTCATCTGCAACCAACTTACACATTTCAGTCAGGTCAATTCAAGTGTATGGTTAGAATTTTTGCATTACATGTACTACAAGGGGTGAATTCTGGAGTTGAATTAAGCATTGTTTTATATTAACTTAAACTGTCAATGAGCATTCTCCAGTGAAAACCCTTCACAGTTTAGGACCAAAGTGTGTGGAAAACTTGCCCCTAAATGTAGGATTAGAAAACAAATGTTATTCATCTTTGTTTGCAGTGCCTTTGAGGATATGAGAAACATTAAAGCATCCAACACTGGACCTTTCCAGATAATTATTTCACAGCTACAAATGTGGAGGCCTGGCAGGTTTTTCTACGGAGCAGGTGTAGCTTCCCGGGCACCTGAAGCCAGATAAATTATGTGCACAAAATCTGGGGTAAAATTATGGGACTTGACTTGTGCCATTTTACCTCAATGCATTTCATTACAGGCCACAAAATCTAGGCTAAGGCACTGCCACTGCACGTTATTTTGCGATAAACATGTCTTTAAATATTCTACTAATGGGAATCCCTAGGAGAATAAATGGCTGTGCCATGTCGAATCACATTAAGAAAGAGGAGCACTGAACATTTTTAGTAAAGGAGAGAAATCCAATATGTCCAATAAAATATGTTTGCATGAAGAAGTGCAACAGGTCAGCACTGTTGTGACAATCAGTCTCACTTTTTCACACTGATGCATGATGATGTAGGGAAAGGTGCAGCCGATGTGTTCTGCATTGTTAAGAAAGTTCCATGTTTTTGTTTCTCAGTATAAATCCTGTATCAGTAATTTACATGCCACATGTGTTAAGCTTGCAGTCTAGTCTCCACTGCAGTCTAGGTCTTTAATAAGGAATGAGTGGGGGATGTGAGCGGTAAGAAGCTGCCCTCAGCTTGTACCTGTGTACTCCAGATGGAAGCCTGCTGCTGACACACTGATGTCTGATACGAAATTCAGGTAAAGGTTGTTGGATGTGCTGTTCAGCAGCTGAGGAATAGTGGTCCCTAAAAAAGCAGCGATAACAACATGAATCTCTTTCTTTATTGGCAAATTAAATTAAAGCTTAACAGAAGATCTCTATAAATTAATCTATTTCAAATAATTAAAAGAATTACACTTCTTAGACATTGATAAGGGTTGTCTATCTTATTTATTTTTTAATTTACTCTTTTTTTTCCTTTTCTCACTCTAACATGGTAAAAGATATTCCTTCATGTTCTGTTCAAAATGAATTTTCGTGCTTTCTTTTATGCATGGAGGCACCTGTTGAAGCAATTACTTGCATTATCTGCAGGTCAAATTAGGTCGATAAGTGAATTTTGCCAAACATTAAAATCCAGAAGATCAGAAGAAAGGACTTGTTTAAGGAGAGACACTAGCTTCTTAAGCCTGAGATGTGTGGATACAAGTCAGCTGTTTTCCAATTATTTACTAAGATGACAATGCCTAAATCCAACAGACAGTCCCACCACTGTAACTTATATAATTAAGCTTTTACTCCTTGGGCACCTTACTTAACTTAATTACCTAAAAAAAATACCCCTTCATACTACAACAAATTACACCAAATCCATTACAACAAATCCATTCAAGGAGAAACGTGTTTCCCTCAAGTTAGAGTGTGTACTGAGACTTTATCTCAAAAGAGCTAGTTTATCCATGAACACTGAAAAAGTCCCTCACTCAGTAGCTAACACACTCTCTGGAACACTTATCCACTGAGATCACCCTCTGTGCCGTCCTACCTCCACCCCGTGCACTTGTCCATTACTGCCCATTGTTCTAACCCTGCACAGTCTTAAACCTGTGGGAATCGGGGCCAGGGCTTGTCCAGTCAGCGTTAAAGCAGTAAAGACTATCGCTGCCCCTCTTAGCCAGATAAAGGTGCAGATCTCAACAGGCCCAGCTAATCATTGTACCCTCTTCCTCTGTACCCTGGCGGCCATTGACCAGGTCAGGGCCCACTGACAGTCTGCCATGCTCCTGGCATCGATGTGCTACTGCTGCCTGCTTTGTTTGTGAACAAAAGGCTCATAGAGCAACGGGCCATGCTGCTCGATAGCAGCTCCACCAGACAGGGGAATTAATTAGCCAGACAAACACAACATGATGTGCTTTCTTGGGTTTCAGCTAGCTGTAAAAAGTTAAGTGTCTGAAAGGTGGGACTCTATTAATGAGATCCAGTCTGGGGAGGATCCCCCCAATACTTTTATTTGTAGGGGTTTGTTTTATGAGAACAAAGACAGAAGGACAGTCTCATTTCAAATTCTGGAAACACTTTGGCTGCTATTTGTTACCACAAAACAGCACTTCATTTTCTGAGAATTGAGTCAGAAGGCCAGTAATGTTTAGTGGAAGTCAAGGGCTCACTTCAAAATTCTGTAGAGCAGCAAAAACAGCAACACTCCAGTTAGCTAGCATTTGACCTCTGAAAAATTTGTTTCTGCTCTAAAGCTCGCCTTACCTGAATAGCTGCCCAGTCTGGGGGCATTGTTGTCGGCTCCATCATAGAAATCCAGAGAATCCCAATTATGTTCAGTGGCGAAACTCACAACTTGAATCTAGGTTAAAAAATAAAAAAAGGAAGTGAAAGCGCAGTACGGACAGAAGCTAGCATTTCAGCACACGCTCCAGACGAGGCCCTGAGAATTACAAACATGACACGTCACCTTTCTATAATTCAACAAACAAAATTATAAAACCAAATGAAAAGACTGAGCAAAAATGGCTTCTCTTCATTTGTAAATTAAACATTTGCCCCATAAATTATTAATCAGATATTTAAAATTCTCTTTATTGATGTTTTCACTTTTTACGCTGCCGATACCCCTAATATCCAACATTTAATTCGAGGGACTTCAAACACGCTTCTTCACTCACTTGTATTCCAGCTCCCTCAGGCACGGAGACCTTCCACACACAATTGAGATTGTTGTCATAAGGTTCAGGGTAACCTGGGGACAGGATGGTCCCTTTGCGTGCTGTCAGAACCCCTCCGCAAGGCACTGGCAAGGCAAACCCATAGAGACGTGGTCAGAACATGCATTAATCCCACATGAGGCCTCAACAGAAACCACACAAGTGCAGGCCTGGATTCCAGCAGCCTCCTTCCAGACATTTTTGCTATTTTTGACGACTAACTGGAACAAACCTTATCAGAGTGAATGAGAAATGACTCCACCTCATCTTACCCAATGATGTGCTCCCTTGCAGAATAAGATGAATGATACAGTGATATCATGGTTTAGGAGTCTTCACAGAACAAACAGTTTTGACATTGTGTGATGGTCGCTAGATGGAGGTGCACTTCAAAGCACACATAACAAATGAGAAAATGAGGAAAACAGTCAATTGTTTGACCTGAACCGAACAATTCTGGCCTGCTAGCAACCTGCAAGTCTGATGCAATGTTACTCATTTCATTTCTGAAAGAGACATTTACATTTCAAACACCAATATTTAAAAGAATACGGAGGCCCTTACCGACAGAAGCAGACATATCCTGTTCAAACTGTTTAACCCTTAGAACACGAGCGGCACAGGAGTGCAACTAATGGTAAATTGTCATCATACAGCAAAACCACTCCTTATATGGAAATTCCCCTGGTGTTTGTTGATGCTTGAGGTGTCAGGTGTCATGCTGAGATTTGTTTGGTGTTCCTTTGTCATGTAGAACCAAAGTTATTGTAATTTAAAAACATGTAATAATAATAATCACCACTGGGGTTTCAATAGCGTTACACGCAAAAGCCAATCAAGAACAAAAATGCCCAAATTTCTTTTATTTTAGGTCTTAGAAATGAACAGGAAAAAAAAACAACATCTCTGAACCTGGGAAAATTTTCAGAATCGTTTCTGCTCAATAGTGAGTGGTGAAAAGGCCTGCCAAGGAAAAGAGAAGCAAATGGCGAGCATGTAGGAGACCAAACACTGGTTTTAGACTCTTTTAGACTGTCTTTACTTGTCGCAATCAGAATTTTATGAACACAGTTCTAAGGGCTTAAATCATTTTTTTATTCATATACCGCATTTTTGTTATTTAAGTGACAAATACTTTTCGGCTAATGGATAAGCTATGGTGTGCCGTTTTCTAGAAGGACTGCGAACAATTGTCTTGCGTGCCGCTAGAAGCTGGGGAGAGGATCTGTCAATAACAGAAGCATGGGCTGCTATCTAACGCTGCCAAGACAGATCTTTCTTTTTTTCATCCCCGGCTTGGGTATGATGATATCTGTCAAGGACAAGGGGATAATCTAGAGGTCAAAGTCAATCACTTTGTTTAAACAGCTAAGAGCAGGTAGGAACACACTGATAGGTGTCTGGGGGAAGAAGGGGAGTGCAAAGACAGATAGAGAAAAAGAGAGAGAGAGAGAGAGAGAGAGAGAGAGAGAGAGAGAGAGAGAGAGAGAGAGGATGCGAGGAGAGAGAGAGAGAGATAGAAAGAGAGATTGGAAGAAGAGGCAGGATACGGAGGAGGGCTCAATATATCTGTACCAGACGCTTAAATTATTAAACAAATTCACTTCGCAGCAATTTCAGACTCATTCATATTTTAGCAGTGATATATAGGATGCAGCATGTGCCCAGGTAATCAAGCGAGAGCCCTCATCTTTCTGCCCTTTCAGTTGGAAAACACCAGGAAAGAAAGTAAAACAAAACAAGGCCAGACAAATGCTATGCTGAACACAAGAGCACAGGCAGGCTTTACCATACTCAACCTATCCCACCAGGACTCTTGTAAGTGATGGCTTTTTTCATTTCATTTTGCTTCCTTCAGTCTTTCATTCTTCCCTCTTTCTTTCCTTCCTGGACGTGGGGACGATTACAATGAATTGATATAAATACACAAAGATATAAACTGAAATGCATATCAATATGGAGAATAAAATTTCACAAAATTTTCCAATATTATGACAAAAATAAATGCCATTTCAAGAGGACGAAAAAGCATCAACACAGATTCCTGACGACACATGAAACCTGGCTACGATCATCAAGTGGCTGCTCTAGGGTAGGTTGGCAGCAGTTCAGAGAGAATGAACGAGTGAGAGAGAAAGAGAGAGGGGAAAGGAGAGAGAGAGAAAAGCAGCAGCGCTTTGTCTAAGTTTGCCTACTCATCAAGCCGCTCCACCTTCAATGCCACGCTCTTTAAACCTGACTGTATGCACAGCCAAGGGGAAACATCCTGCCTGTTTGCATTAAGGGACTGCAGTGTTCCCACCCCCCACCCCGCCTTTTTCCAGCCCAAAGCTGGACCTGCTTTTGTCTGCTAACTCACGCAGTTCGCTTAATTAACCCACTTCACCTTGGAGACAGACGCAGACAGCCCAGACCTGCTGAAAGTTCACTTTTAAGGCCTCCTACTCTGTCTTCGTTAAGATATAATGAACACTGAAATTGTCCATATTGGATTGCAGGTGTCAATAGACGGGAGTGAGACTCACCGATGCATGTGGGCAGGGTGTCATTCCACTGGGCCAGGGCGTCAGGCACAGTTTCACAGCGTATGGCGGTAGAGCCGTGCAGTGTGTATCCAGGATTGCACTCAAACATCACGGCAGCACCCACAGCGAAGTCGTTGCCGATGCGCCTACCGAAGCGTGGCTCGGGCACAGAGCTGCACTGCGTGGCACTGGTCCGCGGCACAGCTGTGGAGGGGACAGCAGAACAGCTTTAACCTTCTTCAGTTTAACTTCTTTAATTACTCATTTGTAGCTCATCAAAGTGAAAGACATTGTGTTAAAAAGTGTGCATTCAAAACTTTCAACCAAAACTCGATTTATGTTCACATTTAAAAGAAGAAATCATTGATCTGAATTGGGTAAAAAGTTACAATTATTCTACAAATTGTGTTATTTTGTTCACAAATGCACACACACACACATACATATTTTCCACATTTTTTTCCATATGCTGATATCAATAAAAGACACGTTCATTTGTCCATTTTTTTCTACTACAGATACTTCAACCTTGAATCCTGATATTGAATCTAAGAAGAACTGCTGTTCTTCCCTCAAAAACTTCTTGAGCTATTGAGCTAGTTTAAATTTTATCAATCAGATTTAATAGAGCCTTTGTCCTAGATATTGAATAGTTTTTCCCCCAGATATACGCATTTTTGTTTTTTCACGACATGACACCATGTGAGTGTGGGCTGCTCCAGGCTTGATTTGTTGTAGGATGGGTTCGGATTTATCCCTAATATCTGAACCAGCAGATTCTGCTGATTTCGTTCCAGTATCGATACGTTATGTCTCGGATCCAGTTGATACATAGTGTAAAAAGAATGTAATGTATTACATATCTAACTGTTCATAATTACATATTTACATTTAAATACCATAGCAAAATTACAGTAATAACTCACTTTCCTTCAGCCCCCTCTTCTCATTTCAGTGGAGTTGGGTCACAAGGGTATAGTAAGAGAACTCTAAGTAGTAAACTGAGGCGTCTAAGGGCTGTAATTGGAGTTGTCTCACTAAATTTGATTTATTTTATCCACTTGTCAAAAAACAGAAGAAGTGGAGACTCCAGTCTGTGGTTTATGTTTATACATTTAATAATGAGTCGCCTAGAGGAGCCAGAGGCGAATGAATCTAGCCTGCAGTAGTTCCACCTCCTCGTTTGTGAAAAGAAGGGCTTAAAATCACTTCTGGAGTGATTTCAAAAGAAGGGCTTGAAATCACTTCTCAGTTAGTGAGTGAGCAGCTCTGACTGCAGTACAAAGGTGCAACAGCTGCGTTGAACCTGCAGTTTTGGAGAGCTCTGTTATAACAATGGATTTCATAAGTGTGAAGTCAAAGCTGATTTTATAAAGATTCTCTCAAAGTGCTGCAGCACATAATACACAGATACAGATGGTAAAGAGCCCTTTGAATTAGTCTCTTTAAAAAAATGTATTTGTACTTTATCTGAAAACATTTAATAACCTTATACAGTGAGTGGCAGCTCATATTGCCTTAAACTCCTTTTAGAAAATGTCAGGCTGTGACTCATACACCAGCTCTGTAGTCGTGAGTTTTCTTTCTTTTTTTTTTTTCTTTTTTTTTTTGCTGTACTGCCGCAATGACCAAGCACACGCTTTCCCTTTCACAAAGGCCACTAAAGAACTTTATTTTAGCCAAATCAAATTCTAGCACTTTCTTGCAGTCTAAACCTTGTGAACTAATCTTGAATTCCAGAGCCATCCATGTTAAGAAAAAAAAAATCAAAATAGGCTGTCTACTGTTCAACCAGTTAAAAACCAAGGGGCAGATTAGTGCCTAGATCGGCCATTAGTCTTCAGCCTCAAGAGCAACTGAGTCACAGGCGACTGGAGAGCAATGTTTAAAGGCTTTCCAGAACACAGTGGGGCGGTGAAAGGAGACATGGGCGGGGGCGACTGGAGCACATTCAGAAGTCTGCAGTGCTGTAGGACATGCCGTCTTTACGCTGGAGAGTCTTGGGTGGCTCTTTGAAGAGATTTAGGAGGGGAAATATGAACAGTTTGTAGAATTATAAGAAGCTTGATCATGTTGGGGCTTCTGAGCAGATTTGAAGCGTTTGCTGAGCGGAGCAGCATCACGTCTCCCAACAGTGCTGAGTAATGGTTTTTAGTCAGTAAGCATCATCAACAGTGAGCTGACAAAACCCTTCCTCCAAAGCCTTCAAGGCTCAGCAGACTCCAGAGGCGTGAATCAGACGACTCTGGGAAAGTTGCACGGCCTTGAATAATGATGCATTTCAACAGAAGCAATCTTTCCAACTTACACATGACTCACAGTAAACACAGTAAACAGCACCACACTGATATCCAGGTCACCAGCTTTGCCCTCTAAAAGTAATTACCTAAGACATTGTTTGTATAACATTCATAACAGGCAAATTTCATTTAATGGCAGCTGGATTATTCGAAAGCATTAACGTGTGAAATACAAACTGTGCTCTGCCCTAAACTTTAACCTGCAAGGCCAACAGTCCTTCCCTCATTCATTTCTACCCACTGTATACATCTAAAAATGATGTGTCAGTGATAATGTTGTATTTACAATGTTGTATTTACAGTCCATGTAAAGCACTTTGAGCTGCATTCAGCTGTATGAAAGGTGCTATTTACGATTATTGATTGATTTATTGCTTGCTTGATTGATTTAAAGGCATTAAAAATGCACACAATTTTCCACTTACCCCAGATGTTGTCAATTTGCCAAGACATATTTGGATTCAAATTTTATCCATCACTGGAGCTATGTGGCTAACAAACACAAGCAACTGTCACCCAGAAAATTTTTCTAAATACATTCTCAGAACTTCTGTAAACCTACTCAAAATGCCTCCAGCTCTTCAGAAAGTGCTGCAGACCTATTATTGTGACTTAAGACATAGGGAAGCTCCCTGGCAGCTATAAAATGAACAAGTTTAGATAACTTATTATAACTTACAGTAAGCTACATTAATAAGTCTGTGTCACCATTCTGTAGACATGGATGCAGTTTGAGTTTTGCAAGTTCCTGTGCTCTGCTAGCAATACAGGCTCCTTTATATAGAAGACACTACAAGCTGTGCTGTATTTCTTTGGCAGTCACATGACAGTTCTTTTTATGTGAACACGATTATTTTAAATAACACAGTTTGGCCTCTGCAATAGTTACTAAAAAAGTGACTATTGCAGAAAAAAATGATTTATTTTACCATAAATTGAATTCAAAATCTCCTTGTTTGAAAAATTCATACACAATAAATAATAACGCAATATGTAAAACTTTAAAACAGTGCATTATAAATTGGCTTTTGACCCAATGAGCACTTAGCAGGGGCAAAGAAATTTCTTACAAAATATTCTTTGACTTTTCTACAGCTTCCAGTCTTTTTCATAGATTGTACGTGTCAAAAGGGCCGAAGCAAGTGTGCTTGGTTCTTTGCCTTATGCAAATGCAAATAAGCAGTTTGTTTTGAAAGATTCCACTGACCTTGGTATACAAAGTGAAAGCCTTTGGCAGTTTCTGGTCCAACTGTAGTGAACTTGATAGTTATCTGGTTTCCAGTACTCAAGGGCAATGACTCCCCTGGAAAAAAGAGAAAAGCAAAAATAAACAAAACTCAAAAACACCGGCATTGTGAATCTTCCTTTATGCAGCCTGGCATCCTTGAGCACCTCATATCCCCCGAGCTTGCTGCCTGTAGATTTGATCATCACTTTTAGTTAGTTGATTCTTTAGTCTTTTCATCAGGCTTTTCTTTTCTAATGTGTTTGCAAAGCATATTACGCAAAAAGCTCAGATAAAAAGTGTCTCTCTCATTGATCTCCCTTGAAGCCCTATCGCTTCAATCAATGGCACTAACTGCTTTTCATCTGCAAAGCCACTGCAAGAAGATAAGGAGAGAGAAAATAAGCCATTTCCTCTCAGTCTCACCATGCCATAATTTCTTCTTTGTGGCGCACACAACGGGTACTTACACCTCCTATTAGTCACAGTGATAGGGCTGCTGGAGCCAATGTGCTGATATCAGGAACTTCCTAGATTTAGAAAAGCAGTCAGCAGGGATCTTCTGAAACCTTTAGAACCTGTTAAACTTTGAGTAGCAATGACTGTGTTGAGAAGTGTCACCGGAATTAAAGGTCTTCAACATTGAAAGTGCAATCAAATGTCTGACATAATCACCGGTATCCCTTACTCGGAGTGTGCTTTACCTGAGTGAGAGCCAGAGAGAGAAGAGAGCAGAGGGGACTGCTGCGTGGGCCCATCGTAAATGTCAACCACATCATTGAGAGATGTCTGGAACAGGACAAACTGGCCGAACAGAACTGAAAGACAGAAAGAAAAATGCTGTTACGGGGAGGCTTGATTTGGGAACTGCGCAATTTGGACACAGTGGACACAGTAGCACAGAAGAGTTTCCCATAACAACTGTCAGCTTTCTTGCTGAATGTGTAGGTGCAAGGTACCACTTCCCCAGAATAGTTTTTTACTTGTTTAGCAAAGTGGTCAAGTATTGACTCACTTTGGTTGAACGGACTCAGAGACACTAGCTACTATTAACGCTAAAAATATCTTTATGTGAAGGAAAAATACAATGTCAATAGCATCTTTGGTCCTACAATGTTTTTGCATCATTTTGCATTGCCAGTGCAGTTTTATTAGTTGTTGGTCTTAGCATGCAGTGTAGACTAAAATGTAAAAAAAAAGATGAAATGTCTTAACGTCATCTCTTGGTCCTGCATTGCATGGTATCTCAACACCGGCTCTTAATAAAACTGCATAGGCAGGGCAAAATGATGCAAAAAACAACGATAAATTGAAAAGAAGAAAGGTATTAAGAAGATCAATGTTAGTTATAGGTACGTGAGTGAGTGAAAGGCAAGACATGTAGAACTGTCTTTTTCTTTATAAAACATAAGAGAACTATCACCAGAATTAGAGATCAGAGTGTTTGCTTATGTCAGTATGTGTTCATATAAGCCAAGCAGTTACACAGCCATAAAGCCCATAAACAACGACGATCACATCAAAACACCTGAGCAAAAACTCTGACAGACACACTGCCTAAACACAGTAAACGAACCTCACAGAAGACACAGCGTATACGACTCGCTAGCAATACACTTTTGTTTGCGTCCTGATTTTCTCATATGAGAGCCTACAAAGAGCGCTGAATATGTTCCCAAGAGCCTTCTGCCTTAAACTGGTCCTCTTTCATTTTACACAGATCATATTTCGATTGTTTTACAATGTGCTAATAACATTACACAAGAACATCACTATTCTCGAATAGACCGCTGAATTTCAAACAAGGGAGGCTTCCCAAGCGTAATAAAGCTGTATACTTATTAAAACCTATTTAATTGGCTACCTCTGTGCTATGGCTCTCTTTTGTGGGTTGGCGACAGTTAGCATGCTGGGTTGGTGAGATACTGTACACGTGGTGCAGTCTGATTTTCAGTCCAACGCTTTGATCGCATCATCAAGATAGGAGAAAGATAGTCATTAGCATTACAGAACGTTCATGCCCTACATCTCAGCGAAGTTCGGTTGGAAAAAAAAAATGCAACATTGTTTTCTGAGAAGAAAATACATGTGGAGCCATCCCATGGGCTGATTCATTTGGTATTGTTGCGAAAGAGCAGAATCACCACTCAGGAACGGTCAAAATGAGCACTGGTCACTGCTGTTATTTATATGAGTAAGCAGAAAATAAGGATTATGAATCTTCAGTGTTATGCACTTGCTTATTATACCTTAACAATAATACCCTAACAAAATCACATGCATACGGGATTATACATGCTCATCTTTTAAAGAATAAATCATGTTTAGCTTTGAGCCACACTAAAAGATCAATACTGTGCTGCACTGTGCTGTCACATCGTAAAGGAATTTGTTCGAGATCTTAATATCACAGCAGGGGTTTGCAAGCAAAAGAAGGTCTTAGCCTAGCACAGCCTCTGTGCTATTACTTGGTTCCTGTCTCAGAAACACCGCTTTTGTAGTCAAATTCAAGCACAAACCAATTGTCAGCAACTGAATCCATATTTGAGCTTCAAGCCAAATAAATACCTTGACCAGATCTGCTGGTGCTGCACACTGTCTACTGACTCCTGTGGAGCGTTCAAAGACAGCCCATCACATTTCTCTAATTTGACAGGCATCAATTTGATCTTGCAATCGGAAGTTATGACAGTACAGCATTCTCACATTACAGTTAATTGCATCTTAATCACTCACAACTGTAAGACAATTAACACCAGAAAGTATACAAGACTCTGTCACTTTGAGCTTTGCGGGAACAGATGTTGCAACAGCTTTAACGTCTTCCAGTGTGAAAGCTAAAAAAACAGCCCAGGAGTGACTCAGACGAGAAGCCGAGGGGTACCGTATTCAAAGTTCAGCTGTGTGTGCTGCTGGTGCGGACAGTGTCCTAATTGATAACTTCTCCAGGCCGGGAGCAGGGGCATGTGGGAGCGTACAAACCAGGCTGTTATCGATGGTGCTTCTATCCTCCGGTAGAGCCAGGTGGAAAATGAACCATAACTCATTATGACAAGTCTACTCGCAGACGGCGAGTTCATCCCCTAGTGAGTTTGGTAAGAACAATAGGAGAGATCCTAAGGCCCTCAGCACATTATGCTTGAATTTAGCCACCTTCAAGGCTCTGCTGATGCCAACACAATCCCCACTCAGTGTCAGAGAAAACAATTGCGCATGTTCAGGTTTCAACCACTTACACACCTAACGAGCTGGGCATATGCTAGGGGACTCAAGCCAATTCAGAGGCAAAATGAAATGATCCCATGTAAATGAGTTGATGTTACCAGTTTGTATGTCAATGATGGGCAGTTTGAAAACAGGTCAGCTCAGCGCAGTGGAACATGAAGTTTAAAACTTTTTAGATATAAACGTGCCTATAAATGTGCCACTGGAATCTAAAGCGCCAACACATTTTAAAAGCTGTTTACAAAGTCACGTCTACAAATGGCACAGCTGCTGCAAAAAGCTGGACCATTTATCCATGCCCATAGAAACAATGAAAACAAGATCAAGACGGAGCTGCAGAACCACCAGGGACTCCGTTGAGGGGCTGGGGGAGATCCCTGCAACTCGGCGCAAGGCATGTGCACTTTCATTTGAATGCCTTTGGTGTCCATGCTTTGCTGTCAGAGAGTCCAGAGGCCATTTACAGACAAAAGGGAGAAGCCATTTATCGGCCCCCTTCCAGGGAGCCACTCAGGATGGATTGATTCCCAGTTCAGGCACAGATCACACTAAGTGCTCCCACATCCGTCATGTTACCAATGTTCCCATTTTGGAATGAAAAAAATAAAAATCAGACAGAGGGTCCACTGCACACAGACCGTGTGAAAACTGGTGGCATGAACCTTCATGTCAGTGGTCTGTATAACAACCTTACACATAGACTGCATGGATGTGGTTGCTTTTTAGACTAGCAGCTGGGGAAAAACAAAGATTAAAAAACGATTGTTTTTTATACAGATATTAAACTGGAAATATTTTCAGTGGAGAATCCACATTTAAGAAGACATATTTACAATCTAGATCCCATGGAGACTTTCCATCCATCATCTACCCCTTTGTCTTGCACTCGGGGTCGGGGGTAGGGGGGGGTTTGGAGCCCAACCCAGCTGCTAGACAGACAATCATTCACGCTCACATTCACGGGCCTATTGGCCTATCCACGCATGTTTTTGGTGGTGGGAGGAAACTGGAGTCCCCGGAGGAAACCCTGAATCCATGGGGAGACCCACACGGAGAACACGCAAACTCCACACAGAAAGACCCTGTGCCCAACCTGAGAGTTGAACCCAGGACCTTCTTGCTGTGAGGCAACAGCACTAACCCCTGCGCCACCGCGCCGAACCCCATGGAGACTTAAAAAAAAAAAAAAACCTTAATTCAGGCTTGGCATGGTATTCTACCCCATCATTATTCCTTTGTTAAGAGTAATTCATTTTGGGGGCATTCATTTTGTATAGTACTGACCACTGCTCCCATTGGCTATTTGTGTGTGTGTGTGTTGAGAAGGGGGTGTTGGGAAGGGGTGGGACTTTGTCCAGAGGTATAGAGCTCCAACATGGGCTGGTGAGCAGTACACTAGCAGGTACCAGTCAAGCATGAGAATAAATAGCAATGTTTAATGCAGAAATCTGTTTATTAAGTTCTCTAGCTAAAATAAAAAAAACAGACATCAGCCACAGCATTAAAACCACTGACAGGTGAAATGCGTAACATTGATTATCTTGTTACAATGGCACCTGTCAAGCGGTGAGATACATTAGACAGCAAGTGAACAGTAGATTCTTGACATTCTTCAAGGATGTAAGTGAATTTGACATATACTAGCTTAAAAGCTTAGCTTAACGCTCTGCTTACTGTAGTCAAGGCACGTGTACGTTCCCACAGATAGTCTGTTAAAATCAATGAAAAAACGTTTGCTGAATCAGTCAGTAAAATAAATGTTTGGGATACGTAACACCATATTGCTGGCTTGCTCTGTCTTGCGCATCAGACATGGAACAGCAGCTGCAACAGTGAAGGCATAAGGGCTGGTTGTTTGAGTCAGAGGTATGCAATGCAGCCTTGAGCCGAGGTAGATACACTGAAAAGTAGCATACATGCTAACTGGGGTGTTTTGTTTACAAGGTCTCCTTTAATTCAGTAGGCCCAAGGCCAGGCTTAACATGGATAAACTGGCATTTGGACATGTTGACGATTCCTACAGCTTTGCCTGATGTGAAAAGCGTTTTTAGATCTGTACTCTGCAAGGTGTGCACCATTCTCACAGCTTCTCCACGATTGGTCTAAAATGCCCCCCTCATGCCAAGAAAGTGCACAGCTGTGCTAGCATGCTGGTCAGAAATTTGTGGCACTCGCACACTGAGAACCTATTTCCTGCACCGGTTTTGGCATGCAGGGTAGGTCACAACATGTGGTTTTACAGAGCTGAACACCTTGCTTCAGCCATTCCTCTTTCTGGCTGTACAGCACAAACCCCCACCACTGCTCAAGATTGCCCTTTTCCATGCAACCCCTTACACTTAACACATTCTGACAGATGCTTACTGGCTCCTATGGAAATGAGGCCTGTGATTAATTCACATTTCTTTCTCCTTTTTTTCTCATGAGTAAGAACTCTGAAAAAAAAAAAAGGTCTTCCTGTCTCTCACTGTCCTTGAATCTCTCTCTATTTCCCTGCGCTGTACTGGAGCTGGACCACAGAGCTATTTCCACCCTGCTGTTTAAAAGCAGCAGAGCAAAAAGAAAGAAATAGGAACAAAAGGGGAAAACACATACACACCTTTCCCCTGCTCTACGATGGCTTAGCCAGATGAATGAGCAACGCGAGGGAAGAGAGGGGTGACTTCACAGCCAATGCTGCTGGCATAATTTGCAGAGGATGCTGGGATATCACTCCTACTATCAGCCCCTTACAGTTGGAGAAAATCACATAAACTAACAGGTCTAAATGTTTCATCACCTGAAACACACATGCCCTGCAGAGCCGAATGGCTCATTAACCGTCATTTTAGGTTTTTAAAAGTAGCTTTAAAAAAAAGCAATATCTTTTGAGGAGAGAATTGGTAACACTTCATTTGAAAAATGCACTGAGGCTTAAAAAAAGGGAGTCAAAATGAGTTTTTGGAGTCATTTGGTTCCCTAATGAACATTACAAAGTGAATTTCTTTAAAAATACATTTTTGTAAATGAGTGTTAAGAATCTTTAAAGTTCAAATGAGGCTCCAAAAAGTATAGTTTAGATCGTTAGATGATTAGACCGATACTTATGATATCTCATGGAACACAAGGTAAAATATTAAAAATAACCCCAAGATACTAAAACTGACTATTAGATTAAAATACACTCTATATTTAAAAGAAAAAAACCCCCCAGCAAGATCATGACTGATGACTGTCTGGACGCATCCAAATATTCTGAAGTGTGTGCTGGATTGATATCTGTTAACACTTCCAGTCTGTTATGCCACATATTCAGAACTGAACACAATAGTGCCAGCGAGGAGAAATTAATAAACAGATGCTGCATATGTAGTAAGAGGAGCAGACAGCCCTATTGTACTCAGGAACAACATTATCTGGCTTTTATATGGTAACAACTTTAAAAAGAAAATAAGATTTTTACTGCTGTATGTGTATCCAGGGAATGCAAGATTGATTATTTAGACGAACAGACCAACAAACAGACAAACTAACTTACAAATGGATAGACAAACTAACTAGCCAAGCTTAACCTTAAAGCACATTTGACAGTCAGAAGATGTTTACCAGACAGTCATTTAATAACCTACTAGCTTATCAACCTGATGTTTATTTGGGACCTTTATCAACCAGATGTTTATTTGTGTTATTTGCTAAATTCTGTACTGCATCCTAGCTGAGGATTGTGCAATTAAGAAGGAAACCACATTCCCCTGCGATCCATATTCCCAGATAAAGTGTTAACTACTGAATATCTACAACAGAACTGTAAATGACTAACTTAATGCAATGTAATGTTTAATAACCCAAAAGCAGACTTTGATCTAGAGATGTCATCAATGGACTGCAGTATTAACTAGATGCATTTCTGTGAAAAAATTCAAAGTGTGATTGTATAGTGGCTATAAAACCAGGGTTTGGAGACACCGGCCGGCGCTCTACTATGTAACGTCCCAGTGGCCGCCATTGGACAGGACTTGTGGGAACTCTTGTTTTGACACTGGGTGTGGTTTCCCTGGTCAGCTTTAGGAGTAAGCCAGCCAGGGATTAAGGAATTATTATGTTTGAGTTTCCATTGGTTTTGGGTTCATGCACCTTTGGTATAGTCTGTCTGTTTATCGAATTTCCCACTTGTGGGACTAATAAAGGTTTATCTTATCTTATCTTATCTTAGTTCTGATTGTCTGCCCACCCTCACCCTGCCCATCCTAGGTTATGTTCTGTTCGGGTTCTTGACTTTGTTTTGAGTTTTGGCCCTTATGCCTTCTTGTTTTACATTTAACGAAGAAACAAAAAAAGTCATGGAAATCTGCACCTCATCCTTCCCGAACAGGCATAGCCCAAGTGTGACATACGCGCTGCTTCTTACCAAGCCATTTATGGTTTTGGACAGCTGAACGCGTATCCACATTCATGGACTGATTATTTTTAATTTAACCACAAAATTTTTTTTTTTTAAATGACCAATACTCAGCCCCCGATCAACCGATCAAAAATTTGAATCCACATGCACAATGCTGGATATTAACGGTGTTATAAATTCCACATGGGTGGTGTCTTTATTGGCTATAAAAAGACACCACCCATGTGTGATAAAATAAAACTTAAAAATAATAGTATGATTGTCGATGAAATCACATTAATAAAACTCTGGGGAATAATTAATTTGCATGGACTTTGCATGGACAAAATTTAGAGGGTCTTGGCACTTATGTTCTGAGTTACTTGGTGTAGAAGGCGGATCACAGGCTGGCTATTCTCAGGCTTGGAGAAGCTCCTCTGCAGATCTATGCTCTGAGTACAGTCTGCTGAACAGTGCCAAGGTCACAGGTACAACCTGTACTGTTTGGCAAGTCATTAGATTCTACTCTGATAAGAGACTCAGTCAAGCCTGGGACAGGGTACAGATGGGAGATGGTGAGGGCGGGCAGGCCCCCTGTTTGCATCTCTACCGTCTAGAGACGTGAGTATCAGCTAGTTTGCATCAGTCTGCTACCATGCACTTGTCACTTGACCTGTCTGGTCCTAAAAAGCATGTGGCCTGCTATAAAGAATCACACTGAGTGGTCCTGTATCAGGAGTAGTAGCATGATCCAGTAGAGTGAGGTACAGATAAAACAGCTTATATACAACATCAACTCTGTTAAAGTCCCAGTCCATAAAAAAAACAGCCTGTTTACATATTTACATATATCTATCAATTCACTCTAGAGCAATTTAGCTCACCTCTTTGTGTTGGAGTGATAAGGTATGTAGTTATAGTATCCAGTATTAAACAGAGTTCCTGGAGCGGAAAGCAAAAGGGAAAATAATAAAATAAGTAGATGATTTTTTTCTCACATCCTTGAGGATTTTAATCCATATGCAACACAGACTGCTTTCTGAATGAGGCGTAACCTGGAGCAGCCACATTGAATGGGAGTCATTTACATATATCAGCCTTAAAAGCACTGTAATGTAAGAGTAATAACTAGGGATGAACTTTTCCTTGCCAAAAAAAAAATCTAAAAGTAATAGTACTGTTTTATCTTTGCCTAAACTTTCTTCGTTTCCGACCAGACACGTTCACTAACTACTATTATCATTGTAATAATTTTTCTTTATTTCTGGGAATGGGCTGTTGAAATGAGTATATCTTTAACTACTCTTTTATTTTGTAAATTGAACTGCTGAAGCGTAACACATTGACATTGTGCAGCTGAACGATAACAAGCAATTTCCACAAGAGCAAATGGGTTTACAATTTCATATACCAGTCATATATAAAAAATGATGTGGAAAAAAAAGATGCTTCTGCTAATATTGTCCTATACTGAGTGCGTTTTGCAAAGCCTATGGTGTTTCCAAGGAGATCAGTGGCCAGATCACATCGTCACAGGCTTTAACTGCTCAAGACTGACCAGTTGGACCGACACACCAGCACATGTTTGTCAGGGCCTTTGTCAAGTTGGACTCATTATGATTTTTTTTTTCATGATCATGTTTTTGTTCTTTTCTTTGTCTCTCTCTCTCTCTCTCTCTCTCTCTCTCTCTCTCTCTCTCTCTCTTTCTCTCTCTCTCTCTCTCTCTCCCTC
>JBBJLS010000140.1:13836634-13877957 GCA_037577275.1 Bryconaethiops microstoma | reverse complement strand
TCTTTCTCTCTCTCTCTCTCTCTCTCTCTCTCTCTCTCTCTCTCTCTCTCTCTCTCTCTCTCTCTCTCTCTCTCTCATAGCTCAATTTACTGCTTGTTTTACCAGCATGACCACACTCTCCATTGGCTTTTGAGTTGTGCAAACACCCCCAGGGCCTCCCAACACACTCAACCCCCACCACCTACCCACCCCCCAAAACCACGTACACGTTTGTCAGGGTCTTTGTCAAGTTCGACTGCATAATCAGTTCTGTACGTTGCCAGTGACTCGTCATGATTCTGTTTCAGACTCATGTTTTTGTCTGTGCGCCTTTCACCTGGCCTCCTCTTCTTCTGTCCCCACCCCCTCTCTTTCTTTCTCTCTCTCTCTCATAGTTCAATTCACTACTTGCTTTACTGGCATGACCCTACTCTCCATCGGCCTTTGAGTTCTTCACATACCCCGGAGTCTTCTCCCTCACTCCAGGCCAGGTGGCTGGGCTAACCTCTCTCTGCTTGGAAGCTAGTCTGGAACCCTGCCTGGACTTCAATAGCCAGACCCAGGAGACAAAGGTCTAACGCCCTCTCCCTGAAGCTCAGCCACCTCTAGGTCATTCATCTTCCAGAGAAGTAGTCTATATCAAGTGTGGGTGTGTTTGTGCACATATGCTGGTGCATATGTGCACATGCACCCACACACACATTGTGCATTTGAACATATGCATACATATGAGTACATGCATGCATATGTAGGACATAATATGCACATTCCTGAAAATGATATTTTAACCATATGTTTCCATATTATTATCTATAAGAAAATCTAGGGGAAGGGGGAAAAAGCCAATAGTTTCAAATCTTTACAAATTAGTCTGAAGATATGTCACAAAACAGCATTTACTAATGGTATATTTAATTCTACATTACAGTTCTATTCATTTGTTACAATAATAGCTCCAAAAATTCCAAGCAGCTTGTTGCACAGAACTGTGTGGATCTGTCAGATTACATAATGACTGACAGCATTACCTTCCTGGCACTGTAAACAACACAGCACTACATGTTTGAGGCATCAGACTATAATTTTGTCTAACAGACAAACAAACGGGCTTGTTATGTATCACAATAATAATATTAGTCAATTCTGTTTGTGGCATATTGTGATATAATTTACCTTGATAAAAAAGTATCCTTGATTTGTGACACATTGTGATGTCATTTATCACAATATGGATAAACTGTTTTACCCACCTCTGTGACATATTGTGATGTAATTTATCATGATATTGTCATTTCGTCCAGTCCTACATGTATCCAATGTATAGGCTTACAATTCTATGAAATTTGAAAGGTGTTAAAACATTTTAATGATGACTGTGTAGTAGCTAATATGTCCTCTAGATGTTAACATTGCTGCAGGTGCTCTTGACACAATACACGTCTCATGCATATATGCATTTTTTGTGCACAAGAATGGCAAGAAATTCAGTATTTTTGACAAATACTTTTCACAGGATCCAACAGCTGTAAAAAATAAAAAGCCCAAAACAAATAAAGCTTTGACACTCAGAGAAAACTTCTATTCTGTTCTGCACTGACTGTGCCACGTCCTCTGGTTTTAAATAAATAATAGTCCATACATTCATGTAATAGCTGTTTTTCGTAGTATGAACACGCTGAGCAGTCCCTTAGGCCTGCTGTGCTATTGTGCATGACTACAGAATATATTCTGGCAGAACATGATGCCATGTCTGACTGATGTGCTATGTGATTTCCCCCAGTGTATTGGAGAAGTGTATCTCACAACATACTGGTAAGCTTCCATACCTCTCCTGACACATGGTTGGGTCAGAGGTGTCAGTCTCCAAATGTCATAAAGTACACACAAGGAGAAGCAGAAGAGACATGGTGGAAGATATATATATGTATAAAAACAGCACTTAGACATTCACTTGCAGTCTGGCTTTGAACTCTGAAGAAGGTGGTCTGTCTGGACACCCTGTTAGAATATATAAAAATTCTACAGAAACAGCCTTCTGCTGCTATGCACCAAAGATCTGGCACTCATTTCTATTAATGCTCACAATTTTTAAAAAGTACTGGTTTTAAAAAGTATTTTAAAATATTTTTGTGTAGTGTTACACTGTCCTTGTATGGCATTATTTTGTATATTGGTCCCTATTAGTGCAATTCATTTATATAGTTTTATATTGCAAAAATAATGTAAGTTTTATATTGTAATTGTTAAATATTCATCTGTCACACATGAACACGCAGTGTGAACAATGTGAAACACTGTGGGAGCAGTGTGTGGGGATGGTACCTTGCTCAACGAGACCTCAGTGGTACTACTCAGTGGTCCAAAGATTCGAACCCAAGACTTTCTGATCACAGGGTCAACTGCCTAACCACTAGACTACCAGCTGCATAGTTTTTTTTTAGGTTTCCCTTTAATTACGTTATACCTTTTATTTTTATTAAACAACATCATGTTCATCATTTGTTATTATTATTATTATTATTATTATTATTATTATTATTATTATTATTGTTTTAATAGCATTCTACTATGTTATGGTTTGAACTGCCAAACCTCTTTTTGCCAAATGCATTCTCACTAAGTATTATGTTCCACTTTCAGAAACATCTAAGCTCTCTTGTACTGATGTTTGTTTCTACATGACACTCCAAATGCAAAGATGTAGAGTAGGAAGTAGACCTCAGGGAAAGATGTCCCCTCACCTTTATTGTCTTTATTAATCAAATGATGGGACCAAATCTAGTGTCAACATAAATATTTATTGGCTATCTACTTGTGAAATTTCAATTGGACCACTGCATTCCTTAAATTATTAGGAATCTGGACCTCCTGCTGTAGAAATAGTAGCATAAAGACACAAAGTTGCGGACCAGAGTTACCTAGAATTGTTTCTTGGGCATTTAGACATGTGGTGTCAAATTTAAGAATCATTTGCACTTGCCAGTTAAATGTTGAATTGCATTGCTGTATAATGATAATGTCAGCGCTATGTTCTGTGACCTTACTCGGAAAAACAACAGAGAATTGATTCATTAAGAAGTGAATTTATGTGACTGTGTGCAGTGTGTACACAAGCACTAGAGCATCATTGATTCACTTCTGTTCGGCCATTTTGAGTGTAATCTCCTCTGGACTGTTAATAAAAATAAACAGGTGCACTTTCCAAAAGGCACAGTAAAGAAATTAGATTTTCTTCGATCACATAGCAGTTGGTGGTTTGATTAGTGTGTACGAGAATGGCTTCTTTGTAGCCCTTCTGTGTGTAGCCCAGTTGGACAGTGATATAATTTCCATTGCTTTGGCTCTATACTCCAGCACACTGGACTTGAAATGAAACAATGAAATTAAAGTGCAGCTTTATGAGGCTGATGTCAACATTCATTCAAGGGTACTTATATCTGTATTGGCAAAACCATCCCAGCCCACTTTAAACATAGTTCCCTATTTTGGATATCAAAAGTAATTTGATAAATGTTTATAATCTTAAATAACTGTCATGTTTAAATCTTGGCTAAGCCAAATATATTAAATGTGTAAAAATACTTACACAAAGGTGCCAGAAAGCATCCTTTGAGCAATGCCATAAAACACATTTTAGATCCATAAAGAATCATGTTTGGAGAATAGATTTTTGAATGCAAGGGTATAAAGGACTTTCACATAGTGTTAAAATTCTATGGTTCTTTGAACAGTTTTTAGGCTCGGCGGTATTTCCAAACAAAGATCCCAAGACTATTTCTCAACAACATATAAAATAATGATATTTAAATTCCATAATTAGCTGTAATATTAATGTTCATATGTTTATTTCATACAGTTTTAAAATCAGAATATTCATGTTTTTGATAGTTTCACACATCTATTTTTACAGAGACACTAAGAGAAATATTATATTACACTGTAAGTTAACGTTCTATCAGATAAGGTGACAGATGAGTCTGACTGGGTTTAACTGGTACTGTAGTCAGGACATTAGGTTGCACCATTTAAGGTGAAATGAAAAATAAGGTTTTACTTAAGCTGGAACTAAAGCGATTTCAGATTTATTAGTCCTATTGCAAGCACAGTAATGGCATTGATTTTGCAAGTTATTTCAATGTCTTATCCTATGTTTGTATATACTTGGTGATTAGCTGTGCTCTGTTTCTGTTTCCAAACAAGTGGCTGAACTCAACACCTTCAGTAAAATCAGGGTTTAAGAGTCAAAATAGTGCCAAATTAATAACCTGAATTTGTCCATTTGTTTCTGTTTAAAAGCTATTAGCTATTTTAATACATTTCTCTTACTTGGATCACTTCAATCTTTGGCTGTGTCATTAACTAGTTATTTTTATTTTTTTATTTCTTAACATCATGACCTTTGTGTAAAGGCCAATTTGTCCTGGTTTTACAATAAACTGTTTCAATTAATTCAATGAAAAATAAGTGATAAAAGCCTTTGCCTCTGAAGACTATTAGAGAGAGAGGTGTAGAATATTGTTGGGGTCTTAAAGGGTTAAAGACAAACTGTTTGCCAAATATAGAAACAAATACCAACAAACCAATGAATATTCAAATATTCACATTATTCAGGCCAGCCCCCAAAAGTTCTTTATCAATTTCAAGGTTATTCTAAGAAAATTTACAGTTCTTTACACATCTCATTTTAAAATATAGTTTTGCAAACCATCCAGTACCAGTTATCTGGAATATGGTTCTTCTGTTTACATTTACCAGACGCTTTTATCCAAAGCGACTTCCATTCCCTAACTACAGGGGACAGTCTCCCTGAAGCAACTTGGGGTTAAGGGTTTTGGTCAGGAACTCAGTGGTGGTGTGATGGAGGTAGGATTTGAAACCACGACCTCTTGGTCCAGAGGCAAGTATCCTACCACTAGGCCACCACCACTATGGCATCTTATATGCGGAACAACGTTAGTGAAAAAGAATATACTCTCAGTCCACAAACTACTACCCAGAGAGTGACTGCGCTGTGCAAATTGAGCAACCCTGAGTACACTATTTAGGTCCAGGATCTAAGAACAGATACCCAGCATAAAAAGAAGAATCTATGTCTTAAGGACAAAAATATTATACAGCAAGATACAAACCAACAAAGACTTAAAAGTAGAAAGACAAGGTTAAATTTGAGTTAAAACCCATAACTAAAAGAATGCTCTGAAAACGTGGCATGGACATGTATAGTTATCATAACTGCCAGCAGTAGGATTGTGTTGTCTTTTTTTATATTTGGTTTAAATAAAAAAGAAAAATGTTATTACATGAATTAATAAATAATTACAGAAAATGATGGTATATAGTAAAAGTTTTAAACGTGTAGTTTTTAAAAAAATCATTTTTACTCTACTCAATGAACGACCAGAAAAATTAAACAAAATAAAACAAAATGAGGCATTTCAAGGCCTTTGTGCTGTGAGGCAACTAGTGTGGTTAACTGCTGGATTACAAACAAATGCCTAAAAACTCAGTGGACAGTGTTTGACATTGCAAATGAACCATAACCTGGAATATAACAAGGACACTAATGAGTTTTTGGAGCAAAAATGTGGAATGTCTGACCTGAACTGAATCCTTTCGAGCATCCATTTTATTCACTGAAGACAAGACTGAAGCAAAATACCCTTAAAGGTTGCATTAATTTAAAATCACTGCTTAAGATGGACGGTACAGAGTCAACTGTGAATATTCTCACATGTTACATGTTTCTGCTGACACAATACCTGTTTTTCTTCTTTTTAGAATGCCAGATATTCTTTTCAGTTTGTCAGTATCTTTACAAATGGACCAATAGAAATGACAAAAACAACTCAGGATAAAATCTTATTATTACTCCTCTTGTAAAGTTACTTTTTTGGAGATGTGAGGTTTTGTTCCAATAGTTACGTTGCATCTGGTGATGTTGCAGACTTCAGGCAGCCAAGAATCAAAGATTATAGCTAGCACTAAGTATGATGAATTTAATTATACTTGTCAAGTTACTTCAGTTTAAGTCAGCCAATACCTAAAGTCAAATTCAATTTAATTGACAATGTATACACACAGTATTGCACTGACAGTAGTTTAGTTTCCCAAAGTCTGCGCTACTGGTGGGCCACAATGGTATTGCAGTTGGGCCACTAGAGGTCATTTACAATAGATACATTTAAAAATCATTTTCACTTTTATAATTTGAAAGTACCACAAAATATTTAGGACTGAATATGTACATTCGAAAAAGTGATCAGAAATAATAAAACAAAGACATGGACCTAGATTTACGTGTCCATCTTCATTTATCTGACCTAGTTTTGATCTGGAATGTACCCTATATCTTGTCATTATCAAGGAATCATAATTAATGAAATTATTTTGTGTTGATCAGAGTTGTGATTAAAAGTCTGAGCAGCACAAGAGTTTCAGATTGTAATGATGGCACTCTTCAGTTTGGGAACAGTTGCAGTAGCTGCTTTGCATTCATGCCTCACACAAAGCTGCCACCTATATTCACTACTTAAACAAAACAGCAAAGCTCTGTATTCTCTTCACATTCTCTCATTAAAGCACTGCAATGCAAAGAAAAGTAAATTCAACTCATTAGTAATTCCTCCCTGTTGAATCATTTGATTCATGCCTACTAGAAAACTACATAACCAACGCTGATTTATATCCTGAAGAACAACGGCCCATATGAAGGCCTACCTAGACTGGAAAGAAGAACTGGTCCAGATGAAGCTTCCTCCAGCTTAAAGGGCTCTGGTGGCACTGAATTTATGAATGTTAGTCAGAGCCAAAAAAAAAAAAAAAAAAAAACCTCTCAGCCTCACCCATGGAACACAAAGCAAAGGCCACATTTCTGTAAAGTCTCTTCTGGCTTGGAGCACATAGAAACATTCAAAGCAGAAGCTATTTTTTTCCTTTCTGGCTCCTCTTTCAGTCTGCACCTCCTGCCCATATTCGAAATACGTCTGTGTGGGAAGGATCTTCACTCTCAGCCTGTTTAAAGTCCACACAAGTTCATGACTGACGTGGGGATTCTACTATGAGGGAACGATAAAGCGAGCTAAAAATATCCGGCAAACATTAATAGGATTGTGGAATGTACCAGAATGACTGAGGCTGTAGGAGGCATGCAGGTGTACGGAAGTCTCATGCTAATGCATAAAGGAAATTTCATCATCTTTGACAATGTTGTTTCATCATCTTTCGGATTGATTGGCTCCAACGAGGTGAGTTCCTCTCAAGATAGCAAAGTCTTTTTTTTTTTAGTAGACACCGAGCAGTAGATGATGAAAAACCTTACACAGAGTATTAATCACTGCTAACTGACATTTCAAGAGGTAGGTAGGGGGGTGGGTAATGGGTACCTGGCTAGAAAATGTCAAAAACAAAAAAGCATCCATTAATGCTACCGGAAGGATGAAGGATGGGTGGAGTGTGCAGGACGCTGTACTTACTCGCAGAGGAGAGCGTATATTTAAAAGCGGTTTAGGATCACGCCTGATTAAACGTTGTACTCTGCCTAAAGGACAGCAAGACAAGGCAACACTTTAATTAACACCACAAACTAACAGTTCACACATAGTTCCTAAACGCATCACATTACTTTCACCTGGTGAAACATGTGATGCTGTTTCGCTAAACTACTATTTACTATCTTAGGCAGTGAACCCAACCCTCCAAACGACAATTAAAGCCCCATTGAGCGTACATGTAAGGCCTGCAGCAAGTCAGCTGAAAAACACCAGTAGCTGATGTAACTGTAATTTAGTGACTGAATGTTGGCAGTGCTCGTGTGCAATATTTAACAGCGAGAGATCATTACACTCTCTCCCCACTGGCCAAGACTGAGGATGGAGTTCACGTTGAGTCTGTGGGACCAGGGGTGGAAGGAGGAAGATGGAATGATGGGGGTGGGTGGGTGGGGGGGTGGGGGTGGTGTCGCTCTGTACTGAATAATGCATCTCTTAGACCAAACCTGTCATTGTCTGAAATATTGCTGCTATCATTCTTTCTGACAGAATAATGAAACATAAAAAAAGGCTGCGGAACGCTGCATTTTTAACGGCGGAGCTGTAGTGCTGCACGCTGCTGATGAAACCGTGAGAGGCAAAGGGGAAGTTTGCCGTGTGTGAGTGCGTGTTTCAGAGTAGCGAGTCTGTGCCTGAAGTTGCGAGGGCCATGATTTGTAGATGTGTTAAGACTGGTTCCACAGAATTGCTCAGAGGCTGCTGGTGTGTGTGTGTGATTACTGTTGAGTGGTGTCTATCAGGCTCTCAGCAAACTTCCACCACTCTCACGAGACAAAAACTAAAAATTATTCAGGATTCTTTAAAAAATATGTTTTTTTTTTTTATACAGCATCTCCAGTATGGACTGCTACCTACTCAAAGCCTTCAGTCACTTCAGTCCTGTGCCACCAATGAATAATGATTTTCAAGAGGGGTGTAAAAACCCCACTCAGGCATCAATCTGGATGTGGTGATGCAACTGTCAAAAAAATATGCACTCAAATTTGACACAAAACAACATTCTTCCATTTTCAAAAGCAAAATGCCACCCAAGTTTAATGCACTGTTTTTATTGTCTATATTCCACTTATTCCATTAAAGTTTGTGAGTTCAGCTTATTTCTAAAAATAATTCTGTATCTATACAATACTCTATTCTATTATATATATATTCAATAATCATTAGGTTGAATTGAATCATGACATTTAAAATCCCATTTAAAGCTCTAAAACTGGTAATACTTCACTTTTTTCTAGATTCGTCGCTGCTACATAATAGAGATATACCATAAACTTGGAATATGTCCATTATATGATATTCATTGACATAACAGTATCACATTTTCATTACAGTTACATGGCCTTATGGCATGTCAAATGGTTGTTATTATGCCAATGTTATGTAGAAGATTTAAGTAAAATGACAACCTGAGTACTAAAAAATCATCATCAGATCAATAATTCCAATTTAGGGCAGAGATTATGTACCGAATTCAGAGTTTCTACTTTATCCCAAAATAAATGAAACCATGGTGAAATTTGAATCTGAAACTGAACTGCTTCCTAGAAAATCAGAATCAAATCACTGTGAGATCAGAAATTTACATCAGAAATGTATACTACACGGCTTGGTCTGCGCCTCAACTAATCATAATTTTTAGCTTTTCGAGCCACCCATGCGCTCTGTTGACCACCCCCAGAGAATGATAGAAAGCGAGTCCCAAACTGAAATAGTTTGGGGAAGATGATGTGCTTCGGTGCTGGCCTTTATATCCGACAACTTAAAGCTGTTCTGACACAGCGCTAAGGTTTTCATCTCTGCACAGTTATATGCGCTCATGCCTGGCTTTGTTCTAGAAGACACATTAAGCCCTTAATCGCTCCCTCACTCGCCCTAGATGTATGACAGTACTTCAGGTGCATGCTAACACACAGCCCCCTCTGCCCAGCAGGAGTCCACCATGCAGGGGCTTAGCGACAGAGGCATCTACTAGCCAAGCTCTCGCTCTCTCTCTTGCTCTCTCTCTCTCTCTCTCTCAGAAATCTCTGTCTTCCTCTCCCTCTTTCTCTTTCTTAATCTCTCTCTCTTTCTCTCTCAAATCTGTCTTCCTCGCCCTCTTTCTCTTTCTTAATCTCTCTCTCTCTCTCTCAAATCTCCGTCTTCCTCTCCCTCTTTCTCTCTCTCTCAGTCTCTTTCTGTCTCTTACAACATAGAGACAACTATCGACTGGAATGAGCAGAGGTTGACAAATAACCAAGATTAACATAAGTTTGCATAAATTATGAAGAAAACTATTTCAATCAGAGCTTTCTTGTTGTTTTTGAATGGGAAAAAATATATATGCATTTAATTCGCTCTTCTTCTGCCTTAGATCAATCCCTGCTCATAGCAGAGAGGAAAAGACAGAAGAGAAGGTCTTTATGCCTGTATCCGTTTTACCTGAACTGCAAATTCAATGGAATTACTGAAGCATGTCTCTCTGACTGTCTCTGTTTTCCCTGACAAGCTTCCAACTTGAAACCAGAGTACATACAGTGCCGTGTTTCCTCACTCTATTTCGGTCCCTATTGATCCTTTGCTAAGATATGTTGTTGGTGTTCCCATGGGAAAAAACAAGCTTTGCCATGGTCTAGATACCTCAGTTAGACTATAACTGAGACCTAGAATGTCATCCTAACTCATTAAACGTGACAGCTATCAGAAAATCCTTGGAGCAAGTGTATTACAAAACAATACCCTGATGCACACAAATGCCTTTGGGTGCTGACTCTACCAAAAACTTAAAATCACCACTTCTGTGTATGTAATAGATGCAACATAAGGGCAATTTGTCCGCGACAGTATAACATAAACATACAATTCATGAGTCACAGCCTCATATAAATAGCTTGTGTGTAAAGGACGTGCTTTGGAAGGATAGCAGACCCCTTAGGTCAGCAACTGAAGTGTAGATGCCTCAGGCAGCACTCTTCACACTCTTTGTTCGCAAAGCCATCAGCCTTTCACCTTCAATTTGCTCTCATCACCTCTTCATTCCAAATGACATTAGAGCATTTAGAGCACTCCATCCCAATGCATTAGCTTGTGAATAGGCCAGTGGCCAGAAAAGGCCCTGCAGGGAGCCATCACATGTGGTCTACGCAGTCGTAAACGATGCCAGAGAGGGGGATCTGGAATACCCATAACAGCTCGTGAAAACAGATAGTGACGTTAAGGGACTTCTTAAGCTTGGACTTGTCGAGATCCCATAGAAGTAAACAAAATCTTCTGAGAGTTGGCCTTTGTGCAAGACAAAGATGCTCCATTTTAACAGGATGTGCAGAAATCTAGGCACAGAGCACTGTGTGCTGGGCTGAATGACAGGACTGGGTCTTAGGAAGAGATATTTGAAGTAATCCCTCGGTTAAACTTTTTTCTGTTACCACCTCAAGAGGAGTGCTAAACTCTTTACAGCGCTTGTGATCCCACTCTGATAGATAGTTTGGGAGTGCTTGGATTGGCCTCAAGGAATGCCAGCTAAAGATAATGGGTCAGTAGAACATGAAATACAAGAAGAGCCATAGCTTATCTCATGGTTTCTGCCTTAGTGGGTTTGTTTCCTTGCCTGTGTTGTCTATGGCTTGAGTACTTCAGATTGGACCCCTTTAAAGACCACATCAATAGTAAACCATCTATGTTATAAAAGGAAATAAAATGCACAGGCACACCCTGCACTACATCAAGCTAGAGCTGACAGATGAATAATTTTTTACGGAAATTGCAATTTCAAAGAGAGCACATTTCCAGTTGAGTCTACATGATCAACATCATCATCTAAAGAAGCTGTAAGTGTGAAAATGTGACCTAATTTCAAGAAGAGCATGACCTGCTTGTAGCTGTGTTAGACCAGTGAGAAACAGCCAAGACTCCATGTGCTGTGTTCATGACAGCACAATCACAGGTAACTTGAAGTCTGGCACACTGTGTTCATTGCTCAAGCCTTAGCCCAGAAAAAATATTCATGCCAAAACACAGGCCAGTTTATATTACAGTCACAGTGTTTGTCAGAAAAATCACAATTAGATATTTTTCCCAAACTGGAAAACATTCCTCACCAAGCACAAGATTAAACAGTGGCTTAAAAGCACAACTTTAATGATCAGTTTTCCATTATTATTTCAGTGAATGTATGAAAGAAAGAAAGAAAGAACAAAAGAAAGAAAAACAAATTGCACCTATGAATGTATGAAAGAAAGAAAGAAAGAACAAAAGAAAGAAAAACAATTCAGGAAACAAATTGCACCTATGTTTTCCAACAGTGAGGAAGACGGGGCAATCACATGCGTTAACGCTGCCAACATAATTGTGAATTGTTCTAATCTATTGCGCATGCAGACGAGTAAAGTTTTGTTAGGCTACTCTCACTACTCTCTCGCAGGCCATTAAACATGAATAGTGGAGAGAAGCCCTCAGCTCCAGCATGCACACAGAATGCTTGTCAACTATTCAAGTGTATGAAAGAAAATTGGCAGCTAGTTGCTAAGTTACCACTGAGTACCTCTTTTCTTGGAATCGGTAAATCCACAAGTCCAAATGAATGCAGAAAGAGAGGGTGCGTAATCCACACAGGAATGTCTACCCTGTTTACTAGGAACAGAGAGGATTTTGCATGGTTGAATGAAACAGAATGGAGGTGCACTTACTCTGACTGCTCAACCAACACCAAACATGAAACTGACAAGGCAATGTGCATTTTCAATGACGGCCTGATCTCCTCATATCGTACTGTATTAAACAATTCATGCACTCATGGATTGCACATCATATATAAATGGAAAAATGCAATTTTGATTCGCAATCTCTTACCAAATTCCCTGGGCACAGAGATTGAGTACACACAGCTGTGGCCTGCAGTGTAGTTCTTGGGGAAGTTTGGGGACAGAACGGTTCCTTCTGACCCGGTAGACCTGCTGCCACAAGGTGCTGCACACACATAAACACAAGTTTACCTAAGGATCTAAGGTTTAAACAGGATCACATACACACAGTAATATTTTACATATTAAATACAACAAAGCTATACTTGAAGGGTTTAGTTCCAGAGGCCATTTCTCTTAATTTTCTAAGCTGGGAGTGACTTTTACAAGAAATATCAATGCTATATTATGACTGTCATTATTATAAAAATGAAATGTGTTTTGCAATATACATCAGCTGCTACTCTTTTCAAAAACTTATTCTATTCCAAAACTGCTGCAAATTGATATACAATGGACAGGTAAGTAACAAAATAATCTTTCTACCTTTCTATCTAGCAAGCAAACATGCTTCTTAATGGACTACTCTCACCACTGAAAATAGTAGACATGCTGGACTTGCCAGACGAAGTACGCTTTTGGCCTAGGCTGATATAGCAATGCTGTAGCGCCCCTTAGTCTGTGCTTCACTCAAGTCACCTGGACCAAACTATGTCTCACTCAAATGATCACCAGCCCACATCAGAATTTCATTCAACCCAACCCCCTTCATTCTGCTGTTGCCCTGCTTATTTTTAACAATATATTTGTACACAACACAACTTTACATCATTCATACAACACTCTTAAAGCCTTCATACATCTGCCTTTTTTTTTTACACTGATCACTTAGTGTTTACCTTGACAGCTGGGTAAAATCCTGTTCCAGCCAGGCCTGCCATCATCTCCCATGATGCAGGTGAGGGTGGAATAGCCCTGGAGCACGTATCCTGCTTCACAATAGAATGTGACTGTGGAGCCCAACTTATAGTCACTGCCAAGCCGTGTGCCATTCATGACGCTGCCTGGGTCAAAACAGGACTCCCTCAGCTTGGCTTCATGGGAAGAGAAGTAGAAGAAAAGCCAGGAATTTAACACAGAGGAGATAACAAGAGATTAGTCTAAAGATTACAATATTGCTTGCTTAACCAGAACATTATACCTTTTTCTTTCAGAAGCCCAGCTGACTGAACTGAATGCAGATGGAGACTTTGAATTCCCCAGTATTTTTATATCTGATCTTTTTTCTGCTGCATTTGTAGTATGCATTTGATAACCATACACAGTATTTCTCCCTCACTTTTCTGTTTAATATGAGAATAATAAAGCCTGGTGATTTTTTATATACTCCTATAATAGAAGCCTATGGGCGAGTGCTGAAATACATTTCCACTGGCTTGTATTTTAAATGACTTCTGAGTCAACGAGTTTTCTGTTCTTATCTAATCTACTGGGAAATAATATAGTTCAATCAATACTAGTTTATATTTATACTTCTATATTATATCTGCACTAGTACTATATTCATTTGCTTTACAAATAGACACAACAATATATGGAACCTCAGATATTTCCAACCCTGTCCATAATGTGATTAACAAAGGACTTTCATCTTGGATGAACGGTAATTTACATGAGTAAATGTCAGACACCTTTCAGTGGCATACCTTTGTACTCAAGGTGAAAGCCGGTGTAGCTGACAGAGCCGTCACTGCGGAACGCCAGATGCATGGTGTTGGAACTGCTCTCGATCCGCTCGGGAAGTTTGCTGTCCTGGAAGCTGCCGATCAGAGGGCTGTTGCTGTCCGGCCCGTCGTAGATGTACAAGAAGTCGTAGTTGGGCTCGATGCTGAAGCTGGGGAAAGGTGAAAAGAAGAGATAGGGAAGATGAAAGAGTAGTCTCCAATATCCACTAAAGCCATCAAAGGATGGCAGTGAGGTACCCTGGCCCCTGAAAACAGTGAAGACCTTAGATCGCCTCTTAGTGCAGGTGTATGAGAGTGTAGAGAGACTCAAGAAAAATAAAGACATCTGTAAGACATGTGAGAACATTTTTTTTGCTATTTTATGGGACATACATGTGTTGTCTTTGAAGGTTTTTAATATGGTGGACACAGTAGTTTGGCCTAGCTGCCTCAGATCCGTTAAATCTCTGGCTGTCCTTTTTGTACATAAGACCTAAAGAACTGTTCATCTTTTTTGGTCTCTGTAGGTGTGGGCTGCAGAATCAAACATAGAATCTATAAGTACCTGGAAGTGAGAGGCAGTAGGTGCATTCCCACACATCCTTGCTGAGGTATGGGGGAAAAAAAACAGCCTCCAACCACAATAGGTGCTATCTAAAGCTTAGCCATGCTCCTGGGTCTCCGAGACAGAGATAAACATTCACACCTTTTCATCTTCAATAAGGTGTGACGGTAAGGTCTCCCCCATCAGCGGAGTCATTTGCATGAGATGGATTGTGACTGCATCAGATTTACTTTCCTTTTCTCCCCATTATGCTGCAATAGAATGCTAAGTGTGCTCGACACACTCCACTGCCTTAGAATCTATCGCTCAGGGCTTACTGGGAGATAATAAAAATCCAAACATGGGAATTTGAGCAAAATTCTTTACACTACATTTAAAAAGTAATTAATTTTTGATAACCAGATGTGGGGGAAAGTTTTTGATTTTTTGCTTCGCCAACACTGCCTTGCCTCTGGAGCTGTCAATCAGTAGACAATTAGCTTTGTGGTAATTGGATTGGGCGCTAGCACAGATAATGCTAATACTAAATAAAGATGACAGAGAGATAGCAGGTTTGTAGCGTTACAATGTCTGGGGTCATTTTTATTTAGTATTGTTCATTTTCTGTTTTCACCAGGGGACATATTTCATACTGTGGTCTGTTTTAAAGGAGAATGATGTCAGTAATGGACTGTGTAATGAAAGAGCCTGAGACGGAACTGATTGAGAGTCATTCATTAGAAACCTGTTTGAAATGCTGCCTTACTGGCGGAACTCCAATGTATCTTTTTTTTACTCCTAGAGGAGCAAAAATTGAAATATGAACAAGGCTAGCTCACATTAAATCCCAAACCTGAGCAGTGATGCTACATACTGAGCCACACTACGCCCTAAAGATTGACTTGTGGCTGGTGTATAACTCTCCTTTTAACATTTAAGGTTTTAGAGAGGTTAGGGAAAACAGACCATTATTATCTTTGCATACAGTAGTGCATACATGCTCATGAAAGTACTTTAAGGAAAGGATTTTGGTCAAGATATAGAGGAGAGGGGGTCAATAAAAGACAACAAACTCTTGTTGTGTGACCATTATCATCCAGACAGTGTGTACACACACACTTAGCCTACATGAATATTTGCAGTTGGGCTGTTAACTGTTTAGCTTTCAAATTGTTTCCTTATATCTTGGTTTCATCCAGCCGTTGGATCACAATGTTACGGGCACCAACAGCCTGTTTAAGACTGAGTCTTAAAGAGCAAATTTCCTTTTGGACTGTTCTTGGCCAGAAAATAAAGAAGTGTTTTCTTCTCGTTCGTTGGGGTGGAAAGATTCCAGGTTGCTCCTTTCTGAACTAGGGCTTTTGGAGCATCTTTGTCACACGCACCAGGTCGCGTGGCGCCAATCGGCGTTGGAAGTAACGTCACCGAGGGTATAAGTACGTGAAGAGCAGGTAGACTTGCACACAGACATTTGAGACCACTCTCAAATTACGTGTCGACACCACTCGGTATCGTGAGTACCTTAGGGGTGAATCCTCTCTCTCTCTCTCTCCTCTCTCTGTGTGCGTGTGAGAACGAGGGTTCCTTTGGTGGGAACCCGTACTCCTCTGGAGTGTTCTCATATCAAAGTGCGTGGGCTGCCTGCTCTCTCGTGTATATCTGCGATTGGGCCCTTCCCTCATGCTACACCTGGTCTCTCAGTAGCACACCATTCTCGTCCCTGACAATCTTCACCACAACATTTGACACTGATCGCAATCTTAATTAACTTTACTCATATTTGTACTATGGTTTAAGACTGTGGTGTTTCGGTTTTTGTCATGATTTGGTCTAACCTCGACTTGTGCGTTGACTAAAATAGAAAATGTGCATTTTTGCCAAGATGTGACTGACTGGGCTACTGCAATACACTGTGATACTATATCATTGTCTTTAATTGTTTTGTTCTTATATATTACTGTTATATAATACTGTCAAGAAATTAATTATATGATGTTCAGTTTGTGTCTTAAAAAGTAGCATAAGAGAAGACTCAGTCTTCCAGCAGCATCAGTATGCTTGTCCACATGGCCCCAACACCTGATCCCTCTCCGTGACAACACAAGGAACTGATAGTGGACAATAAATTGGTGAAATTCACAATTTGGCAAATGTAATGTATGCAACATAATGTAACATTTCACCTTTTCTCTCTCACTTTTTTCCTTTTGGATCTACATGGCCTCTCTTGAATCCTACATAGAAGTGGACATTTCAATCTGTTGAAAGGGTGTGTGTGTGTGTGTGTGTGTGTGGGGTCGGGGGGGTTTGGACTAAAGATGGAGACAAGAAGTCGACACCAGATCCAATTTAAGAAACCTGGCAGACAGAAATCTGTAATCTCTGGGGAATGATGCAGAGGAAAACCTGTTCTATTTTATGCATAGTGCTCAGAGGACTGTCCCAGCTCACCAATCTTATAAATGTCCAATACTGTGATGCATGGACTAATAATTTGGCCTACGGTCACAGTTTATGTTGCCACACTTTGTGAAATTTTTAAGTCGGTTTCAAAATTACTCATGATGAGATTACTAAAACCTAGGGTTTGATGTTCTTCAGAGCTGTGAGCTAACAAAGTTAGCTCTCTAAGCGGAGCCCAGGGAAGTGCAGCAAAATACACTGACACTGTTCATTAAAACGTTTGTGGTGACATCACAGCAGAATAGCAATGACGTAGGCTATAAGTAGCACTCAAAGTACACTACCAGTCAAAAATTTGGACACACCTTCTCATTCAACGATTTACTTTGTTTTTATTATTGGCTACATTGTAGATTAATATCGAAAACATCACCTATTGCTCTGATGAGAGCTTTGCACACTCTTGGCATTTTTTCAATCAGATTCATGAGGTCTCGATCTGGAATGGTATGTAATTAACAGGTGTTCTTCGTCAAGAGTTTATTAGGGGAATTTCTTGCCTTCTTAATGTGTTTGGGATCATCAGTTGTGATGGTCGGGTTGGTACACAGTTAGTAATCCTATTCCACTACGGTTCTAATCCACATTATGGCAAAAACCACTTAACTAAGTAAAAAAACAACAGTCTATCATTAGCTTATTACCAAACATATTCTGATTTGTTTAACTTTTTTTGTTTACTGCATAATTCCATAAGTTCCTTCATCATTTTGTTTATTTTCAATGTTAATCTACAATGTATAAATTAATAAAAACAAAGAAAAAACTTTGAATGAGAAGGTGTGTCCAAACTGACTGGTAGTATAGGTTTTGATTAGTAGACCCAGTTGTCTTGACATTTTTGTTGCTTTTCCTAAAGTGCCACCCTAGACATTGACCTAGTTCACCTATAAGGACCTTGCACAGAATAGACTAGATCTGAAACTTATATGCACACTACTAGGGGTTTTCTACAGTCTCATATCTATCTCTGCAGTCAATGTGATGCAGACTGGAAGGTTATTAACAGAGCTAACTTTGCTATTGGCATTAATATAAAGTAGGTTTATCTGTCACACATCCCAGGGTCCAACAGTGCTCCATCTTAACCTTACATCAACTCTGCCAAGCTAGAGAACCCCCGAAGTGCTGCAGGGCTCAATATACAGAAGTTAAATGAAAAATGGACACAATTAGCAATATTATTTGACTGGGAAGCACATATATCAACTCTCCTTTTTTTATTAATTAGTCACATCACTCAGCGCTGAGACATTAAGCTGCACCTTAAAGTGAGGCTGAGGGAGGGAGGGAAAAAAGTTCATTACCGGCAAAATGAGCAAAGAGTTCCAGCTGGGCTCATTATCTGCTTTGGACATGAAATGCATTTTAATTCAGACAGTGATAGCCCTTGCTGTTACATAATTACTCTGCACATCTATGGCTGATGGGAAAAGGGAAACTGTTTTTTATCAACCCATCACTCTGTCATTTCATCAACAAAATTAGCAAATGATCTTTGAACGGGATGTCTTGCGTTTTTGCGACAAGCTAGGTGACATTTTTAAATGTCATATCAAAGAGAGGTTTTTATCAAAAGCTTTTTTCAATTATGGCACCTCTGTTTGGACTAAAACTTTACAAGAAGTTCTTTACAAATCTGAAAAGACTTGACAAATAACATGTTAAGCTATGAACTGTACATACAGCATTTTGGAATTGAAGTTTTCATAATGAAAAGACCATTTTGACTACATAAACACACACTATAGTTATTTTCAGTTCAGCATCATTCCTCAGCATCTGATAGGAAACCTGATACTGCTGGGCCTCAATACATCGGGAGCAACATCTCCAGTGCCACCACGCTGAGCTCAGAGACCCCCTGGGGGCCCTCTGCTGTTTACACTGATGACCCATGATTGTAAAGCAATGCAACGTTCTAAGCACATCATCAAGTTGGTGTAGTCTTGTGGTGTTCTGTTTTTGTCCGTTGTGGTGATCTGTCTTTGTTCTGTGTTGCACCATGGTTGTAGAGGAACATTTTACTGTGTACTGTGTATATAGTTGAAGTGACAAACACGTGCTTGCTTGCTTGATAACAGTTCGATAAAATTCTGCAAAAAATAATATGCACTTTTATTTACCTGATGAACGCCAGTGACAGGACGTAGTCAGAATTGACAGATATGAGCCAGTCACAGTCCTTGCTGTGGGGATATGGGTGAGGGTAGTTGGGTGAGAGGATGAAACCAGAGGAGCCGGTCAGATTCCCACCGCATGGAGCTGTGAAAACACAGAGGAATCATATCAAGAGCATAAGGGCACGTGCAGCACACTAAGGGTCTCGCTCATTAAAACACACAGCCAGACCAGCTGTGCACCCCAGGGGCCAGGGCAGGAGAAGTCTCGTGGAAGTGTGCAAAGCTGTGGAAATCAAATCTCTCCAGCAATATTGAACGTACAGCTCTCATAACCCTATTGACAAGCAAGAGAAAGAAAGAGAGGGAGAAAAAAGAGGGGGGGGGGGTTCTGGTGAGAAGAGAGAATCAGAGAGTGATATATAGAGAGAGGATAATTAGCCGCGAGCACATGAAAGGAGGCAGCAAAATGTGGCTCCTTCACATTTTTCTGCTTGCTACTGAAGTATAGGAAGGCAATCCAAATCTTGTAATTTGATATTCATTAATTTTAGCACACTTCCACATCATCAGGACGACGGTGGTTGCCTGAATGACTCTTTGGCTCAAGTGCTGCTTGGCTTTCACAACTCTAGAGAATTTTTTGACAAAAATGCAAATTATCGCACTGGAGGATCCCCGTGCAGATCACACACTTGAAAGCAAATGTAATTTTCAGCTGAACAAATTCAAAGTCATACTAAGCAATCCTTGTATACAATGCAATGACTAAGTATGACGTGGCACATTGAGCTCAAAGAAACATCTTAAAAGCGTCAAGCCATTCTTTTCTGAAAGTGCCTCTAGTACATAAACACAGTATTAATGTGAATATTTGAAGGTATCATACGATCTTAAAGGTGGCAAAGAGGGTTCTTTTGAGTAATGATATAAAAGATCCTTTTAAGGGACAGCCCTTTCAGCGAGGAACCCTTTTCAGTTCCATTCATTTCAATCTCTAAATCTCCCACTGTAGATGCATTAGTCAAATATATGGCTGATAAAAATAAATGCGGTGGTGATATGGTTAGAATGTGCACATGACTTCACATTTAAGCACGTTCTGGGCAGAATATCAGGCAACATATTTTATCATTATTGTGGTGCATATAATCCCATATAAGTTGATAAAAATGCTCTTTTGATTCTGAGCATTTTGTGAATACAGTCAGTACTAAATAAACACTGATATATAGCGTGTGTCCTCATAAATTCTTGTGACATTATATTTTGCCACATCATTCATTCAGTGAATGATGAGTGCTGTCAAAGTATACTGGATACTTGCTAATGTTAAAGACTACAGACTGTGGAGTGACTGTCTATTTTTCAGTTATCTTTATTTTGGAGGTCCGTGCCATGACACAAAACAACAAATAACATCAGGGACCATTTTCCCCCTTGGCTACACATAACCGTTTTTGCCATTGTTCCTTTTGTGTTTTGCCATTTTATGATTGTCCCTTTTTAAAGAACATAATTTAAAAGTTCTGTTTTAACTAAAGTTTTCCTTGAAATGGACATCCCCATCATTTTGAAATCTGAATTTTTTTTAGAGTTTATATACGCACACATAGGTTTTATGCGGGCAGACTCACCTATGCAGACGGGTGGGCTGGGTTGCCAGTAGTAGCGGTTTTCCACTTGAATACAGGTAATTTTCATTTCACCCTGGAGCTCATAACCTGGGTCACACTGAAAGGTCACAGTGTCACCAGGCTCTCTTCCATCTCCATTGCGGCTGCCATTCATGGGCACTCCTGGATCCCTGCAGGCGGTGGCCACTGAGCCTGCCAATCACAAACACCGCCAATTAACACACAACTGGTTCACTCTGTCAGGATTGGGCAATACGAGCTGTCACACACACCACGAGAACTAAAACTGTCAATTAAGGCACAGGAACGCTCCAATCAAGTCTGCCAGTTTAAGAGGATGAGGCTACATTACTGCAGAGCAATTAAGCACTAGTCAAGGCCAGTGTTATTAAAGCTGTCAGTCAAAAGTGAACACCTGACAGCTACTGGAGTGATAGGACTCACTGGAGAACTCAATGGCGAAGCCAGACTTGCTGATGTAGAAGTCAGTCTCAAACTGGATCGTCACCAGGTTAAGGGTGCTGTGGATGCCCTCTGGCAGTAGAGAACCACTCACTTCCCTCAGTGACATCTCGTTCTCAGGAGGGCCGTCCCACACCTTCAGGATGTCATGTGATGCCTCCGTATCAAAGGCCAGAAACTGCAAACTGTTAAACAGCAAAACGATTTGATAAGATATTCATCTATATTTACTTTTAGGTGTGATGTAACTTGGTTCCACCTGTTGCAAGAAAATCTCTAAAATGTGTGAAGTAACTTTTTCTGAAGCATAAATAAAAATTTACTCTTGACCACTAATAATGTAGCAATTTTTCATTCAGAGTACTTTTAGATTTCTACTGGGCTTTTCATTTTGAAATGTTCATACAATGTAAACACCAGCTGGTGTTTTAATTGGAGCGAATAAGTAATAAATAAATAAACAAATAAATCAGCAAAACAAAAAAACAAATATATAAATAACAGAGTATCTTTTCTCTTAAGTTATTTTTAAAATTTGTCAATAGCAGAACAATAGCAGACAGCTATGTGCAGGAAAATGGCCCGATCTGGAATACCAGTGTTCTTTTAAAAAGCTCATATTCAGAGAACATCAGGAGATCTCACCTAAAATTCACGTTTCAAAGCTTTAAACAGAGCAAATAAAATGCGGGATTTCTGTGAGCATAAAAACAAGATCAGAATTCTACCCATTGCCCAGCCACATACGACAGACGTACCTTCATATTATGCTATCGCCAACATTGAGTCCCGGGGTGCCATAATTGAGCGATACTATTGCGCTGGCTGCCTATGCTGAGGCTCTTCATAATAATTCCAGAAAAACGGTCTGATAGAAACATCAGTGGGCAGATGAAAAAATAATGAATGAATATCTGATTTCAGATAGGCATTTGCTGCCATGAGGTGTCACAGAAGGACAAATTAACCCGTCTTCAAGGTTGCGCTGCTTTTCTCTTTTGGCTTGCAGTTGTAACTACTGGAATATCGTTTTGGGCCTCATAATAGCCCGGGGCTGTAAGGCATTATCGATGAAAAACAGAGAGATTTGTGAGGCCAGCATTAACTCCCATGATGGCTCCTTGTTCCCGTATAGATTAGATATTGACGCTCATCTTTGGCCTGTAAGTGGCACATAAATAGTTAAACAGCACTTGTCTCTGGTCACGGCCAGATATGTGGATTTGAGTCTACTGGGGATGGGCTGGGGTATTGATTTTGATTATTGATTGGTGTGAAGTGGCGAAGCATGTCTCAACATGTGTGCAGGAATGCTGTTCAGCACCTGACGATGTTGCCTGAGTCCACCTCGATGACCCAAGTGCAGCGCAGGTTGTTGTCATATGGGAACGGGTAACCAGGGGAAAGAATGCGCCCAGAAGACTCCCCTTTGAAACGTCCTCCGCATTCAGCTAGAGGAGGAGGAAGAGAAGAGATAGAGGAGCAAAGATAGAAACGACAAGAGAAAGAAAGGCAGTGAGAGGATTCAGAAGAAGAAAGCAGGAGGGAAATAAAAGACAGCAAGATAAGAGATCAAACATCTGTGATATTTTTTTTTTCTAAGTCTCACATTCACACAAACACATCACGCCTCCCGAAGCTGTGCTCAACTCCTCTGAAATAATTAGGGGTGGCTGGAAAACAAATAACAGAATTGGAGCAGCAGAATTCAAGGCAGCGTGAATCATCCGCCTTAATCAATACAGCCCCATGAGAGTATGTGTAGACTTCGGTCTGCACATGCCCTCCCTCTCTCTTCTCTATCCCCTTCTCTTCCTCAGCACGCCATTGGCTAGCTCGCAAAAGCTCCATAAGGTTTGTCTGCTCCAAGTATTGGCATCAATCAGAACACAAACAAAACTCAAAACCGTCTTGATGTCTTCTGTTAGAAACCAGAGATGCCGCCACTTGCCTCACCCTGGTTAAACAGTTAAGCTTTCACAAGTAGTTTAACCCTCAAAAATAGTTATTTTGTTATTCTACTGTTATATTACTTAGTTACAACTGCATAAATACATAGTTACATAAATGGTTACATAAGTAATTACATTTACATTAAATTAAGGTTCAGTGCCAATGGGTTTGATTCTGTACTCTTACAAATAATTGTTCTTAAATGGTTCAAGGCTTGGGTATACAGCCTAAAACTTAATTGGAATCATTTTACATTATAAAAGGTTCTTTATACTCCTGCATTTCATTTATAAAGCTTGTTCTTTAAATAATAATTCAGTAAAAGGTTCAGTAAGGTTCAGAAAAAGTTCAGCGTGCACTTCCTGCCCTTGGTTTTGCTGTTTAAAAATAACAAAACACATGGTAAAACGTTTCCTCCTCTACAAATGTGGTATCAATGGAAAGTTTAGAATGTGGACTTCTGACAGAATGTCTGTGTTTTGATGAGTAATGTGTGAGAGAAAATTCATATAAAATTGAAGTAGTTAATAAGGAACTTTGATGGATGCCTCGCTCTCCCCCTCTACCTTTAATTACTACTTCTCACACACTGTCTCTCTCGCATGGTTTCTGGATTGGAGCCTTTTCAGTAGGTGAGTGTCGTTTGTTAATGGAGCCCACATCAGCATTTTCTTTCAATAAGCCTCATTTGCATAAGCCATCTACATGACAAACAATGGACGCACAGTTCAATGAAGCCTGAATAACGGGGTTTAGATCGCGACTTGATTAATCTGAACATTAGAGTGGATTTTAGACACCCGGGCTGGAGCAGCCTTCCTCTAAACCAACATGCGGCCACGCTCATCGCTCATCACGGCAGCTGCTCAATCACACGTCAGTGGCCGTTCACGAGCACTCAATCACCCCTGATTGGCCACTCAGAGGCGTTGAAAATCTCAGCAATGGGCTGGAGAGCTGATGGAGATTTCGGTTTGTGGCTCAGACAATTCCGCGTTTCCCCAACTCAATTATCACAGCGTGACAGGATGGGCTGTGTAAGGGCGGAGAAAATGACTGGATGCGTGACCGCTGATCTCGTACAATCTAACACCTTAGCCCACTTCACTCTGTTTGAGAAATGACCTGCCGTGTTTTTTTTCTTTTTCTATATTCTTAGAATATCATTTCATAGAAAAAAAAGGTTCTGGAGACACACTCATCAGCAGTGGATGTGAATGAAAAAAAGATTAAATATTTCATCTGCAATAAAAAAAAGGTGGAGAGGGAATGATAAACCCTCCTACCTCTTTGCAAAAGGTCACTCCAAATGACCCGCATTTTTCTAAAGTCTAAGGAAATAAAGTAGGCCGCAGGTTATTAAGCATCCATTATTAATGCTGGTAGATAAGTCTCAAAATATTCATTTGAAAACTTAAAGGTTGGTTCAATACACCACCCGTTTAGAGGCTGAAGTGCTGAATTTCATGTATTATTATTATTATTATTATTATTATTATCTTCATCAGGTTCTGTTTTAACAACAACACTTTCAAGGCCAGACAGAAGAGTCTGTGTGCCGTCATGGGTTACATCTACGAATAGCCTAGGGATGGGATTCGGATGAGAGCTTTGCGGCTAATCGTTCCTCATTAAAACCAAATCTAACACTGAGCAAATCTGATCTTGGGTCAGTGGGCATACCAATATCTGACTCTTCTGAGGCCAATTCCTACTAATTACCATCCATCAGGAAAATGAAGGAAGTAATAGCTGCACACAGTCCTGTCTCAACCCCCGTGCTCCTGGTGAAGTGAGGAATTGCCTCCATAGCTCATTTGGGGGCTCCATATTAGCTCCTGGGCTGCATTCAGAGAGGGTTTAACAGTTTGAAATTTTCAACACGGAGCATGGTATTGAACCTTTATGTCATGATGAGCCCACAGTTCCACAAACGCTGGCCATTTATATTCACCTAATAAATGCAAAGCACTGCAACCTTAAAATAAAAGTCCTATAAAGAGGACATAAGGCAGAATTAAACTCTCTGGATTATGGTCTGCCTGAGCTGCCATGTGTGTGGCTGTGGTACTGATGAAAAATGGGTGGGACCACAAGTGGGCCTCATTTTGTGAAACTAGGGAAAGTCCAGGGTCACAGGGAGTGTGGGTTTTAGTGTTGCTTTCTTTAGTGTTATCTTCCCATTCATTTAAGGGTTTGAGGTCAAGATTATTTCATTTTTTTATTTCTGCAAAAGTAGAGCAGAAACATTAAAGGGCTTTTTCTTTTTTTTTTTTTTAAAGAATCTGATGTAGTAAACACTGTTAAAGTAAAATGTATCATTCACTTGCTGGTGCAGACAGTGTATTTATAGAAATTAACCAGTTAAAACATCCCTGAATCTGAATTTGAAATCATTAATCAATGTGTTTACAGATATCTACCTATAAGGCCTACAGCAGTGTAGTTTCACTCATTCATGCTGAAGTTAGTAAGAGTGTTTCAGCTCAGACTATTTTCTGAATTAAGAAAAATGCAGGCAGCCAATCAGAACAATCATCAATTTCAAATGTCAGTCTTAAACACACAGTAACAAAAACAGTTCTAATTAAAAGGACAAAAGAGAGTTTAGAAAATGTAACATAAGTATGAATTATGAATGTTTTTGATATGCAAACCTCCACAAATGTCATAATGTGAGTCAGGGAAAACAATAAAGCAAAGATTCAGATATAGGCCCTTTAGAGTCTGACAAGTAGACATTATGACAGCTTTACAATATCATAATATTAACAACAACTTGCTGAATTTCTGAGCCAATATGCAAAGCAATTTAAAAAAAATCTTGCGATATCAATAACTAATCATTTTACTTTTACTGCTTTTTAAAACAAGTTCAAATTATTGTGCTGTGCTATTTCCATCACTAGCCATAATTCCAGTGTCAGATATGAAACACTCATATTAAAGTTTTCATATTTATCGACAAACAACATATAAGCTGCTAATATATTATGCACCCTGAAATACAGGTAGTACATATAACCACTCCAAGTCTAAAATAAGTATGGCAACAGCGCTGCAGTTTACCAATGCAGGATGGGAGAGGGTTGTCCCATGCGCGTCTCTCTCCAGTCATACACTTGAGTACACTGCTGCCATGCAGTGTGTAGCCGGGATTGCACTTGTAGGTGATGGTGCTGCCAGAGAAGTGGCCTTGGTCGTTCACCTCAAAGCCAAACTGGGGAATGCCAGGATCCTCACAGTGGGACAGCTCAAAACCTGAAGAAACAGCACTGAAGTTAAACAGAGTTCAGTTATACAGCTTACCATTTTATAAGTCTTCGGAAAGAATAGTTCTGTCTTACCTCATCAAGTCAACTCCGAAAGAGTTAAAATAAAATGTAGTTCAATAAGGAGAATAAACTGTCCAGATCAAATAGATTTTTGGCATTATTTGGCCTGGAGCAACATGGGGTTAAGGGTCTTGCTCAGGGATCCTGGGTGGTATACTGAAGGTAGGATTCGAACCCATGATCTCTTGGTCCAGAGGCAAGAATCCTACTCATTAGGCCACCACTACCCCAATTACACTTCAAAACTACACAATTTACAAATCTACAACACTCTGCCTCTTTTGGGCCATTTTTACAATGACCATTTGAAATTTGTTGCCATGTTCTATCATGCTGCATGATGTCAGGGCTGAAGAAGTCAGTCATTAGGGCGATCATTAAGGAGGAGTATTTGTGTTAGGATCTCACTGTGTTGTGCAGGCAGGGACAATCTCTTGCTAAGCAGGCAGAACAATTAAGATTAAGTGCTCAGTTAATGGAACTGCATCCAGAACAGCGCAGGCCCACTTGCTGTGTAACGTTTCCTATTAACTTCCATAATCATTACTCATGTCGTACTCTCGTGTCACTGCAGTGCAAATGGCAGGGGAAAAGGCCAAAACGAGATCATTTTGTTTTACTTTTGATAAGCCCAATAATCAGACTCTCCAGCGGTTCTTATTTACTGAACCTCTTGAGGCCTCTTACGGTAAATAAATGCACCCCAAGGGAACCTAATTACTGCATCAGTCAGTTATTGCTTACCTATACATGGACCACCTGATCCCGCCTCACATCTGAACCCTGAATGCACAGCCTATACCTATTATGCAGCATGTGTACAATGACCAGCCATGACAGGCTTCTGTTCCACTGCTTCTTGCCACCCAGCCTTGATTACGAGTTGATTACAGGTCATTGTCCCATGGCACTTTCTCAGGTAACACAAAAGACTTGACTACATAAAAGAAGCCATTTTAATCAATTTTCATTCAATCCCTTGTCCTCATTTGGTGGCTAAAATACAGCTTCTGGGTGAGCAGTGGTGGCCCCACCTTCTTGCAGCTTTCTCTGACCTTTATTATGCACTCAAATGGCTAATCCTGCAGGTGGAATGGTATCGCCGACAGACAGGGATTTAGTCGATTTTAAATGAGATAGTTCACCAGCAGGTTAATGCCTTTTCCCCCACTGGAACTAAAACCCTGCTGAATCCCACACGGTGGCCACAATAGCATTAAACCCGGCCGAACGCCGATCGGATGCTTGCTCAACTGCCTTTGTGCGGACGAAGGCAAGGTCAGCGAAGAGAGCAGCCTGTTCTCCCAGTCCACTCATTCATAATCCCTCTGAGCTGCCTAAAGCTTCATGTGTTTCAAGTGTCCTCTTGATTTCTGTAACTTTCCTATGTGGGGTTTCGTATGAATTGCATGCTGCTCGTGAAGGAAGGGTCAAATGTTATTAATAATCGTATTATTGTTCCTGTCAAAACTTCCTTTCCCCCTACAACTCAAGACACAAAGTCACATTTAAGACTTACTTTACTGAGAAATCTGAGTACCTAAAATAATTTGTATGCGTACTCTGGCAGAACTTCAAGAAAGGCTACTAAACTAATTAAGGCAGCTCAAGTGACTCCAGGGAATGGCCTTGTCTGTTTATGACATTTTCGGTAAACTCACCTACTTTAACTGAAACTGCAGTGATCTTGTTTACAGTAGCCAAGCAAATATATGCTCAACAAATATGAGGACTTTAAAAAAAAAAAAGCCTCAGAAAATAAACAAAACAACAAAAAACAACATGTTGGCCTAGGATCAGCTCACTACTGTGTATCAATGGAAGCATAAGTGAAGCACAAGGTGGAAATTTGTCCAGTTAAACAGTTTTACAGCAGGTAGAAAATATGACACCAACAGCTGTTCTTTTATTATGACAAAAACAAAATCATAGGTTTTAGCCTGTTTAGTTGGTGTCAGGTAAAAGGCTTATCATCATTTATGTGAAGCTCTATTTTTTTTGTTTAAAAAAAATAAACTTAATGTGGTAAGCAATAAATATTTTATTTGGGAAAAAAGCTTAATAAAACCTCTGCACTAGTCCAATATTTATTTTGTACTAAGCAACATAATTACTTACTGAATAAAATAATTTTCTATATAGTATAAAAAGCCACAAAAAGTTTGAATGGATTGTCATTAAACTTATGCTTTACTCACAGATAAAAAATGAACAGGAAAAAATCATCCCTGTTGTGACGAAAGTAGGATGTGTGTCTAGCACAGCTGTGTGGACTGAAATAAAACCTGGAGGCACATCTGTTCAATCAGATGGACAACAAAGGAACACACCAAGGCAAGGTGGGGCTTTGATTATGGGGGTTTGATCTAATTGTAGCTGTGCTTGGTGTTGTATGTGGGAATTGTAGGTAAAGGCCTTACTAGAGTAGACAAGTTTGAAGCCTTCTCCAGTAGCTTCAGTGTCAGAGAAGAATTCCAGCCACAGGTGGTTGGAAGTGCTGATGAGGGTCAGGCCCAGCATGGCCGAACCTGTGAAGGCTCCCAGCACGTGGGCAGTGTTGTCTTTACCATCATAGATCTGCAGGGCATAACACAGAGCATAAAAGACATTGTACTTTCAAAGCTCAGCGTGACAACATGAAAGAAGAAATAAGATAGAAAACAAATGTGATGTGATTTCTAAACTGAAATTGCTGTCTTCTCTAAATCTTCCCTGAACATATTATTAAGCATCAATATTTACTCTAAAATGTAGTCCGAATAACAGCTTAACCTGTAAAAACGTGCATCAACTTTCAGAGAAAAAAGTTTCTCTGATCACATTTCACTGCAATGTTATGTTAAACAGGTTTATTCTGCAGAATTCACTATTGCACTGATATAGAATGCGTACTGATTAAAATGTAAGTGTCTCTGGAGGTTATTTCCACCATCCAGCAGCAATTTCAGTGGAACAAACACAAAAAAAGTAAATATAAATTTCGGGGAATACAAACCCAAACACGGGCACATTATGTATGCTAATGCTATGACTGAAGAGAATCCTCGTATAAATGGTTTTCCTGGCCACGAACTGTGCAGAGAAAATGGAATTACCTTCAAGATATCCCCCTGGGCCAGATGGAAGGTTCGGGCAGATATGTTGATTCCTTTCCCAGCCTGTACCTGGATGCTGTAGATGCACTCATGGTTGTTGTCGTAGTTCATGGGGTAATTTGGTGACAAAAGAATCCCCTCATTGTTGATGACGGATGAGCCGCACTCAGCTAGAAATGGAGAAAAAAAAAACAAGGAACATTGGGGGAGAAATGCAGTATTGCAGTAATCGAAAAGCCAGCTACCATCATTATATGAAGATATTCTATTACACTACCATTACATACATCACATTTCATCTTATAGAGCTACGAGCAGGTTCCTAAGTACACCACATGGACATTTGGCAACAGCAAATGCTTGTTAAGAGGGCTTAGACAAGCCTGTCATTTTCAGGCAGATTGGTGCAGGAAAAACAAAATGTGCCGAGATTGCGGCGCTCGTGGCATTGGTTAGAAATTCCACATCATCCAGTGGGATGTGGTTCTGACAGTGAACAATAACAGTCAAAGGTAGAGTTAATGGAACAACAGACAGTAAAAACAGATGTATTAATACCCATCATGCATCGTGGCAGGGGAGCGGGGAGGCACATAAAGCAGCACAGCCAGGCTGATTTATTTAATGCCCCCGCGCCGTTTCCCTCTACACTGTGCCATGTTATGACGATATTACCAGTGTCATATTTTGAATAAATCACTGCTGTTACTGCCTCCATTTAGTAAATTACCTATACACTCTCCCCTCCAAGAGCCAGCATAAGACATGATGTGAATTTGAACCGAGCTCCACTCTCTCTCTCTCTTCCCTCTTTGCCCTTCCGCTCACTTTCATTTAGAAAAAAGGAGCTCTTGTTTAGAGTGTTGCGCGCGACCCCGTGGAGTTCGTGCTCCGACCAGCCTGCTGAATCCAATTTGAATAACTTTAAGACTATCCCTTAAGATATGGTGTGGTGCGAGCACTACTGTTTGTTTGCTTTCCTTTTTGGTTAGGGTACTTAAAAAAAAAAGGAGAGTACAGCTGAGGGTAATGGCGAATAGGCAGGGGAGCAGGGTTGGAGAGGAGTTGAGCACTTTGGTTTGTGGTCGCTCCCCCTGCATGCCATGTCAAAAGTAATCTTAGTCTGTCCCTCCTTCTTTTTTTAGAGTGGGACCCCATGCTGGTCCTCAGTCTGAGATTATTAACATTCAACCTGACAGGCAGCTCAGACTCAACCCCCTGTTTGGAGAGCACCATCAGACTCCAAACAGCTCCACTCTGTAATGGCTTAAATGGCATAAAAAATATTAACAATTAACTTCTATTTCTGCCTGTCAACCCCTTCTTTAACTTTATTTATGGCTCTCTCATTAGGAATGAAATGATATACATTTTTAGGCTCAAGAAGATTTTCAAAACAGAGATCAAGATTCCATTTTATTATTGATGTCCTCTATGTAAAATTGTCCTGTTTGGAAAGCCTTTGTGTCACAAACAACTATTTTGCAGTAGGAATACACCCCACTTATTGTTCCCCTGATCAAACAAATCAATAATACACTTTTGGTGGGGAGTTGGGGGATGGCTGAGATGTCGACCTGGATGCATTCTTTTGAATGCATTGACTTTATTGTTTCCAATGGGAGAGGCATTTTATGCACTCTTTTCGCACACTGGGTGGCTTGGATATTTCGATCCATTGGTCATTACAAGCCACAAGCACAGTGGCAGGCAAAGTAACGGAGGAGGAGAGTGATGGCAGTCCTTCAAAGATCTAAAACCCGACATAAACAATAAGCGGCTATTTTGAAGATATTGCTTTTGCATCATGTTTGCAAGTTAATAGTAAAAGTTCCATTTTTTTGTCTGTACATGTTAAAATGTTGGTTTGTTGGTCTCATTAGTGCAGCCTTTTAGGTTTCCATTGTTTTGTTATGTTATCTATAATTAACACGCAAAGTGGTATAGGTAGTTCTAGCTACTTAGTTATCTATTGCTACCTGTTATCTATTGCTACCTTTATCACATTTGTGTGACTTGTACAAAAACAGTCATGACTTTCTTTCATTCCTTAGAATTGTTTTTGTTTTTGTTACTGTGCCCTATATATATATATATATATATTACAGTAATGTATATATATATATATATATATATGTGTGTGTGTGTGTGTGTGTGTGAGTGATGGTGAGACTTTAACAGTGTTTATGTACCACAATTAACTATTTTATTTGGTTTTACATTTGCTGCTGTATGCAGAACATGCGTGGTGCTGCAGAGTGTGTGCATGAAGGCTTGATGTAAGTGAGTGAGCAGTGGGTGTGTAACTTGGGAGGGCTGAGTGGCCCAGTACTGAGCTGGTGGGAGCTGGAGAGTGTGTGATACCTGTGGAAACCTCTTGGCCATTAGAGGAATCTGTCAAGCATGGCAGAAAAGAGCGGGCTAGAGAAAGCCTGCCTCATCGAGAGAAAGAGAGAGAGATGAGGCCTGCCTCTGCCATGAGTCTCCAAGGCGCCATCATTATGGGCTTTAATCTCTGGTGTCTGCCATGTTTGCCACCTAATGTTTGTGAATAAACGACCTGGCAAGGTCCCCAATGTGAACTATTGAACTGCTCTGGCTTTGGATGCCTTGTTTTCATCAATGTATGCAATGACATTTCACATTATTGTGTTTCCCTTACAATGCACAACACAATCGGCGATAAAAAATTAGTCTGGATTCAATTCTAGCCAGGATTATTTGCATGTCTGGTTACTGCTGATACAAAAATAGGATGGAATGTTAAATAAAATGAACACATACAGACTTTTAATCATAGATTGAGACTTAATGACACCATAAGTAAGCTCCAATTTTATGGAGAGTTATTAATCATTCCCTGCTGTAAACTAGTAGAAAGTGTTCCCATGTGCTGTATATAGTGATCTATTCTTTTTATGTGAACAGATTTCATTAATTCAGTCACTTTGTGGCATGAAAGGCCAATCTGATAAGAAGTCGTCCAGCCAAGGACAAACAGCTTTACTTTTCTTCAACGGAGGGCATCACAAGGAGCACGTCCCAAATGCTGACTGTCTCCTCATCACCACACTGGGCTACTCAATTGGCAGAAGATTTTGGAAACAGGCGCCGGAAACAGACATCTGCTGCTATCAAGACAGCACTATAGGTGAACACTGATTGTCTCTGCATTGTGATGTCTGGCTCTGGCAAATGTGTGTAGTCTGTCTGGAGGCTGCAGTCTGCTGAGTTGCTTTCTAACGGACTTTTTTTACAAATTCAATGAATAAATGTGTATACAAAGTAAATAGAATAGACAGAGAGCAAAAAAATTAAACATGATGCTAACAATATTAAATATGGTTATTTCCAGATTTTTCATTTTCCTGGCCCTGCAGGCAAATGCTGTAATATCTGTCATTGCTTTTCACTGTTTCGCTGAGTAAAACAAATGTCTGCGCAGACCTTTTTCAAAAAGCAATCAATTTTGGTTAATGAAACGAAAGACATAGCAGTGGCTTAAAAATATTGATTTACATCCTGAACTTTGAATGTGATGGCACTGCAAATGTACACACTTGGTACATTTTACCCTTCAATAATAGACTCAAATATTGAAAATGACAACCTGCTCTGCTTCTACCTCTGCTCACTACACAACACTCACAAACTTCACACACCTTCCACCTTGGCTTACTTTATACTATTAAAACACTAAAAACACTAAAACTAAAACATTAATGATGCTGCTTTTGCATTGCCAGAAGACAGAATATATATATATATATATATATATACAGTACCCATTTCACCACATGCTGTAACTGTACTTTACTCCATTTATCATCATGTCACGAATTATACAGGATGCCGATTTAATTTAAGTGTTCATTCACCCTCACTTTGCTGCCCAACTCTGAGTCAAGGTAAACACCTAGCCACTTTGCCTAGCATACTTAGGACACTTACTCATAAAGAGAGATGGATGGGGTTGTCACTAATGTAAATAAAAGTGCCTCTAAGTCTTTATAACAGTAATCCATAGTGAATTACATAAACTGCATTAGTTCTCGAACTGTCTATTAGAATCTTCATGACTTTGTTGTTCATGACTGATGCTAACTCACAACTTTTTAATATAACATGTAAGCTGAATATGCAAACACTTTATCGCAGCTTCATGTTCAAAAGTTGTCGTAACTGTAATAGTAGTATTAATCATGAATTACAATAGTCTCATCATTAATTGTAATAACAGTATTAATCATAATAGTGCTAGAAGTGGTAGCAGTAGTAGTAAAGGTAGTAGCCATAGTAGTTTTAAGTAGTATTAGTTTCAACGGTTGTATAAATGGTTTCTGTAACAGTAACGGCAGTAAATAATAATAGTAAAAAGTAAAATTGTTGAGACGGTCATAACCCGAGGAAACCCTGTATCAGTAGGACTTTTAGCAGCAGCAGTTATAGCTACAGTAATAGTAGAAGCAGTAGAAGTTTCAGTAGTAATAGCTTGAGCAGTAAAAGTGATAAAAGCATTTTTTTGAAGCAAGGAATTTTACAGGTGCAGTCAGTCAAGCAGTTATTGTCAGATGAGACAGGATGTTGCTGCGGAACCACAGATAAATAAAGATTACTGGAGCAGCATTTCCACTATTTTCCTTAAAATACCCTTTGTGTCAAGACTGCTCTTCACTAAACTAGGGTAATGCCTCAAGCCAACACTAAAATAGGATGGAAGGCTTCTCTGCGACTGGTTGTTTCATCAAGAGAATTCAGAATTTACTAGGCCTCTTGTAAACATGTGAAACAAGCCCATTTGAAATAGAGTGTTTGGTGGGAAAAACAAATCAATTTGGAATGCAACAATAACACAGGTGAAACGTAGAAGAAATTGCTTTATGATGGAATATGACCTTCTGATCCACCAGAAACCAAACTGAAAGGGAGCGAAATCTGATGAATCTGCAATGCAGCTCTTTTGGGTCAAAAGCTAAAATTACCCAGACAGATAATCAGGCAAGCTGAATTCGAAAGCATGATTTAAATTCCACACACATCACGCTTGTTCTCACAGCAGTGGGGAATACGATGTGCTTGTGTGTGTGTGTGTGTGTGTGTGTGTGTGTGTGTGAGTGTATGTGTGTGAGTGTGTGTGTGTGTGTATGCGTGTGTGTCTACGTTTGTGTGTATTTACGTGCACCCATGTGTTGGGGAGCAGGTGCGAAGAGGGTTTCTATAATCACACAAACACTCATATGCACACAGTGACCAATCACACACTCATATTTAATTTCCCAAATACTCCCCTACCAACCACACACAGATCTACTGCACATAACTCTTCTTTCAGGATTCAGATGTTCAGAATGCTTAGATCTCCTCTCTGGGAGATGATCCCCATATGTAAAGTACAGACAAAACAAAAGGGATGAATATCATTTATTACATTCAAAGAGGAACACCATATAGCCCTTATATGGGTAACATAAAACACTTTTAATTAGTTCCTCATGAAACATGTCATCACATTTTGTTTAATTATTGTTTCACTCTTTGCCAATTAAAGAAGCAAAGATATTCTGCCAGAAAGAACATATTCTAAATGTTTAATTAATGAGACATTTGTGTTTATATGCAGGGTAGTATGATCATATGATTTCCATTTTGTATTGCAGAAAGAAAACTAATTTTTGACATTTTTGTCATATTTTGGTCATTTCAAGCCAAAAATGGAAATGGCTAGGCTTAAACTTGGACAAGTTGAATCAAAGGCAAATATAATTAATTATGTAGCTAACTATATAGTTAATTAATGTAATTACTTATTAATATGCATGTCATTTAAATCAGCTGAATATCCATCCATCCATTATCTTAACCGCTTATTCTTAGCCAAGGCTGCAGGTGGCGCTGGAGCCAATCCCATCAGTCATAGGACAAAAGGCAGAGAAACACCCAGGACAGGTCGGCAGTCCGTTAATGGGCAGAATCAACTGAATGTGAAAAAAATAAGCTGACTTCTATGATTTAGGAATTGGGTCTGACGTCTAGATTGGGCCTCGGTTTTGTCCTGGTTGAGCTGATAAGTGATCCCAGCATGGTGTAGGATATGCTGCATTCACTGAAATGCTCAGTAGTGATCCCCATTGTGAAAGACCTTTTGTTTGCTTCCTCACGCGCTCTATCATTACAGCAGCTTTACCAAGGCATTTTCCCTCCATCTCTTCCTCTGCTGTTCTGTTCCATTCTGACAGATCTCTGCAGAGAGGACCTATTCAGTGTCTAGGTACGCAACATGTTTAGCAAGCCAGATTTGACAGCTATGCTGAACCCTCGCCTCCCTGTCATCCATTTCTGTTTTACTCTCCTCTCCAGCCTGTTGTGTTGATCTTCATTAAGCGTTAAAGCAGGATTAAGCTAGCACAGACATTTTGCCTGATGTTAATCAATGGAAATCCTTTTGCCATCCCCTTACCCTGAAATTAAAAGCAAACTGCTTAATGCCAGCGCGAATCGGACCTCTGCCACTCAAACCCCTCTGGAGCAGTCTGATACTGCGCTAAAGTCATCGCTTCAAAAACAACAGCAATATTAAAGGCATCAATATTGACATTTTCTATGAGCATGATAGGCCCAAAGTTCAGCCTAACTGCAGCATAACCCAATTACACTGATTAGACTGGCGCTCGACACTAATCTTGCTGGAGTATGAAGCGAGACGGGCCTTTATATGAAGGAAACATGCAGCTCTGCATTGCTTTCTGCTTGCTGCACAATTTGCCATGGTGAATGATGAATAGAACAAGAAAAATGAAATGAAAACTGAGGGGCACACTTGAACATTAAGGTGCCAGAACCACTTTTGGTTCCAGCAAATTACATTGTTAAGTACTGTATCAGTGTACTAGGATAAGCATGGCTTAAATATATTAGATGAGGAGACTGCACGTACAGATTTGTTGCATCTTTATAATGCTGAATGCTCTAAAAATGCTCTGAAAATGGAAACTTTTAAACCCTGAAGACTAACTTCCAACACGTTCATGCCACATTGCGTTTAAACTAGAATATTTTTACAGCTGTTGGAGGTGCCACGTTAAAGTAGAAATGCTAAGCTTTCTGATAACATGTCATGTGTTGCACTGAGGTTGTCCATGCCTGTGAAATCCCAGACCAGGTCTACACCACCTCGACAGAGTGAGCCATTAGATCACGGCAAACAAATCGATGTTCAGCAGCCATTTTGTAATCACACAGCCAAAAAGAAAACTAAACACATCAGCTAGTAGGTCAAGTCTTTAGAGCTTTAGATTCAGCGTTAGAGACCTGGCCACACCACTATTGTTTCATTTTGAAAATATAAATGCAGCATAGCGCGACGGAATCAAACCCAACTAGTGAGTTCAAGTGCAACTTCAGAATGTTTCATAGGCTTTAGAAAAAAAAACTAGATCTTCTTCAGAGTGGAGGCTGAAATACTTCAAATATTCTCAGCAACAATGAAGACACTTGAGAAAAATCAAGGATGTGCTGTGGCTCTTAACTCTACAGCTATATAGTGATACACATCACAACTGCTGACAGCACTGAGGAAAATGGTCTCAGAAATGTACACGCAGATAATAGAAGCTTAAAGTGACTTTTGTAAGTGGCTGTGTGTTCAGATATTTAAACATTAAAAATGTTTGGTAATAACTGGTGTGAGCTGGAGTTGAGTAAATGCCTTTAGTATCAGGACAAAGAAGATAAATACATTTGGTTTCTCGAACACATGCAAGTAGAAACAAAGCACGTATAATATATCTCCAACACTGCCAGTGACATTGGCAGCTGTGTAATTACAGGAGTTCAGGGAAGTGAAAAAAATCTGAGACAGAGTTCAAGGCCGCCCTTAAAAGCCCCTGATAAAACTGTCATTAGAGGTGGGCAAGGTGAGGATGCATTTCAAGACATCAGCATAGTACAGCTGAATCATACAACTGCTGTTGGTGCTGCTGCATAGTTACTCAGATAAAACGTATCTTTTTCTCCAAAAATGCAATTATGTTATATTATATATCTCCAAAATGGTAACTTCACAGGAGACTATGAAAAAACAGTTATTTTTTAATGTGAGTTAATGTAAGAACAAGTAATTTCTGACCATTTCTATTGATTGGGCCATTTCTACTGTTTATCATGAAAGATTCAGGTGTGAAGGGAGGATGCTGTGTTCAAATATTAAAAAAACAACATTTAATCACAGTGAGTTATGTAGCGAATTACATTTAAATTAACTATTGACAGGATTCCAATGCCCATTTGTTTCAGTGGCAAGATTCACATCCACACTTTCTGATTGAAATCATTGTAACTGAAGATTTCGGGTCAAATGTTTACATGGGATGTGTTCTAATATGGCCTGATGTTAACAGGGGCACACCTGACACATTTATACAGCGTTGTGACGTGCATTTGATGATCATTTGATCATCATCCACAAGTGCTTTATGTGGTTTGCGTTTTGTTATATCAGTTCAGGATGGATCTTAGCTCTACAGTATTTTGTCCATAATGTTATAAAACAGAAGGTCTGTAGGTTGGATCCACGTTTGTTATGGGGTTTAGCTTTGTAGTATGTGGACTTTAGAGTTTTCCATTAGTTTTTAATTTGTTCCATCCCAGATTTAATTCATTTTCGTGAACTTGTTAGGAAAGTTCATTATTTATGCGGATTTGTTAGGAAAATTATTTTGACCTTTGAAGTCTCCTTTTTGAGAAATGTTTACAAAAAGATGGAGAACATGTACAGAACGAATGAAGCAAGCAAGTAATCTGGTTCAGATTTGTATATGGTTCCTTTTTTAGTTTTGATCAGTTTATGAAAAAGTTTAAACTATGACTTGGCAAAATTTAAATTGGTCTGGGCCTTATTATTCTGACTGAGGTAGTTATATGGAGCATTTTTATTTGGTTTGGGCTTTTATATCGGTTCTAGTTGGTATGTTAGGCTTAATGTAAACCCTGCTAGTGTCAAGTAATGACAGAATCATGACAATAAAGCAAACAGTATTTTTCTACATGACAAGACATGATGCACAAAGATGACTCGATCAATAAATTCAAAAGATAATAATGTATCTCCTCTTCTATTTACGACCACAAATGTGGTATTGATTGAAAGCCCAGAAACCACACTTCCCACAGAATTCCTCATTTCAATGAGCTACAAGTGAGAAATAATAGATACTGTCACACGCACCAGGACACGTGACGTCAATCGGGACCGGAATTGATGTCACGCGATGGGAAGAACAGGTACTCCTGTACACAGACATTGAGTTCTACTCAATACGTGTCGCCCCTGGTATCGACGGTAACGTGAGTACTCTGGGTTCTCCTTCTCAACTCTATACCTATCTCTGTGTACGTGTAAGAACGAGAATTCCATTGGTGGGAATTCGCACTCTCCTTAAGAGCGTTCTTATATCAACTGCGTGGGTTACCAACTCAGTCGTTTTTATCCGCGATTGGGTCCTTCCCTTGCGCTACATTTGGGCGTTTACAGTCTCCTGCTTTTGTTCATGTGACAGAATGTCTGTGTCAGCTGTGGGCCCAGCGGACATCACCTGGCTCTGGGAGGTCGTTAATCAGCAGTCGGTAGATCTCGTAAACTTGAAGCAAGAAGTGGTAAATCTCCGGGTGGAGGTCGCCACCTTGCGGCAAGTGATAAGAGATCGCGACGCTGAACGTACCTTTCAACCGGCGGTTCCGACTCCTCCTCTTCCTCCTTCTTCTCTTTCTCTTCCTACTGTCTCTGATCCAACTCCTAAACTGGCTCTGCCTGAAAAATGGGACGGAAAGAGTGATATGTGCGATGTCTTCCTTACTAATCTCTCTCTCTTGTTTGAGTTCCAGCAACAGCGCTACCCAACGGACCGGAGTAGAATCGCACTACTATCATCTCTCCTTACCGGGCAGGCAGCTGAGTGGGCTACAGCAGTCCTGAGAGCTAACAGCCCTATAGCCTACTCATACGATCTCTTCACCAAGGAACTCAGGGCTGCTTTTCATCACCCGGAGGGTGAAGTGGTGGTGGACTCCAAGTTATATCATCTTAGACAGGGGGATCGTCCCATTAGATGATACACTGCGGAGTTTAGGACCTTAGCGGTTCAAACCGCTTGGAGTGACGCGGCGCTGAGGACGGCTTATTATGAAGGACTGTCCGCGAGGATGAAGGCTGAAGTGGCAATGTGCGAACAACCTGCTTCACTGGAGGGACTAATAGAACTGAGTCTCCGTATAGATAAGCGCTTGTCCCTTCTGCCCAAACCTGCTCCAAGAACTTGGTCCTTCGAACCACCCTCCTCATCTGCCTACTCCCATCGCCCATTACCACCATCTTCACCTCCGGAGGCCCACTCTGGGGCCGGGGAACCCATGCAAATAGGGCGCACCTCCCTGGCCACGACGGAGAGAGAGCGACGCTATCGCGAGGGCCTTTGAGCTTATTGCGCCTCCCCTGAACACCATCATGCCATCTGCCCTCTCCGTCCGGGAAACGGACAGACCAGATGAATGGGGGGGGGGCTCTCATCTGGTCCGACGATTGCTTCCTTTAATCTCCCGTCCGTTTCTCGCTTTACACTCCAGGTAAGTCTCCAATTGAGCCACCAACGGATCGTGACTACGACCTTTGTTGATTCAGGGGCCGCCGGTAGTTTTATCGATCAGGCTTTTGCTGCTCAATTGGGGATTGAAACTGAGGTGTTATCTCAGCCCTATAAAGTCACAGCCATCGACGGTCGACCCCTCATCTCTGGACCCATAATCCATCGCACTCAACCCCTCTCACTCTCCATCCAGAACCACACCGAGAAGATCTCCTTCCTCATCACTAAACTCAATTCACCTCTCATCATTCTTGGTCATCCCTGGTTGGTTCAGCACGATCCCCTCATCTCCTGGTCTCGACATACTATCCTTCAGTGGGGTGCGACCGGTCAGGAGCTCTGTCTCCAGGCTAGGGCTGAGACATTCTCTGGGGAGTCCGAGGCCCTCGACGTAGACAAGACGTTGATCCCAGTCCCGTACAGAGACCTGGCGGGGGTTTTCAGTAAAAAGATAGCCCTCCAACTACCTCCTCATCGCCCTTATGATCTTTCCATAGACCTTCAGCTAGGCTCCGTACCGCCCCGCGGCCGTCTCTACTCTCCCTCCACCACTGAAATGAAGGCTCTGGATGAGTACATCGCGGAGGGCCTCCGGTATGGCACCCTAAGACCATCTTCATCTCCTGCCGCCACGGGGTTCTTCTTTGTTAAAAAGAAGGACGGTGGACTCCGTCTGTGCGTCGATTATCGGGGGCTTAATAACATCACTATAAAAAACCGTCATCCACTCCCGTTAACCAACACCGCCCTGGACGCTCTCTCTGGTGCTTCACCAAGTTGGACCTATGCAGCGCGTATAACTTGGTTTGCATCAGGGAGGGCGATGAGTGGAAGACGGCGTTTATAACCCCCACCGGCCACTATGAGACTCTGGTTATGCCGTTTGGTCTATGCAACAGTCCGGCTGCCTTTCAGAACCTCATCAATGATGTCCTCCGGGAGTTTCTCGGCAAATGGGTATTCGCATACCTAGACGACATCCTCATCTACTCTAGGACCCCGGAGGAACACGTGCAGCATGTCCGGACTGTCCTTAAGAGGTTGCTGGCCCACCAACTGTTCTGTAAGTTGGAAAAGTGTGCTTTTCACCAGCACTCCACCACATTCTTGGG
>JBBJLS010000140.1:13808005-13836534 GCA_037577275.1 Bryconaethiops microstoma | reverse complement strand
CACAGAGAAAATGCCACTTTTGTTTTTTCTGTACATATGACAATAAACGCTTTGAATCTTGAATCTTGAATCTTGAAAAAAAGAAGCCCTGTGGATCTTTAACACAGTGAAAGCTCCAAATTTACACATTGAAGCATTTTACTCTGGCCAGCATGCATATGTATGCAGTAGCTTCCCTGCCAGAGGATTTACACCAGTTAAAATATTTTACCATCAGTAATGTCTTAATTTAACCAAATGTATTAACTTTACTGAAGGCCTTGCTTCTCCGAATATTTGGAGAAACAGGTCATGTTATATATTCACACCAATTGCGCATGTTATCCATGATCCCACTGGTTGAGTTTTGAGGCTCATTCTCCTTTTAAGATTCAGAGCAAAAAAAAATCTCATCTTAATTTTTTGTTCGTCCCTGACCCTATTCAGAAGCACTCTATGAAAGGTACTTCTTGCAGCAGAATTTATATTAGATTTTATACTACAAAATTACCCATTTTCATGATGAAATAATAAAAACTATGACATTAAAAAAGCCCCTGTTCAATCAAATTCTTTCTCAGGAGTGTGTTTTAACAATAACATAAACATTTTAATTCTAATATCAGGCAAAAACATTGGCTACCCATGGTTGCAGGAATTATGTTTAAGTCACTAACTCTTGCCTACAGAGTGATATCTGGGTCAGCACCCAGCTACCTTAATCCTAACATTCAGGCTTTCGTTCCTACTCGCTCAAACCAGTCCTCCAAGGAACATCGTCTGGCTCTGCCACCCCTACACACAAGGGAAACCCAATCCAGACTCTTCTCATTTGTGGTTCTCCGCTGGTGGAATGAGCTGCCCAACCCGACAAGGGCAGCAGAATCCCTCTCTAGCTTCCACAACTACCTTAAGACTCATTTATTCAGAGAGAATCTCCTCTCCTGATGATCTATCTTCTTGCACTACTCCCTACATAAAGATTTTAGCACTGTATTGAAATTTGAGTGTTTCCTCAAATTGTAAGTCACATTGGATAAAAGTCTCTATCAAATAAATCAACTGAAATGTAAGATAAACTAAATTTTATCTTACATTTACATATGCAGATATAAGTAGGGATTCGGGATGCTAAAGTGCCTTTAGGTTTAAGTGAATTTAGTTGGGCTTGTCTGCCTTGCAATAAACTGGCAGCCATTCGCCCTGTAAATGCTGGTTAAGGGTGAGCAGCACAGATAATGAATGAAAAAAAGAATATGTACACAGATCGTTTTAACTAATAATGATAAAATTGTGTAACAAAACCATGCATTTGAATGGTTAAACAAAACCACTGTTCTCCATTGCACCCCCAGTCCATTAATACGTGCGAATCCGATGAATAGTAAGTTCTGTTTCTATTGTTGGATTTCTGTAAACAGACTACATGAATTACAAACTGCTGAATTTACTGAGACTGCAAAAAACCTTTATCGTTTTGTCATTACAGCTTCTTTTATGTTTCTCACTTATTCATTCTCATTGTAGCTTTACGTTCATTATTATTTTCTTTTAAGAACCAAACACGCTCACCCACGAACACCGACCCGTTACACGGTAATAAAAGAATCGGTAGAGTATTAAACAGCGAGCGGCAGGAGATTTATTGAAAGAGTCCCTCTCTGCATTCTTGCAGGACGCCTCACTGCAATTACAATTATCTCAGCCAGTGTTTAGGGATTAATGCAGTATATTTTATCCATAGCCACGTGTCTTGACAGAGTAAGCAGTAGTTACTGTAGCAAAAAAAACCATACTATTAACTGATCAAACCGTGTATTGTGTGGACACACTGTGCTACTATGACTTAACAATGTTGGTGTTCAGTGGGTCAGTAACGCAAAGCATGTCAGGTACAAGATTGTTATTACATCTGCTCTAAATGGAATCAAGGTGATTTCCCCTCTTTTAAAGTGCTTCCGGCCATTTGTCAGCATTTTACGGCTGCCTTACCATCAGCGGCTGAGTCGCCACATCATTTACATTCTGTCCAAGCAGGATAAAGCTTTACTCACTGCTCTTTCTTTGCTTTAGCACACGAAAGTTTTACTTGCTTTCTGCAGTCTATCTCTTTGAAATTCTGTTAACAAACTTGAAATACTTTAAAACTACGTTTTATGCAGGAAGCCACCAATATTGCATTATTATGCATATTCTGCTTGTTCAGCAGAGTCTTCCATCTCCAGTCCAAGTGCAGATTTCACTAACTGCGTTTGGGCTGTAAGCATATGAGCTTTTTATTGACAAAGTCACATCACAGTGTGGGTACACATTTAGTTATAGGGTGTAAAATGTGGCTACATTACATTAACAAGTTATGAGTTGTACAAAACACTGCAGATTTTGCCGCTTTGAAGCAGTTGTACCGTTAATCATCTGCATCTACTAAATCACTGTCACGGGAATTTGTGGCGGTGACACTCTACGCATCATCATTAAAAATGTGCAAAAATGTCCCAAATCCTATAACTTGCAGTCCATACTGGCCTCCGCATACAGATTTAATATCTATGCTAATGATCTTTCTGGTGTAGTGAATAGGAAATGCATTGTGAAAAATGAGACTATCACAAAACTTTTATAAGCGTGGAATATGGTCAGGAATATTGTCCAGTGTTTTTACAACAGCGATTAAGTCTTTTGACTATGATATGCAGAGTAAAGATCTTAACTGATGGTTTCACATTAATAATTGATCAAGCTTCTCCAAAATCATATGACGATGTCATAACATAGTATGCGACACGAGACAGAGTCACACATTCTTGCCGAACGCTAGGCTATTTATCGAGCTGTCTTTAACCTAATGAAAATGTAAAGCCTGCAATTTGACATTTTTCACATTATAGGAAAAAACAAGAACCAGAATGTTTTTCATGTTTGGGGTAAATTACTCCTAAACACATTGCCAAGTTTCTCAGGCAAACAATGTAATCTGTCATGCTGACAAAGAAATACAAATTTCATTCAAAAATCTGCAAATTTCCATATTTCCATATTTCCATTAGAGGCGTCTCCAAATTGCCAAATCTATGTATTGCTGCTTTAAAGAGCTTGTATAATGTGAAACTAAATAAATCACTTTGGAAAAAGACCCCCACTTAGTTAGTAAACACTGTTAAAGTAAACCCTCCTCAGTTCCAGGTTTTGTTCCAACCACAATGATAAGCTATGCCTTTGAAGGGTGATTGCATACCTGTCAAAAAACTCTCAATCCCATTTCCACCCCTTTAGATTAATGACAAATGTGATATCACTTAACAAGAGTTTCTTAACAAGTTAAACTACAATCTGCAATAGTAATGATCAAGTCAGTACACTTACCTGGGATATGGTAACATAAAAATCACAATTTTGCTTCTTATTGGTAAAGCAGTGGAGGTTTTTAGGGCTAAATGCTTGTACGACCTAACAAAGCTAATACAATGCAGCAGGATATGTGGACCTGCAAAAGGTATTTAAAAAAAACACCCTGGAATAACCAGTAGATGTCTGATTTTATAATTAAGCATTTATTGAATTATACACTTTTAAATTGAATGAACTTTTATTGAATTAATTATAAATGTCTATTTAATTCATCACATTAATTATGCTCTTAATTATGCTTGTGAATAGAAACTAGATAATTAACATTCTACTAAAAACCTTAAAACATAAATAAAACAAGAAGAATATAGAAAGGTGCTACAGTGACACCCCCATCCCACTTGTTTGAAGCCACCAACCTCATTAACATTTTTTTATCAACTGGATTACTGATTACACCTCATCTGCATCATGACTTTGACTAAACAGGGATGGTTTTGCTGGCCATAGCTCTACTCCACTGGCTTCTGCCTGGGGTGCCGTCAGATGAGCACGGTGATACATCATGATAAGCAAAAACACACACTTAGATGAGGACCTGCTAAACATGATGTCATTACTTACAGCACAGTGGCCACTGTAAGATGGCATCCTTAATCTATTTCATGCTTTTCTGGCAAACAAGCCATCAGTCTTGATGCTTCTAACAAAGTGCTTTTTCAATTAGTGTCAAAATTCATGCCTACCAATACATGATATTGATTGGCCTCATGTATAGCTCCAGTGGGCGGTATACAATCATATGATAAAAACAATGCGCTATATGAAAGATGTGGCTGGTGATTAATGTAAAAAGTCATGAAATAATTATAAGAAAAACAAATTAGTACTTCTAGCAAGTAACTGGACGTCTCCTAAAAGGTATAAAACAGACCATGCGGTCAGTAATGTAGCTCTTACTGCAGCCCATTGCATGGGCCTGGCTGTCCTCATAAACGCCACCTGGTTTTGATTAATGACCCTATAAGAGATAGATTGGGAGCTGCAACACACTTTACTGTCTCAGAGATTAATCTTGAGGCATAGATTAAAGTTAGCAAGGAAGAAAAGTATTGGCTCTCTCTGCAGGATTCGCCATCAGCTTTGGATGTGTCTCCCCTAAAGCTGATCGGTGTGATTATTATTATTATTTTCCTTTTTTTCCCCAAAACACATCCTCAAGGTACTTCCAAAGTCTTCGAGTTAAACTTAAGGCACATTCAAGCACACCATAAGACTTTGACTTTGTTACAACTTACTTTGTGACCACTGAGCCAAGAAGGGATTTTAAATGGTATGTCTGTTTCCCGCACACATTCACTTGTTCTTACTTCTGGCATTCTACGCAAGCTACAAAGCCTATTTTTCCTCATTTGAAAAAGGAGGGACTTTTATACTTTCACTTGAAATGTGGAAATCAATAGACATGATCAATGAGAGTTTAAGCTGAAGCCTCTGTTACTGTCATGTCGCTGTGATTTATACACTCGTTTTGTCTGGGTCTCACGACTCTCTTTGCCAGCCTTCTCAAGTGGCAAATGCATATTGTAATCTAATGTAAAGGTACTATTGGAGTGAAATCTTCCAAGTGTAGTCGATATATCAAATACTATGAGATCGTAAGACTATGAATATTATAAGTTTCAATCTGTGTGTGAACATTTCAACTTCTCATTTTATCTCATCTTAATCCACTGGCATTTTTGTATGTTTCAGTTGTTTCAATTAATATTTTGCGTAAAAGTGCTTGAAACAAGGGATAATATCTAGAAATGTAGTTGCAAAAATCTTCTACAAGGGATTCATACCAACTTTTAGAAATCTAGAATTATAGCTACAAAAATTCTTTAAATGGGAATCATTTTAAGAGTACATTTTCTATTTACTTGCTGTGTTATACATAATGAAAATAATAAAACATGGAATATAAAATATACCTTAGCATATTTTTACATGTAATGTGACCAATGGCATCCAGACATTTGCATATGACTATAGGATAAATAATCATATGGTACTCTTACAATAAAATCACAAGAAATATTAGATTTTTAAAATAATTTTTGTATTTTTTGCAAGATAATATGGTCTTGATATTTTTGCAGTCTATGTGTGCATTGTGTTATTTACAACTGCCCTGGGTACCTCTTACAAACATGCGCACACAACGCTTTCCCTAAAACCAGCAAGGGCAAATTTGAACAGAGAAGGACAAAACAAACAAACAAACAGAAAAAAAAATAATATCAGTGATGATGAATGTACATAATTTGTTTTTTTTTTCAATTAATGTGAAAAATGACTGGTGACTGCTCCTGCCTGGGAAAAAAACACCTAGCATGCTAGGAAACCTGGGAAAGTTCTCCATTATTGTAATTGCCACTTTATTTATGCCACTGTCTCGAGGTATGTGTGGAGAACTTCCAAGAGATGCAGTTGCAGGCGATATTGCCTGTGTTTGATGGATGCTTTATAATTGCACTTTCCTTCCTTCCTGGCTTGCAAACCACACTGAAACACTACAGCTGGACCGTGCCAGTCGGAAATCATTGCATTAGCTCTCAGCAGGTGTCAAGCAACTATAAATTTGAAGGTGACCATGAAGATATTGGAATTAGCCTCAAGGCTAGATTATAGCCATGGTGCTGAAATATGGCCTACAGGAGAATGTAACACCTTCATATGTCCACTCCATGAGGAGTGCATCCAGGGAGTCAGCAGGATTCAACCAGCTTCCTGTAATAGGATTCAGTCATCCTCCTGTAACCAACCTCTCAGCATGCAAGCAGGGAGGAAGCCACATTTTGATTGGATTAACCCACACATTGCCATGCAACTGTGGTAAACCTAGCACAACGTGAGCATGAGGATAACACCTACCTGCTCTAGTAACTGTAGCTAACTGCCATGTATTAGAAATCAGAGGAATACGCCTACTCTTACAGTCATGTCTGCTCCTTCTCCATGAAATAACTAACATGGATTAGCAACGCTGTGCTTAATGTTTACAAAAATATCAATCACACTCTCAGCAGGTACAGTCATATGAGTCAGAATACAGTCTAGCATACCAGTACTGTCAGTGCTGTACTGAGAATAGTTCACCACACAGTTAATATCTGGTCAGTGACATTCCTCTGGTGGTCCCTATCCACTTATGGATGAAGTAGAGGGGAGATGATGTTCATAACAACAGATGGGCTACAGTCAGTAATTGTATGTCCACAAAATAGGGGTGCTTCAGAACATATGTTCCTAGGCTGAAATTTGTGGGAATTAGTATTGTCACAGTGGTGTAATTCATATAAACAAAGATAAACAACAAAGCGAAAGCTTCTGCATTAAACACTACCAAGCAATGCTTTAAAACAATAGCACGATGAAAATATATTACAGTCTAAATATTTTTAAAATTACTTTAAAATTCAATGCTATACTGTATGTTAATAAATGTTGTGTCAGGTTGGGGAGAGGTCCCAGGCTTCTTACTGAAGGCACTTCTTCCTTAAAGAGGTGCTTTGAATGAATGACACAAAACAAGATATTCTCCCATTCAATTACATGAATGGGGTTTTTTGTTAAAAAAAAACCAACAGATATTCAAATAATAAATGCCCGATAAGCTGGCAAATTGGTGTACACGGTATGTCCATGTGGAGTACAGCATAGTAGCAAATAGGAATAATTAGCAAAGAGAAAAGTTGAAATGAATGAAAACAGCTGACAACGTACCCACACACCTTGGCAGAGGTGCGCTCCACATGCGCCGGCCCCCTCCCAGGCAAATGATCTCCGGTGCCCCTTCCAGTCGGTAGCCCATGTTGCAAGAGAAGGTTAGAGTATCCCCAATGTCAAAGCTGTAGCCATTACGGCGGCCAAACCGCGGCACTCCTGGGTCCTCACATGGTTCCAGATTGTATTCTGAATAACAGACAAATTAGGGACGCTTAAAATATGGTTTCTCGATGCTGTATTTTCCTCAGAATGCATGATGAATGTTAGACTGTAATGGACTTACAGTCATCATTCATACCAAAACAATATGTTTCTTAACTGCAAGACTTATAAACACACATGCATAAACTGCCATTAGTGAATAAATTAGTACTGTCACACCACAGTGGGCCTCTCATCACTCTGCTTTTGAACTTTAAAAAAAATGACCTTTGACAATTAATGGAAGGATCATTTCATTAATCAGAACGATAAACCTCAGTGAAGCGACCTCTGCCTAAGGGCATGTTAAGGGTAAAAAAAAAAGCAACACCATTAAGTTTTTACAAGCCCACAAGGACAGAGCGATGTTGTGTAAAAAGTGCTAAATAGTCAACCCATTCACTTTCACACTGTCCAGGAGACATCCATGTGCAGGGCTGACCTGAGAATGTGATGTTGAAGCCATCGTAGGAGATCGAGAAATCAGAGATGAAGCGCAGCTGGGCCTTGAAGTTTCCGTAGAGACCAGCATTGATAGGTGAGGGCAGTTCAGAACCCGTCAGACGGGCTAGAGGCTGGACAAAGCTGCCGTTCTCTGTGATGAGGAGGTAGTCATGGTGATCCTCCAGGTGGAAGGTGTTAAAGGTGAACTGGACTCCTATCAGGCAAAACCAAACCCACAATCATGTTAATTAAGTTGAACCAGGAGTCTGTCAGCATCTGTCAGCCCACTCAAAGGCTCATTAAAAACAAAACCCTCAGAAGCCAACGATAGCTATAATTTTATAGTTATTGCTTCTGAATCATAGCTGATTGAAAAAAGCAGATACATCACGCTGAAAGTGACACATTTTCTTATGACTGAATTTGATATTTTGATGAAGGTAACTGTGTGCTGTCTTCTTTTGTGAAAGGAAAAAATATACTTTACAATACTGCCCTGATTTTTTCCTTTTTTGACATCTAACCCAATGGAAACAAAGACAAAAGTGCAAACTTAAAGTTGCTGATAGAAAGTTATGTAATTTGTTATACAGAACCAGTGGCATAGTTGGGCACATTCGCATGCATACTGTCTTTTTACTGAATGTTTTCAGTATATGGATTCAATAATAATGGGTTCTTTCTGTATACTCACTTTCATACCAACTTTTATTCAAAAATGAGGGAGAAGCAAAATGTCACCCACAAGGTGCACGGTTTGTTTGTTAAGTTTCATTTGATGATTAATAAATAGATTTGATTGCATCATTTTAATTACACATAAAAAGTATAGAAAAACAGCAATAATTGCATTGCATAGTATATCAAAATTACAATAAAAACTCTAAACTTCCAAAGGTTAAAAAGAAAAAGAAGCCCTTTGTATTTCAGGGCAAGGACCTTACAAAAAGGCCCTTAGCCACAGATTTCCATGAGACATAAGGAGGAGCATTTCAATTCTTCATGACTGTTGTAAAACATAATGATCTACCATACTGAATGCCTGATCAGCCCAGGGAAATTAAAATTCAGAAAAACATTCATTATTCTGATCTCAAAGCGTCTACAATGATATTTCATACAGCAAGGCATAGACCAGAGGCTAAATCTGCATTCACTGCACTTTATCCTTAAGACAACAAGACAATATACTGTGTGGTATGCGTGATAACACAGCTATAGTACTGTTTGAATGAATACAGTGTTATGACAGATACGGTATTCTCGCAGCATAGTCATTAAGAGTGCAAAAATGCAAATATAAAGGCAGACAGCAATAAATTGTACGACAGCAGGACAGGAAATGTGCTATTTTTGATAATGAAATAAAGGATTTACGATCGTAGCTGAGGTGTAAACTGTTTTGTTTAAGGCAAAACAGTTGTGTATATGTGTTGGGTTAGGAGAAGGAAGGTGTTTAGTTCAGGGGTGTGTGTGTGTGTATGTGTATGTGTGTGTGTGTGTGTGTGTGTGTGTGTGTGTGTGTGTGTGTGTGTACAGTTTATGATTCACTTCTGATTGAGGAGTCCGATGACCTGAGGGAAGAAACTGTTCTGGCAGTGGAGGCTCATATGCTATGGAACATTTTGCTAGATGGGAGTAGTGGAATGTGGTGAGGATTGGGGGAGGTGAGCTCTACTCAATCTCCAGAGGAAGTAGAGATGCTGCTGGGCCTTCTTGGAGATGGCGCTGGTGTCGACGTGAGTTTCTCCTTGATGGGAACTTGCTCTGGATGAATTCCACTGAGAAGCCAGGGATGTTCAGTGTAGAGTGATCACACTAGAGTTAATAACCACCTATTTTGTTTTGTCCAAATTCAGAGACAGGTTGTTGGCTCTGTACCAGTCTGTTAGCCATTGCACCCCTCGCTCTACGCTACTTCTACGCTACATCCTTCTTGCTGGTCAGACCCACCATGGCTGTGGCATCAGCAAACTTGAAGATGTGGTTTGAACAGTCGTGGGTCATCAGTGTGAACAGCAGTGGGGTGAGCACTCAGCCCTGAGGGGGCCCTGTGCTTAGCATGGTGGTACTGGAGATGTTGTTCTCAATCCTGACTGACTGAGGTCTCCTTATCAAGACGTACAGGATACATTTGCAGAGGGAGGTGTTGAGGCCCAGAAGCCTCTGTTTGACAATCAGATGCTGAGGAATGATGGTGTTAAATGCTGAACTGGTCAATGAACAGCGTTGCATATAGGCATGTTGTCTTGTCTTGTTGTATTGTTGATCTTGCACTCTCTCTCCTGCTCTCTTTGCACTCTGTGTATTACTGTCTTGTCTGCACTCATATAGTCTTGTGGTGTTTTTTGTTCTTGTTTTGCACCATGGTCCTGGAAGAGCATTGTTTCATTTCACAGTGTACTGTGTACATGGCTGAAATGACAATACACCTTCTTGACTTGACTTATCCTAAGGAAGGCTTCAGCAGAACTACTTCATAGACTCCAGAAGCTTGTACTTCATTTATTTGCCAGTTCACACAAGTTTTAGTCACCGGCATTAGATTAATCAAAATAGAATGTTTACCCATCTGTTCAAATTCATTCATCTGGGCTACCTGGAGGGCAAACACCCCGCAATATGCTAAAGTTAATCTGGGAAAAGTCTTATCAGGGCCTTAAAAGTTTTTTCCCCTCTATGCTGCATTTGTAGGAGGATCATGGGTGCATTAGCAGCTTTGTAGTTGTAGGGATTAATGTAATAGTGAAAAGGTTTAGTACTATGTAAATGAGTGGATTTTAAGTTCATTTTGCAGTCAGAAGTGTTTACAGTGTTTGTGGGAATGGAAGATAATGGAGTTGAAAGAAATGGAGACATTTATCCTCTAGCTACAAATGAATTCACTGAAGGACAAGCTTAAAGTCTTCACCGTGAGAACTCTTGCCTCAAACAGCATTGAGCTGTTGAGTAATCTCACACAGTCTGGCATATGTGCTTCTGACATTGTATGACATACGGTTATCCATTAAAATAAACAGATCAAATTCACGCTTCAGGGCAGCCGTCATGTTAGACGTCATGTTACTGTTGTCCATTCCTGTAGAGGCATCTGTGTGATTACTTAGGGATCCAGCTACTGGGATGGGGGTTGTTAATTTTTGGGGTATGTCAAATTAATTTATTTGTATAGCACTTTTCACAGTGGATGTTATCTCAAAGCAGCTTTGCAGAAATCCGTGTTCAAACCCCCCATGAGCAAGCCATAGGCAACAGTGGTAAGGAGAAACCCCCTCAGGACAAGAGGAAGAAATAGAGGAACAAGACTCCAAGGTGAGAGCTATCCTCTTCGGTTCAATGCCGAGGAGTGGAACAATAAAACATAAAGCAATTAGCATCTTCAGATAATTGAAAGAATGACTCTGGCATATATAGTAATTCATAATGAACGATAGAAGAGAGATCAAGGTTGCCTGTGGGAAGACAGAAGTATTCAGAATAGCCAGAGAAAAACAGTTACTGGGGGTGTGGGGGTTGTGGAAAGACGTAGACATTAGATATGGGGGTGAGTATATTAAAATGATCAGTGATTTATTTTGCTTTTGTGAACTTACACTGAATATAAGTCTAATGAGTTTATAAAGTTACAGAGTGACTGAGCATGTCAGCGCAGGCAGCTGCTTTTGCATGCTGTACGTTACTCTTATAAACAGGACTACTTTAGTCCAGCACAAATTCAATAGTCTAAATGAACCAAAGTGTGACATTCATGTAACACTAGTCCTGAGTAACAAATAGTAGCTTGCTCTGCCTACAGCAGTAGGCTTCTTCTTTCTGAAATAGCATATGGTATGCTACGCTGAGTAGTATGTTATGTGATATAAGGTATTGAGTTAGAAATTGTAATAGTTGTGTTTTTATTTGGCTTTCTGTATAATCTGCTAAATATATCAGATAGAGTGAATCAGAGTAAACTAAAGTAGACTGACTCAGCCGAGACTAGTTTCTACTTAGGAAATCAGTTAAATTAGACATGCGCTCTGAATCCAATTAAACGAGGGTGTCATCATTGAGTGAAAATAAAGTTCCCATTTAAAATGTAATAAAACTACAAATGAAAGAAATATCTCTCATAAGATTCATGAGTTGCCGTATTTCTATTTGACGTTGCCAGGCATGTGTCAGAAGGACGGGAGTGCAATCTTACCTTTGCCGTGGCTGACCTCCACAGTCCAGGTGCAGTTGAGGGAGCTGGGGTAAACCTCAGGGTAACCCGGAGACAGGATAGTGCCCCCTGGTCCTCGCACATCGCCCCCACACAGAGCTGCAAAGGCAGACCAGTGAGAGAATCAGCAATTCACATTTGTACTTACGAGCACAGAGCTGCAACGTGTATTAGAGATTACGGACCAATTGACGTGTCTGGCAAATTATCCTCTTTAGATAATGGAAGTACAAGCAAAGAAAGTAAATTATGCATTACCTTCGCAAAGACTTTTTGCTGTAGCTGTCTCAACTCCATTGGAGGAACTGAACCCCCTCCTAAACACTTATGCTCATCTGTCCCAGATAGTACAGCAAATCAGTAACTGAGGGACATTTGGACTAGATTTATATCACTGCTGCTTAACCCTCTTCTTTCTGAACACTTTCTTTCTCTTTTCCTTCACCCTCAATACCACTATGATTCTCAAATTCACCTACTGCTTTCCCTTATTCTCTTTGCCTTACCTTTTCTCTTTTCTCTTAGATCTGTCCTTCATTAAGACATTCACAGCCTTTCATTAGATGCATTATGCATTACTCCCGTCCTCAGCTTCCACATTTCCATTTTTTGCACACTTTGAAAAGCCAGGTTTATGTGATTCCTGTGCACTCAAGGTTAGAGCCGTTTTTGCTTATTCAGTTACACCAAAAACAAAAATGATACATATTTCCTTTCTATCTTATATACGTTTCTTGAAATGAGCAAAATACTTTGAATGATTCCATAAACCGTTGCAGTGAATTTACGATTTAAGTAGGAACTAAAATTTTAGAATCAAATGTAACCCCTACAACAAAAAAATTAAATCTTGAAGTCTTTTTAACATCAAAAGGTCATTCAGACACCCTTTTTAATGAATGAATTAAGCTACTTTAAGTTTTACCAAATGCTGATACAGGCATTCAGTTGTGTTCACACAGCTTGTATAATCTACATTGAAAAGTGCTGCCAGAATGGAATACCCTGGAGCAGCTATACCTGAACCTAGAGACACATGCCTGATGGCAACGTAGAGGTTTATAAAGCTCCAGAATCAAGTATAAAGCCTTCATAGAAGAGTAGAGGCTGATACTGCAGCAAACGGGACAAACTAAATTTTCTTGAAATTTGATAAAAATGCTTTATCGTGTATTTTTAACTTATTTCACTGCAAAATAAAAAAAAGGAAAAAGAACACACTTAAAAAACAGTATGTTGACCTGCTTTTGTTGACTTGTTTGAAGTTCGGTAAATATTTTACAGCAGATTACTACATTTTGTAATTCAAAGTTTTTCTTGTTTTATTTTGATCTGGATATCTTGATAAAATAGCTGCTTTTTTTTTTTTTTTACAGTTTTTTGCAGTCTGTTTCTATACTCTGATCCTGAAAACAGCAAACAGAATTGCAAATCATGAACTGTTTTTTTGCAAATCCTCTAAACAAGTCATCTTGTTTATGTGTGTAATGCTCACTGCTGGCTGCACTAAAGTATCACCACCCACACTGATTCCCAAACAGGGTTTCTCTGAAGAGGATGCGCAGGTAAAGAATGCACCTGAATGACTAATCTGGGGAGCAGATCAGATCCTATCAGGTGCAGCAGCCATCATGGTAAATAGCCGTTCAGAATTCTCCTCAGTGACGGCTTAATGGCCTTCCATTGTTTTAACTTCATTCCCTCAGAAAAGGGAAAGTGTCAATTTAATCTGAAAGGAAAAGGACAGACGACCTAAGACGCTTTGACATGAGTGACCTATTTCATCAGGCCACAATTTACCTGGGGTGTCAATATGTGTGCAAAGTGGCTGCAGTGTGACATCTTGCAGCCCAGGCACCAACTTCTTACCCAGCATTGCTCTGTCAATGACCTCACTCCAACTGATCGTAAAAATCAACTTTCGATTTCTACTGATTTCTGAAGCCAATAGCTTTGTGCTCAACGATTTATATCTCTTGTAGTACCAAGCTCATATACTGAAGCTAATAGGAGCATAACTGATTCTGAATCATACTGAATGAAGTATAAACTTGCTTTTTTTGCCAAAACAAATTCTCAGGTCATTTTAAAATAAAAAAAAATCTTAGTGCTTGGCGTATATTCTTTGATATCACATTTGTGGATATCTACATTCCACTACTTTGATATCACATTTGTCTGTTCTACCTATTCTATTGAACAATAACTCTGTACTCGAATTTTTCTGTACCAAAATTTGGGTGAAATCAGAAATTTTCTTGTTAATCATAATTAAATATAATTATTATGTGGTCTGATATATAACCTAGAGCCTAATTCTTGTAATGGTGGGTGCCTACCATCACATGTGGGCAAAGGGTGGCTCCACCAGTGATTCTTCTCGCACACCAGGGGTTCCTCATGACTGAGCCGGTAGCCCGAGTCACAGCCAAAAGAGACAGTGGAGCCGATGGAGAAGTCCTGCCCGTAGCGGACCCCATTGACCGGAATCCCCGGATCCAGGCAGGAGTAAGCATCTACTGTCACACCTATGAACAGATAAATACATACGATGAATTCCAATGTTCATTCAGTGTTGGGTTTATAAAATGCTCTTAACAATTTCAGCACTGCGATCCTGTGATCCTTGCTTGATACATTATTCATTGAACTGTCAGTAGCCGTGAAGCCAAACAACAAGCTATAAATGCACAAGTGTGTGTGGCTGATGAGGTGAGAATATACATTGCTACTCACATACTTTACAGTGATATTTCACATTTTTTTCCAAATTTTGCCATGAAAATTTTAGGTCATGAGTTCGTAATGTCTAAAGCTAGAAGGACAGCATGTGAACTATACATATTTAAACCTAAACCGTGGTAAGAAAACCAATAAGAAATATAAATACAATTGTATAAATAAAAGATAGCATTCTAGAATCTATGGCATGCCTCAGTATAGTAAACTGTCTTATCGATAACCACATGTTTGGCTCAGAGGTTCAAGTCCCAGCAGAGTGATTCATGCCATTCCATTGCACTCTTGACTAAAGAACTAATCTGCTTTAAAGACAAATTCTCACGTTTGGATAAGCATTTAGAGAATGTTTCAGTGCCTAGTATAGGTGTATCAAAGAATGAAACCCAGCATAAAAACAGACACGCCAGAGAACCCCAAAAATCTGTGGAATGTTTGGTAAATGTACGTAAATGAACACTTAATGCTGAGCAATTTTCTTCATTTACTACCACCAATTTGTGAAGCTTAAGAAAACAGGAACATTTGCACACAGTTTAAGATCACAGCAAAGCGGCGCTCTTACTCTCATAGAGGATCTTGAAGCCGCTGTTGGAGCGGCTGTTGTCGGTGGTGAAGAGCATGTATAGGTGATTACTGCTGCTGAACAGGAACTGAGGCACCTGTGTGCCATTAAATGAGCCGATCAGTGGAGACAGTAGGTTGGGCCCATCGTGGATTTCCAGGAAGTCACAGTTCAGCTCTGTCTGAAACCTGGGCAACAAAATTGCATGACAGTTATTCAGTCATAATCATTGTCACAATATTGGTCTTTACAACGGTATTGCCAAAACGTATAAAGCACAAATAAACCCCCAAATTCTGAGAATTTTTTTCAGAATTTCAGATGGGTCAAAATATTAACAGACATAACTAAATTATATTCACAGGTTGCTGTGGCTGCAGCAACCCCAGTCCTAATCCAGGTCACAGCAGACCAGTTGAGTGCAGTTGCATGCATGTGGTACGCTTGATCAGGAGAGCAATGAATTGAACATCTGGCTACAGAAAACATGTTGTTGTTGTAACACAGTGAGTAACGACATTGCCTGTAGCAGACATGGGTTTTAAACACCCACCACAAAACACCAATAGGAGTCCTTAGATAAGACTCCTAACTAGGGCTGGGACAAAAAGCTATTTTAAAAATGTATTAATCCAAATCAAATAATTGATAAATATCTATATATCCTATACAATCCCAAGTATTTTACAATAACATTCAGTATATCTAGATCAGTATAGTCAAGAAAGTCTTTGGTTTTTCACAACAAAGAATGCAACAAACAAAAGGCAAGTTCCGAAAACATGCATCAACACATAAGCTTTTTTTCACAAGTGCGCTCATGGTTGCTTGAGGTTTGTTCACTACTTTTAGTGCTCGGTGGTGTCAGCTGAAGCAGAGCACACACAAATGTCTACAGAGCTTCAGCTGTGAGTCAGGGAGGAACATTATTAAGTAGTTGTGTGCATCCCTGAGTCTACATTTTTAAGAAAGGGTATCCTGATCATCATTACTACTTGATGGATCCATTTTTCAGTCTCTTCGTCTTATTCGTGTGAATGTTGGAAAAAAAACAAAACAAAACACACATCAGAGCAAACATTTCAGTTTGTTTAAACTTGAAAAAAATCATTTGGTGCAAAAAGATCCTGTGATTAAACATTAAACCTGCATTAATAGTGAAAAATACTTTTTCTGGTGTTCTCCCTGTGTAGCTGTGCAAACACTCGCTTCCAGGATGACTCATTGCTTTTGTACCTGAGAAATAAATAAATCCAGGATTGGAATTTTAGATCAAGGACACCAGCTCTGAGCGATTATGCTCACAAAATAGAAAGAAAAAAGCCAACACGTTCTACTAAACGATTTCAAAGACACGATTGCTTATTCCCAGCCCTGGCCCTAATTCTACATTTGTCTACATCGGTTGCAGAATTAAACCGTTGCTCTGGATAGGTATATCTGCATAAATGTAAATGTCATTGTATGGTTACGGTCAGTATGGTTTAAGTATATAGCAATGTATTCGGCTAATAATTTAATATTGTTGATGTTGGAAAGCCTGTTCAGTGATTTGTGCAGCAGATATACTTTAAAATTTAGCATGAGAAGAAGTGCATACTTCTCAAAGGTGATCTTGATGGAACGTCCTGGTTCCGCTTCTATGACCCATTCACAGCTCAGCGAGTCTTTGTAATATCCTGGCCAACCAGGAGATAGGATGATCCCACTCGGAGCTGAGAAGTGACCTCCACAAGGAGCTGGAGAAAGGGATTCAGAGGGGGAAGAGAGCACTGTTGATTTGTGCTATTCCACATAACATTAATGATTATATATCCGTCAAATAATGGCACATTTTCCTATATGTATTTATCATGAGGGTATAGGAAGTCAATGGGAAAGAACTAACTGTATACACTGTAGATCAGGTTTCCTCTGCATAACCTCAGTGATTATGTATCTGTTAATATAGGAGCATATTGCTGTTCATATTACTGTTTTTCCGGTTACTGATAATATAACCCATAAATGGTGAAGAAATATTCTGCTACCTTAGTAACTACTATTGCACTATTTCTCATGGAATACTGTTTTCCCTTCCCATTTTACATCCACAGTAGCCATGAAATAGACCAGACTATGGTGGCCTTTCTATCTATAAATAAAGATCAAAACAATGAGGCAGTGGTGCAGGAACATTACCGTGGCAATTTCCCCCTTTACAATGTAATAACTGTCTCTCAGTCAGTGTCGAGCAGCAGATATGAGGCCCCTTTAGGCTGCCATTGTCTGCTCTCCTGACCATATGAGAGGTGTTGCAACATAATCAGACCCACACTGATTGTAGAATGAGAGATTGACAGGAAGTTAAATGTCAGGATGTAGGTGGTCTGCCTCTGGTCTCCACTCTATTCTCCCTACAGTTTTCCTCTCAGTGGCTGACACACCCTTACTTCTTCTGCATAGGGGCAAAGGGATATGGTAGTAATTGCCCCCCCAATTGCATGTCCCTCTGTGCTGGAGCCAGGGTAATTACCTTCACACTTTGGAATGGGACCGCTCCACATCACCTTGCCACTGTCCAGTTCACAGGTGACAGTCTCTGCACCCTGGGTCTTGATGAAGCCATCCTCGCAGATGACCGAAATCGAGCTGCCCAGCTGGAAGTTGTCACCAAATCGCCGGGCGTTGAGAGGGATCCCAGGATCAGGACACTCATTATGGCCAAATGCTGTATGATGGAGAAAGAAAAAAATAGCAAGGGCTAATAAGCTCCAAAGATACTTTTCATAGTAGAAAATTAGGCAAGCCATAAGAAGTGTCTGCAGAGCTATAAGACAGGCAGTGTTCAAAAAAATGGAAATAAATCTCTTCAAAATACAAAGTTATAGTCCTAAAAGACATGAACCTGAACATGTCTGCATCAGCGAGGTGCTCATGTAACAAGATTTCACCAAAGTGTGTTTGAGTATGAGTGTGCACACTACACAATACAATTCCTGGTTCCACTCAGAAACAAACCTGTAATTTATAATCTGGCAAAGGGTGCAACTGTTTAAAATCTTGCATCAGCAAAGAACTTTTCAAGTTCAGTCAAGTGTAAAACATAATGTTTCTTCTGCAAGTGGTGCAAGTAGATAAAGATGAAAAGTGAACGTCACTACATACACAGAGTGTATCTTTTTTTAGCTGCTTCTCCAACACAAAGTACTGGTACAAGGCTCCAGTTGCCTTCAACATTCCAAACTCTTTCCCACTAAGGACACTGTTTATTAATCTTCTTAGAGCTATTGACCTCCGAGCTTTGTTTCATTTCTCCCTGCCCCAGAACTTTATGAAGCGTACAATGGACCCTGAGGTAGATGGCTTGGAAGGATGCTGCCCTTAGAGAACTCAAACAGCCTGTCTGACTGCCTGATGGATATCTTATGACAGGAAAGGCCTGCAAGAAGGACACAGCGTTTGTCAGAACGAATACAGATTTAACTGTGCTCCATCACATTCCTGACAGCTTTTTACAGGCAACACGGAGCTACGTGTTAGCCCATTGAAGAGACCAGATCTTACAGTCCTTCTTAATGAGAGCCAAATGCGCTCGATGCAAAATAAATAAAAATAAATAATGCAACAAAAAACAGTCTCAGTTCTCTCAGAGGCTTGATGGATCATCACGACATTTCATGTCTCCTTTAAGAAAGAACATCATGGCATCACTGCGTATGCTGAATTCATGCATGGACCAAAGACCAAAGGAATCTTTATGGACTATACCTATAATAACTCTTCGTTCCATCCATACAAGTACTGAATTAATGAGTGAAGTACCTAATAAAAGTCTTTTATTTACCCACACTACAGCAATAAATCTTTATGGGCTCACGATTATATGACTTAGAGAAGGATCGGTGACATTGTTGTAGGACCTTTTTTGCATCATTTGAAAAGGCTAGCTGCTTCTCAGAGTGTGCATTTCTTGGCAAATTGACAAACATTTTGAAAAAAAACTTTTCAACATTTTTTTTCCAAGGTACATTAATGGATTAACCTACTTCCATGTTATAAAAACTCCTGTTGTTGCTCTTTTCTGGAACACAGCACAATCCGATCGGTTCAGAAGGGTTCTACCCGTGCTGTTAAGTGTGTGTTTTTCCCCTTACAATAACTATATTATTCTGTTTAGCACTGGCTGCTAAATAATGACTCATTTTACACTGCAGTTAATAGTTTTGTACTTTAGCACCAACAAAACAGAAAGCAGCAACTTCAGTTCACTTCCTAAAGATTACATTTCGCTTTACAGCTGGTCGAAATTCTGAAGAAGTGTGTGATGGCAAGCTTGCAGCAAAACATGGTACTGCCTTTAAGAAAGCTTTCAGTGGGCACCTGCTATGCAGAACAACCAACTTACCAACAAACAAACTGGAGGAGAGTACAAACAAAGAAATGTTTTACATACAAAATGGCATTCAGACAATCTGGTAAAGTTTGAAACTACTGAAAGTTGAACTGTCACAGTTTTGTGACTATTCGTAACGCAAAATACTCTTGTTTTGGAAGAAATTCCCAAATATTGAAGCACATTTGACATAAAATGTGGGGCTTCATTGCTCTTTCCAAGTAAAACTGTTGCATAAACGCAATCGGTTCAAGCCTTGTGTTCCATTGTTTAATTTAAAAATGCTCAGTAGCTACTTCATGTATAATTTCAGCACTATAAAATGGTTCTAAAAAAGATGCAGACTATCTGTACTGTACATAACAACCCCACAGACAGCATGCACGGGACACGCACTGCTGTAGGTGATGTTGAAGCCTCGGCCAGACATGGAGTGGTCAGCTTGGAACTCCAGGCGGAGGATGTTGCTGTTGCTTGTGAGGTGAGATGGCACTTCTGTCCCAGTGAAGCGGCCCAGCACTGCAGAGTCAAGCAGCTCCCCGTCCTTCACTGTCAGGATGTCATAGGGAGCTTCCAAGTCAAAGTCGTTGAAGGCCAGGTGAATACGGCTTCCAGGCTCTGACAGAATCAGCCACACACAGTTCAGGTTGTTCCCATAGCCTTCTGGGTAATCCGGAGAGAGGACTGTACCCATAGGTGCGGTGAAGTTCGACAGACAAGGAACTGGAATGATAGAAGTGAATAGTTAAAGTAGTTAAAGAACTGTCTTCATTAACTTCTTCATGCAGGTCTTCAAATGGTGCACATTAAGGTACAGTAGCGACAGTATGACTGAATTTTACTTTCTAATTTGACAACCGAGAACTGACGTCATCAAAACCTTCAGTGAAGGGCAGTTTAAGGCTTCATTCACGTGTGTCCAAAAGTATTCAACATCTCTTTTAATTAAGTAATTCGGTTACTTCATTGTCAAGTTTCAGCTTTAGGGGCATAATGCCCCCGACAGCACTGCAGCACTTTATATCTTTGAAATGAGCTGCAGAACTAAATCGTACCTGACCTCACTAATGCTAATGCTCACTAATAATTGCTAAATACTGTCAAATTCTCATAGAAATGTTCCACTATGTAGTAAAAGTCTCCATCTGAAATCAAGAGTAGAATAATAGCTCCCAATTAATATATTTTTCAAAAGACACACTAGATGAACAGCTGTCTATATCCTTTTAAACATATACTGTCAGCTCCATAATACCTGGTGTCTATGATAGGGAACAATAAAAAAGTTATAAAAATATTTTAATGTTAATTAACTCAGTCAAGCACTGAAAATATGAGGAAAAACATAACCCCTAAAAATGCCTAAGAAAATAATAAATTATTAGTATTCATTTATATTTAAAATAATCAGCTCCTTTGCCAACATAAGAGAGTTTTGCTTTTTAAGGTTTGAGAATACAGAGCAAGAAACCTGAGGTCACGGCTTAATAGGTAATCTAAGTATTCCTTTGGGCCCTTCTTTTCAGTTCAGGAGTATTTGTAAAACTCAAAAGGACCTGAAAAATTAAATTACAGCTATATTTTGTTTAAAAGAAATTCCAAGGTTGCCAATAAATGTGACCAACAGTTTTGTTAAAATTGTGGTAAAGAGTTTGTTTTCTTTGAGTAGTTGTCACCAACCCTCCTCCTAGAAATACATTTTCCCGCTGTGTCTAACTCCAACTTGCATCTAACTGCCTTTTACCGAACGCTCCTGTTAACCAAGGACTGAAAAAGTTCATTAGCCAGATCAGGAGTTGCCTAGTGTGGCTGGAACTGCACTTCTCCAGAACCAGGATTGGCGACCACTGTCTTAGATTAAAAAGACTTCAGTTAAAGGTTAGGTTTTGTTTCATATTTTCAGAATGTAGTGACCATGTTTGCCCATCTTTACCTTGGGTGTTAGTAATTATGGAGCTGAATGTCATGTCTGTGCACAATGGCCACTGCAGTCTGTATCAGTTTCCTCAATATAGACCATGTCATGACAATTAGGTGTCCGGGGAATAAAAACATGTCACTAATGCTAAAAATTGATACTTAGGAAACACTAGAAAGATCACTTTATTGGAACATACAGAAGCTCACAAACCGCAGGCAATTAGGTCCCACACTCTATCTGAAATATTAATGTTGCATATGCCATGGATAGTCTACAGGCTATAAATAGGCCTGATCGGCTCACTACTTCAATTAGGCAGGCGAGGAAATCTGGCCCTGCAGTTTGCAGTGAGAAAGTATCCATATATAGTGGATGTCATTATAAGTAAATATTTTTAGCATGTATTACATAATTCAGTCAGCTCTCCTTAGTTCAGGAGTTTCTTGTCTTTTCTGGGGGCCGTGTAAATCACTAACAACCTCTAACTTAGCTTTTCTGTTTTTCTCCCTGTTTACCCTATAGAAATAAGTCTCTGGTGTTCTAGTTCAAAGTCAGCATCACATTTAAGAAAATATTTACTCTAATGGAGTACTATGTCAGTGTATTATATAAAGCATTTACTCACAGATGCAGATTGGAACATTGGCAGACCACTGGTTGTTGTTTTGGCAGGATATAGTCTTCTCTCCAATCAGCTCAAAGCCGAACTGGCACTCAAAGCGCAGTACATCTCCATTAGAGAAGCCATCTCCTTCCCTCATGCCATAGAGAGGTGTGCCCGGGTCCCCACAGCTCTCCTTGTCGATTTCTAGACAGAATCAGAAATAAACCAGCTCCTGAATCACACTGATTCATAATGGCAACATATTTTGTGACTGTAAATTCACAGAGAGCAGTTTATGCACAGGTGGATTTCATCTCCTAAACTATAAGGACCATTCCTCACTCTTATGACTACATATCTTACACATTTATAGTACTTACCCAATAAACAGTTATTAGGTACTACAAAAAGGATAGTTTCAAATGTTACCTATGTTAGAAGCCATTGTAACATATCCATGCTGATATACATACAAATGCCTGAATAATACTCGACTGTTGGTTGCTTGGAAACCATAACAAACAATATTATTCGATGGAATTTCTTTGTTAATTTGTGAAATTGTTTATTGAACATTGTAGTTTATTGTGCATTTTGTTGTTCCCCTTCACAATAAACCGCTGAAGGCTTTTTATTAGTGTTTTTGTTTGTTTCTTTGTTAACGGTTAGCTCAGGGCAATATTATATTTCCACAAATTTCCACACAGCCCAGATTACTAGTCAGTAGGACTCCTGAGGTGGTGTTTGAAACACACCCTGTTGTTTAAAACAGCTGCCTGCAGGGTTCAGGTGGACAGTGTAAATCATAAACCACACTGTCAAGCATGAGCTATCTTAATGAAAAGCTGCTTGTGGGATGGTTGGCAGCCGCTCAAGGCCGTCGTTTTCTGTTCTTTGTTTTGTATTCAGGGGACTCTTATTGTGATGCCTGAGCACACTGGTCTTGTGTTTGTTTACATTATGTGTTTCAGCTGACTGGTGTGCACAGGGAAAGTGATGTTTGATTTACTACTGGTTCAGGAATGTTTAGGTTTTGTATTTAGTTTGTTTTGTGTTGGACCTGAGTGTCGGTCCACAGTCCGTCATGTTTTGGTTTCCAGTCCGTCTTGCTGGTTTTGTTTGATTAGGTTCTAGTCTCCTTGGTTTCAGTTTTGAGTTTTGGTGAGGTCCTCGTGCCTGTTTTTTGTTATTATCAATGAACGAGTTCAAATGGAAGTCTGTCTTTGCGCCTGCCCTCATTATCAAGAGACAGAGCACTGTGACAGCTTGCAGTTTGAGTGGGATGAGATTTGGGGATGTATTTTTGCAAAAACAATTTAGATGACCCTTTTTAGCTCTAAGTTAAAGAGGGAATGTTTGGACTTGTGTCTTGTCTGATTAGCTCCATCTGGGCTAAATGGAAAATGGTGTAAACTAGATTTTTCACCAAACTACTCCTTTAAGAGGGTTTTTACACTGTGCCAAAAACACCCCATGAAGGTAAACACGCAGCTTGAGTGATGTATTGCTGTAATAAGCCTTTAGATTAATCACAGAATAATACACCTAGAATTTAAGTGGTTAATTCAGTTCTGAGAACTATGTTCTCCCTCCGCAGTGTCCTGCGAAGAAGGCCAATAGAATTTGCTGCACTAGCCAGATAAGGCTGATTCTGGAAAGCATGTGGGAGAGCGAGTGTGGCCCCCACACAACAAGGAGCCAGCCAGGCAAGACACACGTCAAGCCCCTCCTGCAGGAGCCTGACCCCAGCTTACCCCACCTTGATAGGACCCTGTGTGGAGCCTTACATGGAGCAGCAGGCTACCAGAGAGGGCAATACATCTTAGAAGACACTTCACACAGCTCCTCTGAGTTGAACTGTGAACCCCATTGCGCTGCTCATATGTATCCTCATACAAAACGCAAGGAGGAGGGGAAAAGAATAACTTCAGTAAATTATATTTAAGGCCAAATTAATGTTAGCGCTCATTGGAGGGGATTTTTCCTTAGGTGTAATGGAAATCTTTGGCCAGTGCTTGATGTATGGCATTAATTTCCTGCGTGACACGCTGTTTATGAGTGCCACAATGCCCCCGCTCTCTTGTTCAATCTGGAGGGAGGGCCTGGGAAGGTTAGGCCATATTTACTGCTTCGTGCTGTACAACACTGAGAAAATGGAGAGCAAATTGCCTGAAGAAATCCACAGCATCTGAATAATCTCAGACGAAGCTATGCTTAACTGAAAGGTCAGCATGTCTGCTGGGAATCCATGAGTCGCTATATAGCGCTGCTCAACATGATGGGCATTTTGTGTTTGTGTGCCTCAGGACCCTGCTAGCCATAGAAAAGGCAATACCATTTAGCACACTAACTGCTTATACACATTAATGTGCAAAGTGTGAATACCAGCACAGGTTACACTCTTAGACCTCTGTTTTCCCTACAGTAATTACCATGTAACACCATCTGTGAACTGCAACTGAACTGTTGCAGGGCTCATTGAATCACCTTTTATATAAAAGTCAGTAAATATGCTTAAATTTCAAATTTCCATTCTGTAAAATACAGACAGATGATTCAACTAGTTCTTCACTTGGTCCCATGGACAAAGCCCCATTTTAGCAGCTATGTCTTTATGCATCCCTCAGAAGGCCTCATTATCCCAAACCCAATTATCATTGACAGTTTGTGCCCAACCATTCAGCATTTCTGAGTCTTCCTCAAGTCCAGAGCCAAAAAAGAGGAACTGTTAAAAGATGGAGTGCAACGCATACCGAACAGCATTTGAACCGCTTCATTCCAAATATGCTTTTTATCATCAGATTTTCTGCAAATATTATTGTAGTATATAATAATCACAGGGTTATGTAGGTGGAGAATATTAAAAGAGGGTATCCCTTTAAATCACATTCTTAGGGGTCTGAAAAACTGCTTTCGTTATTAGTGCGAAATATCCTACTGCTTAGGAGAATACTGAAAATGAGCATGTTCTATAGACATAACTGCAGGACCAATTCTAAGACCATTCTATGTGGAAAAATAAATAATTAAATACCACTACTAATGCAAGAGAATAATAGAATTTGTCCTCATATTTTGAACAGGAGCCGGTCTGGGTCCAACACTTTTGTACAAAAGAGTAGCTGCAGTGGACTTTCACACCAAATCTCTGCTCTCCTGTCTATCAGAACAAGTGGTACACATGTCTATCAACATTTGATACTGCTTCTGTTTAGATATCTTGAAGAAAATAACCTCAAATATAGACTGCTGCAAAAGCACTGCTTGCTTCACGGACCAGGCCCTCAGACTGTGGCCATTGCGTAAGGGAGGGGACATCACAAAAAGTGCATGAGGAAGAGGCAGTGCATGGCAAGCAGGGAAAAGCTAACACTAGTCAACCAACTGTCCCATCCATCCTACTTGCCAGTATTTGCTCCCTGGACAATAGATCTAACAAACTCCTCAGCATGAGATCAGAGACTACTATTATTTTGTTTTTGCAGAGACATGGTTCAGCAACAGCATTCCAGACATGACTAACCAGATTGCCCATGACGGTAAGGTCTCCCTTCCAGATGTGCTGAATCACTTCTATGCGTGGTTTGAAGCGTGAAATGACATGGCAGCCAGGAAGACAACCCCGTACACAACGACCAGGTGTTCTGTCGGACCATGGCTGATGTGAGAAAAACCGGTTAGAGTCAATCCATGGAAGGCTGTCAGACCAGGCAACATTCCTGGTCATGTGCTCAGAGGATGTGCAGACCACCTGGCAGATGTTCACACAGACATCTTCAATATCTCTCTGAGCACCAGCCTCATTCCAATGTGATTCAAAGCTACCACCATCGTCCCTGTGTCAAAGAAGTCAGCAGTGTCCTGCTTCAATAACTACTGTCCCTTTGCACTCACACCCATCATAATGAAGTGCTTCTAGAGGCCCATTATGAGGTACATACAATTACATAAAATCAAATCTCAATAGACCTCCTGCAGTTTGTCTACAATCCCAACTGCTCAGTGGATGATGCCATCACCACCATCCTTCATCTAGACAAAAATGATGCTTATGTGAGAACGCTGGTCATAGATTTCAGTTCAGCATTCATCAGCAGTCGAGACTGCTAGGCCTGAGCACCTCCATCTGAAACTGAATCCTGGACGTCCTGACTGGGAGAACAACAGCACCGCCATTCTGTGTGCTCAGCCCTCTGCTGTTCAGTCATCAGACTTAATCAGATCAGAATCAAACATTGTAAACACCCCCCGCCACCCACACACACCGACACACAAAATAAACAACCCCTGAACAGAACTTCTTCCTTCTCTTAACACAATGGATATAAACACTGAACTGATCTACCTGAAACAACAACTTCCACATCAACTGCCACTGTAAATACCCCTTTATTTATTATATACCGCATTCTCTGTCTTGACAATATTTGCACAAATATTATATATACATACTGTATATACCTCTATATTTGCACTGTTGCACACTTAGTGACTCTGCTGCTAGAATACAGTACCTGTAATAATACTGCATTCACTGTAGCTGCTTTAGTTGTCTACACTAAATGTTATGCGGCCCTGTTGTTTTGTAGCTCCTCTGCTTCTTGCTCACTCTCTCTGGCTCTCTTTGCACTCTGTATTTTGTCCTGTAGTCTTGTGCTGTTTTTGTTTTAGTCTTAGCCCACAATCCTGGAGATTGTGGGCTAAGACTATTTTCTTTCATTGTGTACTGTGTATATGGCTGACCTGACAGTAAACCTTGACTTTTGACTAATGCAACATTAAGAATAAATACCTGTTTTTTGAGGTTAAATTTTAATCTTTTGAGAAAGGCCCATAGTCATGGGCAATATACAGAGTTCCATTTATAAAACAGAAATAGTCACGGTCCATGGTTATGCAAGATACTGAGGTAAACACAGGCAAGCGGAATAACAAGAATATTATAATCAGACTTAAAGTAAAGCTATTAGTGCTAGAATATCATTCCGAAAAGGAACAAAAGATGCTGAAAGTATTTAGTTTTGGGGGTTGGGTGTTACAGTGAGAAAAGCCATGCATGCTATGAAATCTCTGTTAACTGCATGAGTCTCACACTCGGTGTGTACTGTGGTACTCTGTGAGCTTTAGGCTTGCATTTCAATGCATCATAAGTTTGTGCAGAACACATACATTACATAATCTACATGAATTCCTTTATATCATTAAGGTGTGCCACAAAGAAATTTTGCATATGGATGGGCAATTTGTTTCCTTGAAAAAATCAGAATAGGCTTTTCTGACTACACCACAAATATCATCAGTACTTCACTGAACAACAACTTGTAAATAGTATTTAATTATACTCAGATCTTCATTGTCCATTTTGGATAAAGCACTGCTGTTCTGCTGGTGCATTTCTTTGTTCTGATGTATTAAGCACCTTTGGAGTTTCAGAGCAGCTAGTGTGCAATATTGTGCGCTGAATGATTAAAATGCTAAACAACTAAAGAGCAAGTCATGGGATAAACTGGGCCGGAGTGCCAGGGGGCTCCAGTACCTTTTGCTCTGTGAGTGACAAACAGAGCTGACCTCCAGTACTGCACTCTAAAAGGCTGCAATAAAATTGACAGGCTGTACAGAATTTTAACACATTTAGTGACTCAGACATAACACATGCTGAGCTGATTTAGAAACAGTAAATGTGTCCCCTATCCAAAAACCTGACTGAACAGATGTGATTGGTCAAAGTACAATTATGTATTTTTCTTTTGTTGAGGAGAATGAGGAGATTTTGATCCGTCAGTGTTGAATATTTTATGTAAACGACATAACGAAATTTAAATATGCTACTTTTTTATATTTCTGCTGTGCATTAAACTGGCAAGCCATTCTCACATTGTTCTATTGATTTTCACAGCCATGTAAAAAAGTAATGAATCCTTCTTGCTGATTCATGGTGTTGCTAAATGAATGTGTTAATTAAGCCACATCTATAAAATAGATTATTTGCTGTTATTTATCCTGTTAATGGCAGCGTAATTCCGAAGCACCTTCTGTAACGCCGGTATAGCGAGTTTGCATAGCCAGATCCAGCTGTTACAACTGAGGTATTTATGGGTAGGTGTGAATATTGCTGTGTGAAACCTGGTCTGGAACAAACAAGCAGACCGAGACATCTGAGCAGGTTGGTCTCGGTTTGCTTGTAAATGAAGTGAAAGTGACCATTCTGTCATATGTGAACACACCACAGCACACAGTGTTAACAGCACGAAATTCTTTGAATGAATATATATATATATATATATATATACACACACATAGTGGGGCAAAAAAGTATTTAGTCAGCCACCAATTGTGCAAGTTCTCCCACTTAAAAAGATGAGAGGGGCCTGTAAT
>JBBJLS010000140.1:13778407-13807905 GCA_037577275.1 Bryconaethiops microstoma | reverse complement strand
AAATATCTAGCCGGCCGGACCTACTTAAACTAATGCCGGCTAGATGAGGCTGCACCTGGAGGTTCGGTGCAGAGTCCACTGGCGCCCTCCAGCGGGCGCCGACCTGAACCGTGACAATATCCATTATACAAAGTAAACATGGGTGAGAAAACATAACAAATTTTCTTCCTGTACCAATGCATGTTTATGGGAATGTCTCTGGGCTGGCTGACCATTTGGTTTGATGACAGGTGGGAGTGGAGAGAGGGCGAAGTGAAATTACCTAACATTCCCCCTCTGCCCATTGGTGAACAGTGACATCATTAATTATTCTGAATTCTGCTTTCAAGGTGTATAAAAGTCACCATATTTTGATCCAACACTGCGAGAAAAAAAAAATCTTTTTTGACCGGCATGTTATGAGAGATTCTGCATTCTACATCGCCTTAATAACACTGACTGGGAATGCATTTCAAGATATACTTTGTGTCTTGCTCACAAACGTCTTGCACTAAGAGCCACTATGGTGTTATTGTGCTGTCACAATACTATTATGACTGCTGCTGCATATAGTGTTTGTCAAAGTTGTTTCTTTTTGATTTTTGGTTGATGATTTCTTACACATAGTCTTTATCAACCCACATGAAACCTGACACACTTGTAGCACCACATGGTGTGACGTTTGGTCAGCCTCAGTCATGCCTCCAAAGGAGTCAGTCACCTGAGTTTTAGGAGACACACAGCTCTGGACATGGAGTAATCATTAGCGGAGTGGAGTGTGTGTGGTCGTTAAGTGCCAAGGCAACCCAGGTGTAGTATTGAGCTGCTTTAGTGCAGGGGCGGGTTTCAAGGTACCTAACAGAATGTCCACCTGTCGTGAATACATGTAAGGGTTTGCTAATTGTCCCTCGTCGTGTGATTGGTTGCTTGTGTGTGTGTGTGGTTAAAAGCCCGAACGAACCAGAGATTCATTGCGTGCTCATCCATTTTCAAGGGAATGGTTCTGGGGAAGAGTTAGAATCTTTAAGTATAGAAACCTTATTGCTCTGAGATGCTGAAGGGCTTGCTTTAGGCTGAAGAAGGCAGCTGTCTCATCATTCATAGGACTCTCATGAAGGGGTGTGAGAGCTTGCCCTGCTGACAAGCAGACATTCAGGATGAAAGTGCAAGGGACTAATGTGGATGTGTGTGCCCCCTCCTCGTTTCTCTCCTTCTCCCTCTGTCTCATGAACACGAGAGCCCCAACGTCTTAGGAAGAGGAGATACAAGTGGGCCATTAGGAAATCGTCCAGAGTGGAGGGTCTCATGGACTGAGTGTGACTGTAAAATAGACAGCTTTGGTTTTCTCAGGGAGAAGGTCCCCCGAGAGGTTTTGAGTTACTCGGCACCCATTTTGTTTCAGTTTGTGAAGTTTGTGAGCCTGCTCAGCTACGAGACTTTGAGAAACCTCATTAAAATCTCTCCAAGATTAACAACATGTTGCCTGCTGCTGTGTCTTTTCCCCCAGAGCGCATGACACATGGCTGATAGAGAATAAGAGATTTGTGTCCCTAGGTGGGCATATCCTTTTGCACAGTACCACCTAGTGAATTACGTCAGTGCAAAAATCTAGCGCTTCACTAGACAGTATCTTGTAATGTAAAGAAGTATATGGAGTTAATGCATCTTATTTTTTGCCTGAAATTGGTGCTAAATGCTTTGTACATCTGGCTTTTTGTGTATGCATTTGGCCATATTTTACAATGTGCTTTAGCTGGTTAAGTTTATAATTCACTAGAGAGATTTAATTTGTATGATCAAAAGCTAAATAGAGCATGTTCAGCTTGATCTTCCCAGTAGATACACAAGGTATTTCCCACATTCTAAGTATTTAAATACGTAAAAACATAAAGTTTAGTCTTCTCTTCAGAGATCTGAGTGTTTTAAGAAAAAAAAAGCCCAAAAAATACAACCTTTTTCATTTCCTTGCATGACAACAGCTTCATGTGCCATTACATTATCAGTGTGAACCATAAACAACACATGAAACAAAAAAAAACCAGATGCTAAGAAGCAAAGATTCTTGGAGGCTCTTGGTTTAGGTAACAGCAACTTGCCAAAGGAATGAAGTGAAAAGTCTTTTAATACTGCTGCAGCGAGGGAGTTCGCCTTTACAAGACTTCTTTAGAAACTCTGTTATTTCCCTTTTATATTACATTGAAAATGAAATTTAACCTGACCTTTGAAGCAACTCTTTTGGATTCCTGATGATTCTGGTTGGTGAAAGATACTTGCATAGAGGAAAAGACGCCGCAGTTCACTCATTTTGCAAATATTCTCTCACAGGAATATCATCTAGCAATCAGCTGCTTTACTGTAATTTTCTGGGTTCGCACTCAATGGTATGTTACTGACTCTCTCACTCTTTCTCTCTCTCCCCTTCTCTCTCTTTCTTCCTCTTATTCCCCCGAATGGCATGCTGTTCATCATGCTGACATTAATTTATTACTAAACCTTGAGGCAGGAGAGATAATCAAAGATATGGGTTTAGTAGGTACTCCTGCTTCCATCCAGTGCATGCAGCACATGTTCAATGAATGAAAGTTTCTTGCAGTCACAGGTTTGAAACAGACCAGCAGCATGACAACTCTTGTGTTTTACTTCATTATCAATGCTGAATAGTCATCAAAAGCTTTTGTTTGAACATAAAGCACATACACTGATCAGCCATAACATTGAAACCACATGTCTATTATTGTGTTTGTCCCACTCGTGTTGGAAAAAGGTCTCTGACCTGTCAGGATATGGGCTCCACAAGACCTCAGGTGTGCTGTAGTATCTGCAACCTAGACACTAGCAGCCTATACTTAAGTCCTGCCCAGTGAGCTGGGGTCTCCATGAATTGGAGTGTTTTGTCCAGCACACTTTGTTCAGCAATGTTTAGGTAGGCCGTACATGTCAAATTAACATCTATATGAAAGCGGATCCCCAGGTTTTCCAGGAGAGCAGTGCTCAGAGCTTCACACTGCCTATGCTGGCTTGCCTTCTTCTCATAGTGCATCCTGGTGCCCTCTCTTCCCCAGATAATCGACACACACATATACAGCGGGCTGTCCACATGATGTAAAAAAAAAGTGATTTTTCCAACTTCTTCCATTTCCAGTTTGTCCAGTTCTGATGGCCACATGCCTGCTGCAGGTGCTTTCAGCTGTGAACTGGTCATCACAATTTGGTCGCTGCCAAAATCAGTCATATTATTAGGCTTGCCCATTTTTCTTGCTACCAACATCTCAACTCCAATAACTGACAGTTCACTCACTGCCTAATAAGTCACACCAATTGAAATGTGCCATTATAACAAAATATGAAACTTATTTACTGATCCCATCAGTGGTTAGTTTGATCTTAAGGCTGACTAGTGTATTTAGATGAAAGACCTGTGCCATTCTCTACAAACTCACCTGTGGGTGAATTTAGGACTGTTTGTCCATTTTCACTTCAATTGGAGGAAGTGTGATGAACGAATCGTGCCCATGACTGGACCATTCGATTGCATCTGGTTGGTGTGGCAAGCTGATTGTTTGCACAAGAATTTCTCATTTCTTTCTTCCTCTCTTTTAAGGTCTTTGCCGGACAGGGATTTTCTTCTTGCTTGTTTGCTATTAAGTGTAAAGTTGTGGTTCAAAGTTACACAGAACTTTAATTCGACACACCTAAGGGTAAAACGTTGGCTCTGCCCTACAAGACAGTGTCCGTTTAAATGTTTGATTAAAATGCCCCACATCTAAAATAAACATCAATGTCTCTCATCTAGTTCTACACTAGATCTTGCTGAGTCTTGCTGTTGGCACTGAAAAGCCAATTATGTAACAATGTTCGCAGTGAAAAAAAATAACACTTCCATGGAAACCATTGTATCCATACATGGTACATGGTAAAGCAAAAGCAAAGGAAGTAAAACCCCCAACTTGTCACAAGAAAAGATTCCTGAAGATTCTGCTTGGAACGGTCTGACGTGGGCTAGGATTGCAGCCTAACTTGGACCTTGATGGTTACACTCTCACTAACTATCTTCTCTGTGTGTACACACTTTTGTGCATCATTTTTTTTTCTCCATGCGATGGTGAGCAAATGTGTAAATGTCTGGACAAAGTAAATGCTGCCTACCTAGTTGCCAGCTCTGCACACCATGATGTTTGGAACATTAAAATCAATGGTTTGTGATCAATCAATTTGCATATCAGTCAAACAGCCCCTTCCTGTCAAAGTAGGTGAATCTTGGAAACACTAAGAGATGAAAACCTCAGAACTGTGGCTTGCAAGTGAAGTATTTGTTGCATATCTCTTTACCTTTGTAGTTTATCTTGAAACCTATGGAGCCCACACTTTCATCAGACTGGAGGTGAAGCCACATCTGATGTGTCATGCTTACGATGAGGTCAGGAACAAAGCTGCCCGTCAAACTGAAGGAAGAGTCAAATATATATATATATATATATATATATATAAAAACATGCACAGTAAAATACATCATTTTCGTTAGTCATGCATTACGCAGACAATATCTTAATAAGACACAGTACACTTATCAGGCCCTAAGGGAACCACAAAGCTTTTTTTTGGCTGGTTTTGTAGTGCTTAACTTGATAATAAAAGGATTTTCTCAAAAATATTGCTTGGCCTGCTTAAAAAAAAAAGCAGTGGGCAAAAGAACAAAGCACAAACACTCGATCATAATGAGCTACACGAAAAGACATGCCAACTTCCAAACAGATGGCAAGGCTAAGGCACTCACACTTGCAAGATTGTTCGAGGATCTCCAACTTCTCCACCGTCTCCAATGGTTAGCGTGTCGTAACCCAGCTCCAGATCAAACTCCTCAAAGTTGATCTGAATCACCTGTCAACAGAAATGAGGTGCAGTGCTTAGTGATGTGTGAAATAACCACAATATGAGTTTATGGTTCTTGCACATTTAAAATTTACGGTCTAATTGAAAAAGGTGAAAAGGTACAAAGCAGTTTAATATTCCATTTTTGCAAACATTATCATCATTATTTCCCCCTAAACATAATAACATAATTTATGATTCAGTTGGAGGGGCTTTCTGAACAGCTTGAAAATGTTGTAGTGCATTTCTGAAAGCATGTGTGTGAGTGTGTGTGTGTGTGTGTGTGTGTGTGTATGAGACTCTTTGAGAGGAGGAGAGAACAGGGAGTAAAACAGAGAATAAGAGAAAAGTGCGGAGAGAGAAACTGGAGATACTGGTGGTTTTGTTTGTGTTTTGCAAGCTGATGTTGTTTATGTTTTAATAAATCTCTGTCTTGTACCTGTACTGGTATCTGTATGCATTCATAGGTGTGTTTAAGCTTCTCAGACTGAGGGTGTCGGCTGTTCCGTGCTCACTATATACATTTTTTTTTCTCCTGTTTTAGGAAATGTAAGATATACTTAAAGATCTTCACATTATTTTCACTGATTACAGACCTTTACATCTAAGAAAGCTAGTAGAAACATTATACACACCCAGCATTTGAAACATGCCAGAAGGAATATCCAGTTACTCCGGAGTCTAGACAGGTGGAGCATGATAGATCAATATTCATTTGTAGAACGTCCCTGTTAACAGTTCAGTAAGCTAATATAATTGCCTCTGTTGAATTCATATCTTTTTTCAAAAGACACACCAATAAAGGATTTAAATGCAAGGCTCTCTGGAGAGCGCAGTCATATTCAACTCATGTCTATGAAGTCATCATTGGAGCAACTGTAATTTTGCCTGCATCAGTTCAGCTCTTCAGCCCATTCGAAAGTGAAAAGTTCTCTCTGTAATTAGTGGATCTGTGAGGACATTTTCCTATTTATCTCCACCCCTTTCCCCCAAGACTTTGTCTCTGATGGGAACTCAACCATATGGTGAAAAACAGAGGACAAAATAACTGCAATTTAGCTAGCAATCCCCATTAAAGACGGCATCGAAACACTCATTCAACTCGTGTTATTTAAAGACGATTACAGCTTACAGATAATTGGAATTCAGTCAAAGAGGTAAAAACGAGCCTTGGGAGGTGAAAAAGGTTCAGAGGACAAAATTATTGGCAAGTCTGAACTTTTGTTTTTGATTCACCCCATAGAGTGATTCTGAAGAAAAATTAGTTGCCATGGTAATGAGGTCTTCAGCATGGTGCAGGGTTTATGGATAGAACAGCTCTGAGATCTAATTTGGCTGAGGTTTGTTAATACATCTTGGTACGTTGAGCATAAATATAATAATTACAATTGCATAATGATATTTCATGTGTGTGTGTGTGTGCGCGCGCGCGTGTGTGGGGGTGGGTATAAATGTTTTTGTACGTGAATAAGTGTGAGGGTGGATGTAGCTACAGATGGGGTGGTGAAGATTTTTTGTACACTGCAATTGTAGTTCTTTTTTAATATACTGACTAGTATAATAATATGCTTATGCATTTGACCACTTCATAGTGGTGTATTGTTCATGTATGCTTGATATGGGCATCCAACATATTCTACTATTAAAATAATAAAGTTGAACTTGATGTTAGAGATGTTACTCTGCATAAAGAAATCTGGACATTCAAAAACGATTAAAAAACGTGGTCATTGTGGAGAATTAGTATTTTATATAATATTTGATGTACCTGCATTGTTTAAAGTGTTTCACCAGTTCCAGCCAACAAACCAGTCCAGTATATTCATATCATGATCCACCGCCCCCAACTTCCAGCTCTAGTTTCATTAGTAAATTGTGCAACAACTGAATACTCATCATTTTCATCTTTCTTCAAATGTAGTGTCATGCATGTTATAGTACTGTTCAAACTCTCAAAAAATAAGTTTCAATCTTTCCATTATCATTCTCTAGTCAGTGCAACATACAGCAAACTCTAAGTTGTGAATATAGATGTCAGCAAGTGAAAGGACATTGAGTGGGTAAAAATGATCATTTGTGATTATGACTTCACAATAAAGTAACCAGGCCTATGAAAGATGTCTGTGTGTGGAGAAAGAGCCAGACAGACAGATGTATTTCAAGACTGCAAGGGGTGGCTATTAAGAAGGGTCTTAGTGTTAAAACCAACGAGTGCATTCAGAATATGGCCTTTACAACACAATGTCTACATGTACCTGTCATGCCAGGTGGCATGGCACCTCAAGTATAATTTAACATACGTCAACAAAATCAAAGAGAGCAGAGAGCCAAGCAGCGGTGGTGAAAGGGACCATACTGAGACCACAGCCATGACTCACACACTTCCCTAGAAAAGATCTAAAGGGGGGCTCAACAACCCTCTGCTCACACACATACACACACAAAAGAGGGTGTGATCAAGTACCTTGTCAGCAGAGGAACATATAAGCAGGAGTTCTGTGGCCCTCAGGGCCATCCATATTTTCATTTTCCCCAGATTAGGCTCACAGGAATGGGATCTGTGATCACTCCCAGGCTTCAGCTCCACCTGCTGCACACTCGGCTATCGGAATTTAAAATCAGCATCAGGCTCAGGGCAGGAGCACTGCTAAAGAACCAACTTGAGAAGTGGACATGTACTACACACACCAAAGAATCACATCTATCTCATCCTGCACTATAACAGCGGGATATGTGCCGTATTGCATCCAGTCACGGCATCATAACAAAACTATCATTTTCTTCATAATTTGAAAACAGCATTTTACCCTCACACTGTGTAAACATAACAGTGCACGGACGTTTGGTTAAAACTGACATGAAATAAAATCTTCATATATTATTTGTTACTATAAGACCCCTACCCTGCATTTTTCGTATTTTATTTTGCAACTAAGGTCAATGTACTTAAATTAGGCAATTTTATCCAAAAATATATTTCTACATAACCATCTTCCAGACCATTTTGCTTAGATTAAACAGGACCTTTCTGTTACTGTAGATGTTTCTGTATTGTGTCTAATAAAAAAAGCAGTGTAGCTTTAAATATTCCTTATAACTTCATTGTGAATGGGTGGAGCTAAAACACTCTAGGTGTGTTTACATAAATGTGTTTCATGGTGTCAAGTGAACAATGCCTATAAAATGGGCTTATTTTCCATGTATGTACTGTATGAGTTGGGGAGTGGATGGCCTATTTACGTAATACATTAAACTCCTATGGGCCTTTGGAGTTGATAACTTTTTCTCATATGACAGTTTTTTCCAAACTGTTTACAATTCCATGCCCCTCATACAATGAACCTCTTGCTGCATACCCCTTCTTGCTCTCTGTGCACACACATGATTCTTGGACTCCTATGCATGATTCTTTGACTCCTTTTCCAAAAGGAGCATTTTAATGAGTGTGTTTAATGCAGGAAATTGTATGAGTAGCATTAGTTACCACAGCACCCCAGCATGCTAGCACATAACAGCTGTCTCTGTACCATGACTATTAGAACTTGAACTTGCTTGATGCAGCTGAGTATAATTATATTATTAATTATAATAAGGTTCACCTATTCCTTTAGTTTTCATCACAATGATTTACAGCAGCTCAAAAAAGTGGGCAGACTCCATAAAGGATCATTTAATTTGCGATATTCCTTTACCAATGATTCTGGTGCTGTTTTGGTTATAATTAACTTGAGTTGAGGAGCCAATGGCAGGAGACGACTCTAAAAAATAAGACTGAAATAAAAAACACTAAAAAGAGTCATCTATGCTTATAAGGCCTATATTAGGAGTAATGGTGACATTCTTCATCTGGAATCACAAATGCTGCAGCATTCACTGTGCGATATATATATATATATATATATATATATATATTACAGTATGTGTGTGTGGGTTTGTGTGTGTAGTGTGTGTGTGTCTGTGTGAGAATCGGTGGCTCTAAAATGAAAAACTGAAGACAAAATATTCGTAAATACACGCCACAGATCACAAACATGCCAGTGATATCTTTAGTTAAGTGTTTAGCAGCGCTACAACATAAAGTAGCACTACAAAACATGAGTAAAAGGAGCTAATTGTAGTGAGCCAGAAGTAAACAACTAAAGTACATTTGTGAAAATAAAACTAACTTTGAAGGAGAATCAGTTAGAACCAATACACAGCATGTGTAAAGGAATACTGCACCACCCAAAACAAAGATTGAATAAAACTGTTTATGCCTGTTTAAAATTTTTTGAATGCCTGTAAGATCAGCGGGCATAGCTCTGAGGCTTTGCGTCCTACACTTTGGAAACCAGTTTGTTACTATAGCTATACTACAGCACTTTTCATGACAAATGAAATTGCTTGCTAGCATCCTTTTGCAACCAGAAAGAAAAAATCCTCCCCTGGATTTTGATTTAACTGCCTGGCCTCTCTAGATTGCTTAAACAAGCAGTTGAACTATCCAGACCGCTGTTCTTGGGTAATTTTACTTTTTGGACGCACCTCTGGTTACAACGAAGTTACCGCCTGTAGGATGTGTCACAACAGTGATGTTACACTACAGGCTTTTTCTCCACAGACCTTAAAAATAGAAAATGACAACCTGGCTTTGCCATAATGCACTTGCTTTGTGTTCCGTACAATCTACATTAGTCAGATGGTGCAGACTGAACAGCTGTCCACCCGCAGAGCAGCCTTAACACTATCACATCCTCCCTCCAGCTCGACAGCTATTGCTCACAGCAGCCCGTCAACTCAGAGCCACATCAAACGGTGGTGACACTGATGAGAAAAAGTCATGCTCTGTAATGGACAGTGCCTGTGCTTGTTCACAGCACAGTGGCTTACAGCATAAGCCACTTAGCAGCACGATTCAGATAAATAAATACTACATAAAAGCTGACTGAATCAAAGCAAGCTATGCCAAACACAGCGCACTCTTTACTCGTCCTTATTGTTTCTTATTTAGAGGCACAATTTAAAGCAATAAACACATCTTTGATAGAAAGGATGACAGAAATATTTACATGAACTTAATGTGCTCCACCAGGGGGACATAGACACTTTGAAGTTCTATATTCAATATGCTGTTTTCGGTTCATAGCGTCAGTATGTGTCTTCTTTTGTTGCATCCCTCTAGGAAGTCATTAAGACAGTAGTTCATTTTACCCCACAGTGTGCACACAGTTTCATCTGTCAATCAAATGACAGTAGGAAACGTCGTCCATATGTTTTCAGAGACAAAACAATCTTTTCAGAATGTGCTGTAGCACAGGTGAACAGTTTACAGTTAAAATTAAATGTGAAAGTAAGGTGCTGTTAAAATAGTTTTTGTGGGCTTTGAGATCCATACATACAGACTGAAGTGCTGTATGCAACATATATTAGAACGCTGCTGTTCCGACAGCATAACTGTCCTTGCTCTCTTTGGGTGAGTAGGAGACAGTCATAAAGTAGCCGGCCTTATGTGATTTGGAGGAAGCATTTGCTAACCTTCACCTTCCAAGCTTTGGTAGCACTGCGTGAGAAGATGTATTTAGAGGATGGGGTACAACTGAGGAGAAAATTGTTAAATATATGCTGCTAATAACACTTGTAGTCAGTGTCTGATGAGCTCAGTTTAAAAAGTAGCAGTGATGAAAAGCGTTACTTTTGTATTTTTGTTATATTTAATTTGCAAGACATTACTGTACTGCTATATCAGTACGGAATCCTCCACACTCCTAGAAACCAATGTCATTTTCTAATATAAAAAATATGTATTATATTGTATGCATGGCAATCAATTGAAAACTACTGTTGCTGGAAGAGGGCACGTCAATATTTGGAATCCTTATTGAGTCTTTGCAAAAGTCCTATTTATTTTTAGCATTTTGGTGTAATACTGTTTATAGCAGGCAGTGTAATATTTATATTCATACTTACATATTTTCTTAGTAGTATGGCACGCTATACTAATCCTAATATTTATAATCCACCACCACACCCATGGGCGTGGGAGGGATTATGGAGGGGTTGAGATGTTATGTCATTTGTGATCATTCGGAACCCATGCTGTATATTCTATGATTAAAAAAAAAAAAAGTATAATATCAACACAACATCAAAGTATATCAAGTTTTTGAGTGAATCAATTTTAAGTAAATGAATTCGAGCAATGTAATCTGCTATTTAGTTAACTACATAATGATTCTTTGTGAGAACCTATGCACTAAAATTTGGCACAGCTAATGCTAGATACTTTGTCCATATTGTCCATAATTTTTCTTAGGCTAAATTATTCATTTAAATTTATAAAAACCACAATTAAAAGACAAAATATATCAGAAAAACTCCATTGGCCATAACAGATTATGGGTATGTGCTTGTAAAAAGGGACTAAAGAAGGGGTCAAGGAGTGAACAAATCGTTCTGATTTTATTGCATTTCACCTTGTAACTGCTAGAGATCCACCTTTACCGCTATCTGCTTTAATGGCTCTACCAACATCAAGCACATTTCAGGCCCAATATTTCCCATTTGTTATTAATCCAAGGTGAATGGGACATTTATTAGCCCTTTCTAATGCATGACCTTCTTTTTTCATACTAACCTGTTCAATCTGAGACGTGGTATACTCATCTTTCTTTGGGCTAACGCATGCTAAAAAGGGGGAGGGAAGTCCACTCTAATTGAAAGGCTACATTACGGGAGCATGGACACAGCTGACCTTTGCTGATCCTTTGAGGTTAATGTGCGTTTTAAGATTGTCTCCAGTGAAGAAGACCAATGAGGTGACATTGTTGCATTTTCGATAAGATAGCACTGAGTGTGCTTCACTCTTACAAATCTACAAGCACACAAGCAAGAGAGCTCCTCCAAAAGAGCAAGACGTATCTGGTCATTAGACCAGTAATTATCTCATGTCTTTTCCTTCCTGGCAGGAACACACTCAGGACTGGCTTTATGGATGATCACCTTGAATAACAAGTGTTCTGAGTCTTCCAGAGTCTGCCGAATGGAACTAAGATGTATACAACTGAAAAAACTAAAAGCTTTGTTTTTGTTCTCACAGCATATGTGTACTGCATACAGCTAATGGAAAACTGAGTCATTATGGGGTTCTTTCTGAGTTCAGAGCTGTTGCCTTCTGGGAAAACTCTCAGCCTTCTTGCAAGATATTTACAGTACCATATATAAACTGAATGTTAAGTGAAGTTTTGCTTTAATTAACATAAAGAACTTGAGAGTAAATTATTATTTTGCTGTACTTTTTCAACGTATTTACACAATTAATTTATCATATAACAAATCACACAATCCCCCTTTCTCCGCTTTCATTGAGCTACAAGCAGGAAATAATCTATACTGAGCCACAGCATGCTTTTGTTACTATCTTACAATGACTTGTAATTGAACCTGCAGGTACCTGGAAATAAGCTGAAATTCTATGAATCAATTTCATCAGTTTAGAATTCTCTCAGCAGGCTATTAAATGTACATAAGTTTATTGTATTTGCATTGTTTTATGTGGTGAAGATGATCATTTGATCATCATGGCAGTTTTTGCATTCTTATGTATTATCCTATAATCCTAGAGTTAAAACTAAAATCACAGCTTTCTTTGCAAACAACAAGTACTACTTGAGCAAGCAAATTAACTGATAAACTAATGACATGAACTACTAATGCCATATATGGAATAGTGCAAAACTCTTAGTTACTACAAAAAAGATATTTAAAAAAGTAATAACTGTAAAGTGTTTATGTAGAAAAAAACATTAACATTAAAAAACATTCAAAACACAAATAAGCAGCAATTCTAAGAATGTCAGTGTATTGTTTAATAATTTCCAAACCTGTTGCCAAGTTTCTACACAAGCCGGTGTAGATGTAAACACAAAAGCCCCCTGCACAACTTCAGCCTGACAGAACAGCACTTCTGTGTGCATGAAACGCTAAAAGGCTATCCAGTTGAGCAGCCATCACTGGAATGCAATGGCTGAGCCATGTCACAGTTAAAACAAAAACACAACTCTCTGCACTCATGCTGGATTATTCATTGGAGTAGGATGTAGTCCAGTGTACTGTATTTGGGAGCAAACACTGGTCAGTAGGATGGACGAGACAGCTCCCCAGCCTAGCGTAGACCCTGCCCGCTTGCCGAGCTTCCGCTTCAGTGAGATGTCCTGTCCCCCGGTCAGTGGCACCCAGTGATGCTGTGATCCGAGGGCCTGGTCTCTGCAGCAAGCTACGGTAACAACACTTTGGAACAAAACGTTGGCCCCCAGAGAAGCTTTGCCATCTTGGTAGACTGCATATTTGGCTGCATATTAGGGTGATCAAGGAGGTTAGGTTTAAAAAAAAAAAAAAAAGAATTATAAAAAGCCATATATATTTATAATTTATAATTTATATTATAAAAAGCAATTTATATTGCAGGTCAATATAGGATTACAACATAGCCTCCACTAATGATCACAGGCTTCTTAAGTGACTATGAAGTCATTTGAACAAATGCTCTTTTTATATCTTAGATTATTATTGTACGTCCGTACTGATAGCGTACATTTTGCATACAGGACCAGAGCATCAGAGGTGTAGGCTATGAACATGGACTTAATACAGTAGCATTTGGATCCTAGAGGCAAATAAGCCAAAATGTTTGTTGGAACTCAGTACCATGAAATATTGTGAGGCAAAATGACCTATGTGAAAGCTGACATTTCCGTTTGTAGATTAACTACAAACCCCTGACAAATATGAGGCAGTACATCCAGCTTGGCCTGATGTGTCAGATTTCATCACGCTCAGCGTGGAAGCAGCACTAGACCATACACCAAACATACATCACTTTAAACAAGCATCTTGTTAAAAGTGTACATTTGTGGCCCTAAGTAAAAATAGGTGAATGTCACATGCACGAGTCACGTGACGCGCACGGGACGTCGGAAATAATCACATCGCAGGGTATATAAACAAGATGTAAGGATTTCTGATTCACTCAGTCATTGAGTTCCCGGATGCCCGACTACCTGACGAGCCTCCTCTCCTCACGTGAGTACTCACCTTACACTCTGCATGTTTGTGAATGCGGATTCTGGTGGGAATCTTAACTCTTGTTGTGAGCGTTTGCAGAACAAAGCGCGTGAATATCCAGCCCTCTCGCTTCTGTCCGCGCTTGGGCTCTTCCTTCACGCTACACGGGCATCACTTCGGACAAGGTACGTTCATGTTATCTATTCTACCGTGACAGTGAATACTTTTAGCTTTCTGGACATGAGCTTAGAGTCTGTAATAAGCCTGGTGCTATTGGTCAAATGTTCACACACTAATTTCCTCACACTGGCAGTCAATGTTAGATGGAGGTGACTGTTAAGAATAATTAGCCTCATCGTCATCATGAACAATTTAAGTTAAAATGTAATGTACTGTAGCAAGACTCGAGAAAAACTGAGTTAATGTGAGGTGCGGGGGTCACTATTACAATACTGGGGGAGGTTTCGGTTGTCAGATTGTCTGGAGAGACCATTTATACTGGTATACAGGGACGGCTGGCATAAATTTAATACATATTATATTAATATATTTATACTTTAGACACCTGTGTAACCACAAACAGTAGCGCCACCAATAGATTGTGAGAAATATATGAACTGGCTTATAAGGGGCTGATTTACATTTAGCCCTGTGATTTGTGTCAAATACACTGTGATGTATTGGCTGCAGTGAAACTACTTTTCATTTTCTTCATAAGAAGCCAGCATTTACATCAGCAGTGTTTGTTAGTGTCAAGCTAACAGTGGTGATATACCAGGTGTACACTGTATACAGACATTTGGAGCTCATGATATGGAAATTTAAATAATTTGTGACAATCATGTAATTTTTAGAAACTGTGTACATCACAGTTTCACACAGTCCGATAGTAATGATTTGTCATTTTTTGTTCATGTTCATGTAACTGATAAAAGTGTGTGCTGCTGCTATGTATAAAGAGACTGTTCTATTCACTTGATACAGCTACTGATGATTGCTTGTGCTCTGCAGAGAAAAACAGATTGTGCAATTGTTTTATTTTTACTTTGGTAGTAGCTTCGAACTCTATGAAAGAAAATGGCAACGATGCGTCGTTGCTAGCTTCAAGACTCAAGAGGGCATTCAGCACATGTAACTTGACCACTGCACAACATGCATCAAAACTGTTCTGCAAATATAAAAAATGTTATAATTTGATTCATCTTTGGACTGTGGCAGTTAGAAAGGCACATATTAACTTTACCATTAGCATTCAAACATTTTAAAAGAGTCCAATGTAAGGATAAGGAAGTGAGCCTGGGCCTCTGAGGCACCAGCAAAAACTACAGGAATTACAGAAATAAAAATAATTTTAAAATAGCCCCAGGCCTATTATTCCCTCAACATACACTATTTTGTACCAGCAATAAGCTGCAATGTATATGCAATTCTGACACTAAAGATGGATGCAATGATCAGGTGAAAATGGGATCTATGTTATTCTGTCTATTGTGAAGGACTAGGCTGAATCCAGATAAATGATATAACAAAACATTTTGTCCATGTAGGCTAAAAAGAAAGAATAGAATTCAGGAAGGTTTGTCTGACCTCAGAATAATGATAAGCTACCAAAACTGGCTGGCTATGATGGTAATGTATCTAAACATGCTGGTTTCTGGTTGGTGTGTTTTAGACGCAAGAAGAGAGGGAGCCAACCCTTGTGCGTAAGTGTGTTCTCCGTACACGAGCTGCACTATATTGAAATGCATGCCTGGAGCCATTCTACAGTGTGTACAGCAATGTTCCTGCTTCTCTACACCACCACTTTGCTGCACATTTCAGTTTGTACTCAAGGCCTAATTAGGCCATATATTGAGAGGGTGCTAATGACACTGTCACACATTCCAGTAATTCAGAGGATTTACAATGACTCCACCTGTTTCCTTCTGCAAAATCGTCCTAACTGATGAAGGGTTCTTTCTGGTTTGCATTAAAAAAAAAATCATCACCACATATCAGTGCCCTTTCAGTCCAAACCAGCGACCCTTCAGTCCCTGTCAGAGCTGTGGAAGAGGTGAGCACTAATGTCTTCAAATTGAATTAAGCCCTGACACCCTCCAGTTCTCTCTCACCAAGGTTAAAGCAGGGAGCGCAATATAAATAAATTGGTGCACTAAAATTGTGTCTGCCAAAAATAAATGAAGTAATAATGTTCTCTGCTGTAAGCAGCCATTAGCCATCCCTCACTTGAAGGAGGGCAGAGACATCTGGCAACATTGTAGAGGCTCCATTTTAATGCAATCATTTTCGGGTCTCCTTAAGTGCTCCTTTTTCGTCAAAGATCTAAGTTGCGCTGCAATGACAGTTTTTTTTCCTCCATAATTGAGTAATGTTCGACTCGATAAAATCACAGTCAATCTGCAAAGGCTAGATTAACGCAAATGTAACAGAGTGAATTGGTGATGAATATTAAGCCATGCCTTGTACTAAAATGCAGTAATTCATAAATGTGGGTTAAAGCAGGAAATGAGTCATCTGAAACCGAGGTGCACTGCACTGCTTATTTAGATTTTGTATCCAGCCAACCTTATTTTAGGCTTGCTGGTCCAAGTACTTCTCTAAAATCCTAAAGTACTGCAAATTACATCGTTCCTTTCATCCGTAATGATCATTTACAAAGTTCACTTAGTCGCTGTCACTAAACCTTCAAATATTTGCCAGGTGTGCTGGCTCTCTCAAATGTTTTAGCCATTTTTATAACAAAACAATGTCCCCTTCTCAAGGGAGGTGTCTACGAACTCTTTGATATATTGAAAACAACGTGCCAAAGACAAGGCTGCGGGAAAACAAAAATACTTGAGCTGGCAGAGTCCCAGGCCTTTCAAAGCACCCAAAATGGCAGTTGAGTGGGGAGGTGGACTGTGGGAGGAGGTGGCTGAACATCTTTTTGGCTCACAAGGCTTTCATGCTACCTTCTATCCATCATGGGGTGTCTAGACAATTTCATAGTGGACCTCAGAACGTTCAGCTGGTTTGGAGAATGTCACATTATGAAGAAAAAAGTGCCAACTTCAACCTTGGAGCGATGATTCTGGCCCTGGCTAGTGTGTGGATAATGGAAAAGTGAATGGGCAGAAGTCGTGTGTACAAGAAACTTAATTGGTCATTTGAAGATACGTGGCAATACGTGGCCTAACTGAGTCGAACTCGGCCTCCAGAAAGCATCTCCCGCAGCTGGAAATAAAACTTCTTTATGGACTTTGGGGCAGACAGGTGCAGGGAAGGTCAGTGGAAGCCACTTGCTAAGCAGGTGAAATGGTTTGTTCTCTTAGATTTATTGCCCTGGAGTATCACTCAAGCATCTCTCTCTGAGAGTCAAACTCAAAGGCCTTGGCTTTGAATCTGACCAGAGTGGATTTGCTGGGGGATCTTGTTTGTTATACATGGGAGGTCAGTTATTTGGAGATGAATTGCAATGTTAGTGACTCAAATCAACTCGAATCAATTACAGGGTACGGCACCTGGCAGACAGAGACGGCCGCGGTGCTGTCGCAGCTGTTATTACGAATGTGGACTGGAGGGACATTAATCCACATGTCCTGAGCCACTCTGCCGCCTGTTCATCAATATGAGCCCCTGCAGAATGCCACCACGCTCTGTCCTGCACGTGGTAGCATCTCTCTCGCTCACTCTGTGTGCCCTGTCGCATTCAAGGTTTAAGAGAGGACACTGATACTTCACACACGTGTATACATATGATAAAATATTACACACACATACACACAGCCCCACACACACATACCCAGTCCTTCTCAGGCTTGGTGTAAGGATCTAGTGATATATATGCAAATTAAACTCAACTGTGACTATAAAAGCCACAATGGCACAAATATGGCCATCCATAAAAGCCTATGGGGCTGAGTAGGAATAGGTAGGGGGAGGCAGAAGGGGGGGTCACAAGGCCATACAAAAAGGTGGAAACAGAGGCACAGAGCCATCAAACAGAAGGCCAGGAGGAACAGGGCAGTCAGGGGGAGTTGACGCTCACACACACTCGCTCCGCTCCAGCAACACCAGCACTGCTGACCCTGGAGCAGGAGGTATGAGAGCTACAGCTGGAATACTAATGACAGGGGCTGCACAACATGGAGGAAATACCACACTGCAAATACACAGCCATGTCCTGCAGGAATAATATACCTTAAATGGGCCACAGCTTACATTTTTCAGATAATATTCTTCCCCCAAAGTCCACTTTTCATGTCGTTTTTTGTACCAAAACACTCCCGATTCATTTTTCCATGTCCATTTTCCACCTTTCTTTATTATTAGGAATTAAACATTTTGTTACTGTACTGAGTCATGTAAATGGTTCTTGTTGGCTGTCTGTATTGTGTAACCCTAACTTCAGCGTGAATGGACAGAGCTAAACTGCTGTAAGTTGTATAAGTGGATATATATGTATATGCACTGGATTTCAATAAACAGCAAAACCACTGGATTAAAATGGACAAGATGGAGATTGTACATACTGGAGACTTATTTTTCAGAAAAGTGGGAAAAATCATTTTTTCTACGATATGGGCTCTTTAAAACGCATTGGGGAATTCTTGATGTGGTTAGAGATTCACCTGTATTATTTTGACCAAAATTATTTACATTTGTTGGGTCATGTAAAAACCCTGACACCTCCAGACACTGACGAATACACTTTATCATCTGACAGAATGAGAATGCTCATAGCTCATACCCACACAGAAAATAGTTGGAGGCTCATTTACATTTTGCAGCCTACTGCAATAACACTAATGCAAAAGCCAACATTGGGGTGATAATTAATAAATATATTGTGCAGCTCTAGTATTGACAGGCTGAAGACAGCCACTGTGTCAGTAATACTACGCTACAACAACCACGCTGTGGAAGAGCATGCTGTTACCACAGGAGAGCACTAGTGATGAAACCAAATTAGTTATGCAGGAAAAGCAGATACTTGACTAGAAATCAAGTGTGTATATAGAAAAGGCACTGAAGACTTAATTGGAATGCAAAGATATGTTAAATAAATCTGACTGTCCATCAGCGTATTTAATAATGTAAGAAACACTCACAGTGTGCAGAATGTTCTTCGTTCATCAACATTATCTGTGCTATTAGGCCCATTCTCTATATATTGCTGAATGTGAATAATGATGCATAATTTGGAAATGTACATGACCTTTCAAAGTGGTATGACCTGATCATTTCTGGTGAAAACAGCATATGTGTGCTTAGGTGCTATTTTACATTACATTACATTTACAATAGTCCAGGTCAATTTTCTATAGAAGTGCTTATTAACATTGTTTCCAAGGACAGAGTGAATAGAAAATGTCATAGGGAACAATGCAACCATGCACTGATGGTAAACCACTTACAAATTATTCAACGTCACTGTTAGATTCTAGTATCTTTAGAAAATGTTTTGAGTTAAGCAGTTCAGCATGCACGTCTGGGTACCATAAAACTACTGAAATATAGTGTCTTCTGGTTACAAAAGCTCCTATTGCTTGTCTGTCAGCAGAAAGTCCTGCCTATCCTTTATACCCAGCCTACCCAGCCATATAAATTGTCCTTCAAATTAGCAAGCATTTACATTCTAAGCATTCTCAATGAAGTCTACTTTAATAGATTTCCTATGGATATTACTGCATGACTGCATGACTACGCTTCCTGAGGTACCGTCTGTTTAATTTGACCAATTCAATAGAAAAATGATTCAGTGCATTTGTTTAACACTGATTATTTCCAAACAACACAACCTTTCCAATTTACCAGATGGTTATGGTCATTCATCAAAGACATGGCCCATGTCGTGCCTACAGTAATCAAAAATACCAAGCCTGGCCATGACATCCTGTCATGGTTTTATGCTCACTGAAATCCATTCCTCAATACTAGCTGAAACTGTTGAACTATAATGCACTAAGAGCCTTTGATTCACCAGAAAAAAAACAGATAAGCACTGCTGTTCATGATTATCTAATATGTGATTACTTATAGATAATTTTACAAATTAATTTCATGCAGATAATTCACTGACCTTTTTTGTACGTAACAACTTTGATGTACGTAACAGAAGTGTTAAACTCATTCAGTCCCGTAATCATCTATAAATGTGTACATATACAGTACTGTGCAAAAGCCTTAACGCATCTGGGAAAATTATACTTAAAACCTGTTTACTACTGGACAGTAGTGTTAAGTTAGTGTTAAAATATTAATATTACAATAAATACAATTAACATTATTACAGTGGTTTTATGTGTGGCAAAGTGTTCTCCTAAACATGTCCAGACCTCTTTCCTCATGGAAGTCCAAAATTCATTTTAGCTACAGTCAAACACCTGGTTTGGTTCGTTTTACTTCATTAGATTAAATTAGGTGCTACTTATGGAATTTTATAAATCCATACAATGACTGGAGGCAATGAGCAGAAATCTGAAACCAAACCTGTTTTCTTCTAACCAGCTCACAAAATATCAACTCCTTTTTAGAAAAAAGGAAATCTTGATACTTTTTACTGCTTTCATGTTCGTTTGAGTTCATTCTAATGTTCACTTGTATATATACATATATATATATATATATATATATATATACATATATCTAGAATATCCAGCAAATGTCCAGCATAGCCCACAGATGCTCAATTGACCTGAGATCTGTGGAATTTGGAGGCCAAGTGAGCACCTCAAACTCCTTATCATGTTCTTCTAACCGTTTCTAAACAATGTTTGCAGTGTGGCATGGAGCATCATCCTGCTGAAAGAGGCCACTGCCAGGTTAAACCAAGCACTATTTAAAACACATCAGCTTTTGAGCCAGAAACTCATCAAAGCTCCAGAAAATTGTGTCCTTAAGTGACCTAAGCCAGCCCATCATCACCTAAAAGAAACACACATGCCTTCCAGTAAATTTTGACTTTCAAACTTGTATGGCAAGGCATGTCTATTAAAATAGTACATTATTATATTTATGGGTTATTCAGTGTGATTTATAACCATAGAATAAAAGTAAATAATAAAATCATTACACATTAAAATATTAAAAAATTAAAATATGTTCAGCAAAGGAAAGTAAGTAACATAAAAATCATTCAAATTAATATAAAATTATTCATATCAAATTAATATAAAATCAGTAATATAAAATCAAAGTGTTTTTTGTGTAAATATTATCAAGTGCAATTGTTTAATTAAAAACAAAAATTTAAATGAAAGAAATCGAAAGTTTCAGAAAGAATGAAATGATACAAAATATTCTTAATAAGCTTACCCAGTCTATCGGACTGTCATGGAGAAGATTTTGCAAATCTTGAGCATCATCTGCGTAGCTAAGATTGCCAGTTTTGTTGTCTTGCATGATTTGGCCAAAGCAGAGGATGTGAAGAGTAGAGAGAAGCAGTGCAAGAATCATTCATTGTGGGACCCCACATGTAACGGGTGTTGTCTAGATCAAATTTGGACCAATTTAGGACTGTTCCAAAAAGTCCTACCCAGTTTTTTAAAAAGCATAAAATACAAAATAGATAGGAAATCAATAAAAGAAGATTAAAAGTCCAAGATCCAACATGACTGTTTTGTGAATACCAGCTGCGATAAAGAAACAAAACTTCAAATATGTCTTAGCTGATCAACTACATCTGATTAACTGAATGGAAAAGTGGAAGTGCAGGTACTTACTCTACAATTGATTTTGAAAGTATACTATGGTCAGCGTTGTCAATGGCAGAGCTAAGGTTCAAAAGCACCAGAGGCCTGAACACGAGTTTCGGCGGATGTCATTAAGAAATTCTACTAAAACACTGCGGTGTGGCTGAAATCCAGGAATTAATCAGAGCAGCTATTTATATATAAAACTGGTTAAACTGAGTGAGCACAATGTTTTCAATAGCATTGCCTATAAAAGAGAAGTTAGAAATTGGTGTAGAGTTGTTGAGAGTAGCAGGACCTTGATTGTTCGTTTATTAGAGAATTTTAACATCTGCTCTTTTTAGTGAATCTGAGAAAGGAATTGTCCTACAAATATTTTATAAAATAGCTTCACATCCCATTATAAAAAGTTTACACTCTTAAACATAAGGGTGCAAGCAAGGGCTCTTCATGTGATGGCATAGAAGAATCACAGACTGTTGCAATAGTACAAGACCCAGACCACAAATTCTAATCATCTGTTACCTTAGCTATCGATACTAGCTCAGTCATTTTGCAACTGATTCCACTTTCTTATCTTTTAGCTGAACCACACACTGAGTTTGTGACTAGTTTGTTGATGCTAAATAAAATTGGCTTGAGTTTGATGTTTATGGGCATTTTTCTGCAGGTTGTCTTAAGTCTTATAGCTGTGCTCTGTAAGGCTTTGTAATACAGTGTTGCCTTGAGATTAGAAACTCAAAAAACAGTGTTCTACACTTCCCTCTAGTGGTGAATACAATTCTGATATCTCTTGTTTTTTAAACATGACACTGAATAACAATAGAAGTTGATTCGCTTTTACTAATGATTTGATTTTTGAAAGTGTTCCAACTTTCCAACGTTTAGAATGCTGGCACTCATGCTGAACCATGGATGTTCAAACCTTTGTACTTTATATTTTCCATTTTCCACTTCATCATCTCGCCCATGAAAGTGCATTTCATATAGATGGCACTCGTCTGCCTTGCCCTGCTGTCCTTTCTTCCTTCCCTCCACCTGGCAATAAAAACTCATTGATTTTGTTACTCCTTGGATTTTCAAAGCTGAGCCACAAAACTTGGCAGAAAGAGAATAGCTGCAATTTATACTGATGGAACTTGTCTAACATTATATTCTTTTTTACCATTGCCCACCATCCCACTGAGACCTATTGATTTTGACACTTCTGAGTGTAGCTTTAGCCATCAAACTGTTAACCCAAAGCACACAGTTGTATTTTATGCTGATCACACCCATCCATCTAAACCTGCTCTCCTTCTCTTCAACCCATCATCTTCCAGCAGAATCCGCTGATTGTGAAATTTGGTGGAGTTTTTAAGCCGTAGCCCTCAAACCTGGTGGAAAGATTCATTGGGTGACCAAAAGCATATGACTGCAGTTCCTCCTTCATCTAATAGAAAACCTGCTGGTTTCATTATGCACTGACACTTCCATATTTGGCTCAGAAAGTATCAGTTGTTAAAGCAAAGAACATGGATGCTTTTCAAGCCTGTTATACATATAAACTAATCTAGTAATACTTTCCTTTGCTCTCCTTTCTTCCATCTCATCATCATCTAAATGCCACAGATTTTGATACTTTTTGAATTTTCAAGTTAAAGCATTGAAAGTGTAAAAAATCAGGTGTTTACCTGAAGCTTACAGTGGCCCTAGTCAAGTTACATGGCTTTTGAAGTAAAGCATAATTACATATCCTCTACAGAGAATGCACTTTTGCAGAATTACATTTTTTGCAGAATTTAACAAACTGGGAAAACTGAAAATGCAAGAGCTGAAAACAGAAATTGAGCACTGAAATGTACTAAAAAAATATACTAAAAAAAAGCATGTGCTCTTATTTTCACTTAGAAATTCAACAAAACATCTGAAACGGGCCCCCCCAACTTTCGCATATAACCGTATAAATGCATTTCATGCCATTTCTTTGATGGCTCTGTCTCACTGTATCACACTGATGTCATTTTTTTATTCACAAGAATAAACAAGTCATGTAATAGAATTTGGTGGAAAAAATGTAATCATGGCCTACAATGGTGACTGGTATTTGATTGCTCCTCTGAAACCTGTGTTTTTTTTTCATTAATAACATTAATTTAATTCATTTCCAGTGTTAGTTTCATCTTTTTGTATCAGGCATTGACACGCCAGCAAGCATCAAACTCTTTTTCTGACTTCGCAGAACAAATGAAGAAAAATTCCCCACCAGGTTCCATCCCATTCCCTCCACACAATTGCAGGATCCTTGCAAAAGTGAAATTCGCCTTCCTGTCATGTGGATTCCTGTTCTGCTTAAACATTACTGCCATCTGTTGGGCATCTGCTTGTTTAATCGAGAACTTGAAAATCCATGGCCAGATGTTTCAAACCCATCATGTGTAAGATATCACCATGCTAAACACTATTGGCTGATATAGGAAGACATCTTGCACCTAAATGTGAAGCGTTTATAGAAAGATTAAAGAAAGCACAGCCTGTAACAGGAAATCTGGCTTTAGCTACACTGTCAGAAATAAAACGTGCTTTTCAGGGTACAAATGCTTACTCAGAGGTGGTATCCATAAGGGTACGTCTTCAGTACCATTAATTAGTTAGACAATATAGTGCTATGTTCCACGGTGCTTATATTTTTAAGCTGTACTGTTATATTTTCAAACTGACTGCATTCAGTTAAAGCTTTTTTTTTTTTTCAAATTAAAACTGTTATGTGCAAATATGGTTCTGTACCTTAAAACTCTATTTGACCATATTGTCCCTTTGATGGTCCATTTATTTTGACATTTATTCGACACCATGGTACCTCTTCTCGGAGAGTGTATGTGCTCTTAAATTTTAATTGGTACTATATGCCCGAATTGTCAAGGATATTTGGTAAAGGATCAGCAACAGTATAAAAATCTGCACTATGTCATAATAAATAATTATATGTTTACTGTGAGTCTGTTTATTGAGGGTAGTGGTATCACAGTTTAATTATAGATTATTATTGTAGATGGATGAACATCTTAGGTTACAGTTAGCAACTCTCACATAATCAGACTCCTGTCATTCCGGTGTGGTTTTCTGAACACAGCGTAGGCCCCTAGGCCCTTCAACCCTCAGGACCCACTTCTGGGCCCACCCCTCAGTACCCCACTCTCATCCACAACATACACATTTGCTTTGAGGTGGTTATCATGTACCTCATTCCTTGAATAAAGGCAGTGTCTGCAAGATCTCTTCTACAAGTCTTTGACAGACATGCAAACTAACTGCAATCTGTCTATGCAGGTGAAGAGGGTTTGACCCCTTTTCATGGAATTCTCTTGTGTTTAGTGTCATTTCGCCATTGCCAGGGGTCAGCTGCTGGATGTGATTTAATCTCTTCAGCATTACAGAGAGCTGGAAAACGAAGCAAGAAAATGATGTGTACTCAGGGTAAGTTGGCTCGAAGGATCATCCCTCAATAATCCCACTGGAACAAACACAAATTAAATATAGTGAAGGAATGAACTGTGATGTCATTGATGCTTTATCTCTGAAGAGCCTTTTTAGACTAGGATTAAATATAAAGAAGCATTTACACAGTTTTCCGTTCAGTTGATCAGATATAGTTGACCAGCTAAGACATATATTTTAAGTTTTGTTTCTTTTCCACAGCCGGTATTCACAAAACAGTCAGGTGGATCTTGACTCAGATTCAGCCGAGTTAATGATGGTTATTGGGCTTTTTTTGTAGGTCACAGTAGGTTATATCATGTCCTAAACCAAATCAACAAATCTGTGTCACCTTAATAAAGTGCAGGACGCATTTTCAGCAGACTGAGAGAACTTAAGTGGTTATATTTACAGAATAAAACTGGGTGACTGTTGGCTGCCAGTGTTTGTTAGCCTTTTTGCTGTAGTGCCAAATTATCAAAACAAACCTTTGACTCCAATCATTTTTAGGCTGATTGCCACATCTGGAACATGTGGAAAACTGTGTACATTTATTTCCACCAAACTGGCCATTGCCTTTAACATCTAAGCACATATGTCAGTAATAAGTCAGTATAATTTTACCCATTCTGAGACCTTATTGGCAGACTACAAAACATTTTACACGGATGGGAGATTTTAGATAGAAATCTTTGACGTATTTTGTGTAGGCTAGCATGTTTCAAATCAGCACTTTGTGTGCGTGCGTGTGTGAGTGCAACTGACACCCGAAACAAAGCTACATTATGTGTCCTCGCATGCGTTCAGTTGGAGGGAACAAATGGTGTATTTTGCCTGTGACTAGCCTTTGTCTTTCCTACTTTCTCATTCAGCCTGTTGTGGAGCCTCTTAGCATGGCGAGCTCCTGCACCAGAAATGCAATCTGTGATGCTGGCCAACTACTGGATGCGTGTGAAGGCTTAAATGTTTTCCTATGAACAATGACCCATAGGGCACTGGAGAAAAAGGCCTTTTGAAGGTTTGGTAAGGCAGTGTTTTGACATCTATCTCTTCATCACTTGCATACACACACGCACGCACACACAATCACACAGACACACACACACACACACATTTGTCTTTGTGGGATATTGCTATTCATATCTAGATCCAGATTTTGCCATAATTAGTTCATTTTCCGGAATCCTGAGTACTGAAGTTAAATGTTGACAAGTTTGATCAATTATAGCACTTTTGCTTCAATTCACTTTTGCTTCAATTCACGTTTTTGGATTTTTATTCCGGTTTAGCATTGGAAAATTGTTGAGTGAACAACAATTAATCATAAATTGTCAAATAAACAAGTTTCCTGGATGGAAAGAATATGTGACAGTGCAAGTCTGACATCCTATTAACTGGTTACATGGTGATGCAGAGTCAGATTCTAGACTGTCCTTTAACTTGAAATGTTTTAGTTCATTGTTTCATTCCACTTAGCAGCTTGTTAAATATCTTAACCCTTGCCTGCTGATCCACGTTACAATTATATACATAATAGCAATGAATATTGACAGTAGTTTTAGTAAATATTTAGGAAGTAACATGCAAATGTAGAAAACTGTGCCTTTTTACTGGTAATGTACTAAAAAGTCTAATACTTTTTTGACCTGATATTTCATTATTCCTCTTTTTTGACCATTTTTAATTTGACTACTTCCTAATTTTAAATGAAGTAACAATAGGATTACTAAGTATTGGGGCAAGGGGGTTTCAGGGCCACCCGTTTTTAATAGTCAACTAGTCAGTCAAAAATGTAGTTGACTTCTTGGCTAGTACTCATTACTATGCCAAAAAAGGCATCAGTGAAAAGAATTTGGTAGGAGTTGGGGCTACCAGCAGATGTGGCATGAGGGGTATCGTGCTGTTGTTGAGATACTGTTGTATTGCAGTACATTTTAGCCTTGTGAGGACATTGACATGTGCTGCACAGTAAAATCACCACAGCTCTCAGAACCTCACCTCTTACACCTCCTAATGTCTCTGACTCTCACTGACGACTGGGCTCTCACTGTCAGCTCTTCCATCCCGTGCCACTGTACACACCAATAAGCCTCGTTATTCATGCTACCCCATTTAAAAAACTTCCTGAATTTTCTTTGAAGCCACTAGTCGACTGCTGCCCACAGGACCAGCTATTGAATGTATTCCCATGGCTGCTACTCCTAGCCAAGCCTCAAAGTAACCAAAAGGAATCTTTTGTCTCTCTTATTTTACCAAACAAGAGCAGTATTTTAGTAAAAATTATATTAACATTACAAATATGAAAGTATACGGTTTCTCTTAAAATATATGCTAGCCAAAGCTTTTTCACATGTCATATGCTGTAACAGCTTTAGCTGATTAACCTGGCACTCTTAAGTAATGTTAATATTTAACATGAACTGAACTGCTTCAGTACGCTCGTTCAGATCTCGGTAAGTTTTTGAACGCCAACCTCTCACATCAGAGTATCACACGGCATTGGGGAGGAATACTCTCTTTCCCACAGTTCTGAACACCTCCTCCACCATACAGTTGTGGGTGTTGAGGGTCGGGGCTGTGGTTGTTGGGTTGAGCGTCCATTCTTCTCTGTAGCTTATAGTACAGTCCACACCAGAGTTGGTTTGTGATGTACACATAAGGAAGCCTGTATCCAGGGGCGGACTGGGACTGAAAAAACGGCCCTGGCATTTTGGGGTAGAACCACCACATACAATTACGCACACCACCCATCTTTGCGCTCCCATGAATGTGTATGCCAACAAAGTAGTATTCAATAAAAGTAGTATTCAACAAAGTATTCAATAAATTGTGAACTTACCCAGTCAAAAATGATGCAGCTAAATCTTTTAATGAATACTTGGGAAAAAAGCGAGGACAGACAGATTTTAATCAGTGTGAACGTCTTTCATGTCTGTATATTGTTCACAAATACCTACACAAAAGCTGCCTCTAACACCATGCCCCAAAAGTTGCCTTCTACTCACCCCACAACTAACAATAGATAATTAACTGCTGTCTCACTGTAAATGATGACCAATGGTGGTTAAAAAAATAATGTTCTTACTTTCAATAGGACAATTTCGTTCCGCATGGAAGACATAAAAGACATAAAAGTCTATTGTTTCAGTCCATGTACACAATGTGTTATAAATAGCCGTTTTCCTAGCTGTAGCTTATTTCACATTCATAAATGTAACAAGGCAGACTAACGCTGCCGTAAAACAATTGTTTTATTGGTGTGTTATCACCATAACTTTGCAAACAACTAGTTTATTAACCACCGCTAACTCTCCGGTATGGCACAATTTACCAAGGGTGGGTAATGAGTTCCTTTACTCATTAGTGTTGTGAAAGCAGTCCAGCTTACCGCAGGTTCACTGTGGTCACTATTATTAGCCAAAAGGGGGAGGTGTTAAAGATATGATTGGGCCAGCCCCGTGGGACAGCGATCTACAGGTCGTACAGGCCGGTCAGAGCAATAAATAAATAAATAAATGAATAAACAGTCGGTTTAAATAGCATGTCGGCCCACCGAGAAAATGCCCAATACGCCAGATGGTCAGTACGACCATGCCTGTATCTTGCGTTTACTGGGGCTGGCTGATGTTTTAATCCTTTCACATATAATGTCCACACGTGTGAACAAATCATTTGAAGACATTTTCTGGCCCCACTTTATATGAAGTGTTACTTATAACTGTGTAGATAACAATACATACAACAGCAGTGTGAGTACTGGTGCTCACTGTTACAGATGGATTACAGTAGTGCGGCTTACCTAACTGCATATGCTTATCAACTTCAGTTTCTATGCATACAGATATATTTAATTATATTAAGTACATTAACAGTAAAAACACAAGGTGCACTACTGGAATCCAGCTACGATAGTGAACACATTACCAGTAGTTACACTGTTGTTGCATCATTAGCGTGTAACTACGCAGTTATTAGGGACACTTCAACTGACCCATTCTCTTGGTACATTTTATGTTAGCAAACTCCAAACTACTTGTCTGCTGATTTATTGCCTCCATTACGTAACTTCAACCGTTATCACGAATTCAGTCATTTAAAAGAACACCACCAGTGTTAACAGAAATATAGAAAAAACGTCTGTTCTACATATTTATTTTCTACAGTCACATTTTTTTCAACTTTTTCACCACTCATTTAATAACACTGTTGTTATTTGAATTAAGAACTAAAGGAACAAAAATTCAGTGTATCCTTCCCCCTCTCTCTCACTCTTTTCACACACACACACACACACACATATATATATATATATATACTCCAATACGGTGACCAGGGTGTGTTGGAGGCCTTGGGGGTGCAATAAACAAACGCATGGTTGAAGGGCATTAATTAATGCATGTTAATATGCCCGTGTGTATGTGTGTGTGTGTGTGTGTGTGTGTGTGTGTGTGTGTGTGTGTGTGTGTGTGTGTGTGTGTGTGT
>JBBJLS010000140.1:13706396-13737693 GCA_037577275.1 Bryconaethiops microstoma | reverse complement strand
ATATATACACACACACACACACACATACACACACACACACACACACACACACACACACACACACACACACACACACACAATATCTTTATATATATAAGTCTTGAGTCACCCCTCATTTCTTCATATTTTGCTCCCAAAGAGCATGTAGTCTTGTGGAACAGTTCTCCATAATGAAGGATTTTTCATTTTCATTTTTCATTTTCAGTCCAGTCCCTGTACCTGACCAGTTATGTGATTTTTGTATTTTAAGCGACAAAGTAAATTACATTGAAACACCTTTATCTAGGCACCTTGTATCCATCCATTACTCAACATGCCAAAGTTAAGACAGTTTGACAACAAGGTGATTTAAAACAAGAATGAGAGGTAGCTCAAGACTTTTGTACAGGAGTGTATATAATATTAGGTTTTAAGTATGATTTTAATTTTGAAAAAAGTAGGCAAGGAAACCCAAAACATGTCAGTTCAGAGAGGGTCACATTATGTATGTTGCTCTGAATGACAAGCTTTCAAGCCAAGCAAGCCAAGCTCTTCATTAAGACTAAGACAGTAAATGACATTGATAATGGCATTAAATCTAATTTCTTCACTAGAAAAGTAGTTTGTTTTGAAGTTAGATTTAGAAAGCTAACTTAGATACATGCGTTGGATGCTGACAGGTTAATGAGTCTGTCATAGTGATTAACCCAGATCTTACATCTTGCTTCTAGTCTTCGGATTAGAAAATAAGTAACTTTTGAATATATGATATATAAGTTATAAATCGTGCTGTGGAATACTATTTGAAATGAAGTCACAACAGAACAGTCAGTATTTAAAAAGGTTTCACTTCTCAAGCTGCATAAGGGCTGTACTTCTAGCGTGTAGTCAGATCAAGTGGTCCATCCACACAGATAATTAAACAACAATGTGCAGGGTAAAATGTGGCCCATATATATCAATAGTACCTGATCACTGACCAAGTAAAACATACAAATCTTTGGGAGAACTAATCTAGCTAATGGCATAAGTTAACTAAAATGTAAACTAAAACTTCAAAATCATTATCTCCAAACAGTGAGTGCGCAGGAGAATCTTGCTGAAAGGGCGGTACCTGATTTTGCTTGTTCCCCCAGGCCTGTGTGGGAGTGCTACTTACATGTTGATGTGCCAAAACGTCTAATGGATAAGGCGGCTATTTTAATGAAGCAGGGAGAAGAGATGATAAATAGAGGAAGATCAATAAAACTTTGAGAACACTACGGCACTAAGCCAGTCCAGAGCATTACTTCATGCAAAAGCTCTCCTTTCTGTAAAGTAAGTTCAAAAAGAACCCTTGGATAAATCTCTTTAGTTCAGACCATTTGTGGCAGATGGGAACTAATGGCAACATTGAGAGATATTAAGGATTCAGATACATCTCCCCCAAGGGGGTGTTTATGTGCTACACACTGGAAGAGATGAAGACTTACTGTTCTGAATTAAAGAAGATGAGTGAACTGTGTTTCCTTATATGAACTGTTTACCGTGTGAGGGGGCGTCTAACATTGACTGCAGTCACCAAGGGAATGAAAACAGCGGTAAGTGGGTGGTCTTTCTGACCCTGTGCAGAAAAAAAACTGCACTGTTCAGACTCAGAATAAGTATTTCATGAAATGTCTATGTATTCACCATTTTCCATATTGTCCAGGTATTAAAGTGCAATCAAGAACAGTGGCAATCAAGGTTGAAAAGTATGTGCATGGCTGAAAAAGAAGTGTGTTGTTTGCGTGTCTTCTCACTATTCTTATTATTCAGTTCATATTGTTATATTAATACAGTCTTAGTAATAACACCATTCCTCAGTGATTAATTACTCTGGCATTTTAATGTGTGCAAGGCTGAAATCTAAGGTAAGTGGAATATTCGGCCTGGTTTAATACACTATGGTAAAAACAGGGTAGGGATTCTAGCAAGCTTAATAAATGAATGCAGTAAAAGTAAATTACAGCATACAGTTTGTATGCAATGTGCAAATGAGAATTTGCACATTGCAGTTAAATGAGAATTAATGGAAATTAATGAGCAAGGTAAATGAGAATTAATGTTGATCTCTGTATTTGACTATATAGTGCCTCCCAGTTCCTATGAAGATACTGGTTTAAACACTGAAAATCACCTTTTAAAATGGCTTAAAGAGGCCTCTGATGACTAGCACTAAGCCTCAGTTTAATCTGTTGGGTTCGTCTAAATGTTTACAGACCGATTTCCAGTGGAAATTTTTCAAGGACTGTGGCAGAAAGCAACAAAATATATTCACACTAGCCCAGGGACGTTGTTTGGAGCACAGCATGGAACGATATAGCTTCAGTACCATGGCAGGTATTAAAGCAAACAGTATGTGGTTTGCTTAAAAGTAATTCCAAATACAATTTGTTTGATTTTACTGTGCTGTCTTTTTATCCATTCATTAACAATTCAATCAGATGACACAACCCTGAACAGTCTATATTAAAATAAAAAAATGTAGGTAGATGCACATACTCAAAGATTCTATGTGTTTGAATAACAGTGAAGACATCAATGTTACGACCTATAAACAGGCCTAAAGAAGTTCCAACAACCGAATGTGCTGCACATGCTAAGCTTTGGTGTCTACCTGAAGACCAGTGGAGGATGTATGGAGGATGTACTATATATATTATATATATATATATATATATATACAGTTCTGCTGTAAAAATATAAAATGTTTATGTACAAATTGCACCTGTTATATTTATGTTACCACTGGTTGGGATGATAGCAAAATAGCAATTATGGTGAATGTGAAGGAGCTTTCTGAAGTTCTCAGGGATAAAATAATTTGACAATACTGGAAATGAAAAAAGCCACATAGCCCTAGCAAAGGCCTTGAACATCCCAGGATTAATAATATGGAAGTGGAAAGTTCATGGTTATAATTGTCCCTGGATGGGTGCAGCATCCACACTTTCTCTCAGACTAATGATAAATGTAAGAGAGAAGCCAGCAGTCACTCAAACTAGAACACAGCAAGAACAATATTACGCAGAGAACAATGAGCAATAACTTCAACTCACAGAAGCACAAAGATAGATTTCCAAAAAGCAATTCCAATAACGATTACTATGATAACCACTTCTCTGACCTCAGTACTAATGTATTACATGTCATTATAGAAACAATAATGTACCAGAATATACTGGTGGAGAAATAATCTCATTAACCTAGAAACTTAATCAGGAAATGCACATTTCAACAAGATAACGACTCCAAATGTACAGCCAAAATAAGGTGAAGGCTCTTGAAAGGCCTAGCTAATTTGATACATTGAATCTAAATAAAAATTTCTGGAACTCTTGAAACTGTGCAACAGAGTGACCCTCATAACTTTGGGAAACTAAAAAGATGGTTTGCCAAAAGTAATACATCAAAATATAAACATTATGCCGCAAAAGCTAATTTCTTTTGAGTGCAGATGTTTCAAACTACAACAGATTTACAACAAAGAATTAATGTAGTCAACTTGTATTTTTATATTTGTTTTATCTTTATGTATGCTTTTATCTTTGTTTATATCTATTGTTTATGCTTATGAACACAAATTGTTTGGTTCACAGTTTTATGTGTAAAGTCAAAAAGGCACTGTGTGTAAGTATGAAGCGGATATAAGAACTGGAAGAATAGGTAATTATAATGTGTGACAGTGGGTCTGCAGCCCCGCTGCGTCGGACAGCAAGTGTTCCTCAACATCACGCCACAGCGGTGCTGAAGGGACAGCTCCTGTCCAACGCTGAGGGAAAAACTAGCAGCCCTGTGTCCCTTCAGACCCTCTGTTTTGGCACGTGGCGAGGGGGTGGCCCTGCATGATGCAGCGCACCTGTCAGTAATTCACAGCTCACCCTCAACAAGAAGACAAGAGAGTATAAAAGGGGCCTGTGGTGACACCTCTCTCTCCAGAGCCGGCCCTACACTAACGTTCTCACCTCTCTTCCTTCTACTCCACAGACTCAAGCCCTGAAGCACTTGGCCTAAGGGGAGCCATCCACCCCACTGAAGACACCACGGCCCTTCAGTCTACCTTCTCACACCGCTATCCCCTACAGCCCCCAAGAGCCGTGCCCTCCCCACCGCACGAACTGGGAGACACACAGCCTTTTTTTCCCTCTTACACTGCACCAAACCGTAAATAAACTTTCACCATCTCACTTTCACCATTTCACAACTCTTCTGTTGTGTGTGTACACTCTGAGAGCTAAGGGGAGCTACAAATGCAAAAAAAAATGTCTGAATATGTGTTTCCCCTCTCTGTATATCTACAACAAATATTAAGCATTTAAGCCTGATAAGTATGTAAAATGGCCCATTAATCAATATTTAATTGAAACATCTTGATTCCACATCACATGACCATTTGCTTGGTTTTGCTAAGCTAAAGTGAAGAGTATTTCTGACATAATCAAAATAATTAATTTTCTGAATGCACTCTCCCAGGAGTTATTACCAGCCAACAACAGCACCTAAACACTGCTATGAAAGTAGTAAATCAACTGATATTAAAGTATTAATAATGGATTAGTTCGTCTGCACTAGCAGTCGGACACAACGACAAAACTGTTGCCGAACACAGTGGCAGCTGGTGTGATTTTCACTTGGCAGTGTATTTTGACTTAGAAAGAGAAGTGTTTGAAGACGTACTGCATACTTTACTATGCAATACAACATATTTTCAATTTTTAAGTAGGTCTTCAATGAATAATGTAACACAACAGTCTATTGTTTTGTATTAAATTTGTGTATACAGCCTCTGTATGAGTGATCACATGCTGGTGTGCTATTCTATATTTGTGCCAAGGGAACAAAGTCAGCAACCTGGGCCTCCGTGCACTTTTGGGGCTCATTTTGTTTACACAAACATTACCCCAGTCTAAATGTACACTGCTGTACAATGCTCCATTTTGGAATACACTGACATTCAGAAGTTTCAGCCTATCTAACTAGTGCAGCACAGACTCCAGTTCTGTAAGAAATCGTGGTGCCTGAGTTGCTGCAGAACACACATTAGCACTAATGGCATTATAGTTTAAGCAAATGCTTGTGGAATCATGTCTGACAGAGACATAGTGGAGTCCAGCCAAATTAATTATTCCCTCAGGCCAGTGGCGAATCCTGAGAACACATGCCTCTACATTCTCCCTCCAGCCTAATGAGTTGGTGGCAAGAGTGACCATCAAAGAAATACTTTATTAGCCATGGCAGGCACTCCAGGGAACAGAAAACTGTGGCAAAATTCCTCACTTTCTAAAAAGATGGAAGAAAGATCTTTCTAAATGACCTGCTCTAAAGAGCTAAAGGAAAATGTTAGTTATGCCACCAAATTTCAGTAACTCGATTGAGGCCTAAGTGGAGAATAATGTGTTAATGTGCATCAACTTTGTGGCTGGAAAGAATGTTGGCGAAAAATTCAATTTAAAGTAATGAAACATTATAACAACCTGTGTTCAGAGCTGAGTTTGAGTACTACACAGCCAAACTGGACTATGTGCTGCAGCTAATAGAACATAGTCAGAATAGATGTGATAACAGTTCTGCTACCATGCTAAAGTTAGCTCAATTACGCAGCAAAACAAAGCAAACTTTTAAACATAGATATTGAGTTCAAATTTCTCACTAATCTGAGTGGGATTTTACTAGCCTTTTTTAAAAACAATTGCTGCAAAATACATGTGTGGGTGGATCAAGGTTAGATTACGTTATTGACACTGTATTCAAGGCCAGTGTTTGTTAGACATAATAATACATAAGTCGTTCATGACAACTGACATAAATCACTTATAAAGGTTTATTCCAGCAAGTGTCAGTTTTTCTGATGTGAAACTGCATTAAATTAAGTAAAAGCAGCCTTCATGAGCACTGACACTGGTTCAAATGAGCCTTTATAAATGTTTATGAAAATTTACATAGGTGACATAAAACCTTATGAATACTGAGCCTCTGTAATATTGTTTTTTATGAAGTTACCAAGGCCTAAGATTCAGCTCTCTTCAGACTGCAGTCAGATATGAAGATGTCTGAGTTCTGACTGAAGGTCTGCAAATTCTCTTAAGCAGACAGTGACTGCCCTGTAGATTCAGTTTATTTATTCAGCGTTTAAGTCACATCTAATCTCATCCTAAACTGTGTTGTCACATCAAGGCTTTTTAGCTGTGCTGTTATTCAGACAGTAGAGAGCTAGTCCTAGCACTTCTTGTGATGCTTGCTTGTCTGGACTCAAAGGCACAGTCAAATTTTGATTAAGTTGAAATCAGGCAAGTCCTCTCTTATCTGGCTGGATGGTGCTGAGTGCGTCTGTTTGAGGAAAGCTGAGGCCAGACAGCAATGCCAATAACGGCTTTATTTTCCAAAGACGAGTGCTTCCTTCTACAGACATTCTGAATGGGGAGCAACTCCTGGCTAATGTCAATAAGAGCGGCGCCATCCAAAATGGAACATGCTTCTTTTTTGATGGCATCTCTTTCAGACATATCAGTAGGCTAAATTGGATTTTGCTGGGTTGGTGTCCTGAGGCACTGTGCAGCTGCTACATTTTAAACGCCACTGCTTGTCACTCCCCAGGTGGTGTGAACCTGCTATTTCACAGTCAGAAACACACCACTCTCGCTCATTACGAAGAAGTTAGAATACAAGATAAAGCAGTTTCTCTCCGGAGCCAATTTGTACCTTACACAAATGACTGGGTTCTCTGAATGAATGACTGAGCATATGTTTGCTGTTTCTCCTCATTAGTTTTATAAGTGTTCACTAAGTCGTGTACAGTAGCAGAACTACTTAGTAGAGCTTGTGTTTGGGCAGTTTATCTGGGAAAACAGATTTATTTGGAGTGTGACTCTTTGGGAAAACAGTTCAATTTAGAAATTTAGCCCAATAAAAACCCCTTCTTACTATTATTGATGATCATGGACTTTTATGGTTGTTCCCAATTCTAATCTCTTAACAGCCAAATTAGCTGATTTTTTTTGGCTGATTTTGATTAGACTTTTTATTTACACTGTGTGGGCATACCCAAGCAATTTCATTACTTTCCAGTACTTTCTAATAGCCATAGTCACAATATAAAACTCCCATTTTCAATTCTGAATAAAAAAAAAGTTATCTTTTTAATAACATGAATTAAATAAAGAGCTCAACAGAAATGATAGGAGACTAGATGTTTAGCTCAGTGAGTCATGCATAATTAAGCTCCAACATTTTGCTACAGGTGTAGCAGCAGCAAGTGCAGTGTGAGTGCCAAAATCAAGGTAATAATGAACTTGCTGCTGATTCAGATTTTATCCTAGTTACCCATACTTTCCCACTTTTTGTGTGTTTTTATATACTTGATATAAATGAAACTAGTATGAGCACTGTATTTGCACAAACAAGCAAAAATAGAGCTTGTAATTCATGGACCTCCACATATTACTGTCATTTTTAAACCTGGAGTGACTCAGAGATACAGAGATTCTTGAAGGAAGCGGAAAAAAACATTACATCTCCTATGAGAATAACTGTATAATTATTAGATTTAAATGATATCTATAATCAAGGTTGAACCTTTTTGCAGTATGTAAGGGTTGGCAAACACTTTCATACTCCACCCAAAATACAACTGGTCAAATCAATAATAAAGTCAATGTGCAGAAGCTGGAACTGGGTTCATGGTAAATGCGGGTCGAACGTTGGTCACAAAAACAATTCACAGCCAGGCACATGAGAAGATCATGGCGTTGGATGACCTGTTACAACTTAACAAATATATGAAGAGCAACTTCACACAAACACAGATGAGAAAAGAGACAGCTATTTCCAAAAAGGGGTAAGCAGTTTTGCTGTTGAATTAGTTAGTCTGAGGGACAAACGATTCCATGCAAAAACATATTTCACATGTCTGATTCACTCCTAGAAAACTAGAGAGAATAGAAATATCTGTCTCTTACTGCTTTGAGTGGACATTTTAAAGAAAATGAATATTTAAATGATTTAACTGACATAACTGGTCAAAAATAAAAACAGATACATGAAATCAGAATTAAAAACACAGTAGCTACCAACACAGAAATTAGGAAACATCTGGAGAATTCATGTTGTGTGCAATGGAGGAGTGGACTGCCTGCGCTGGGGCTCAGGAACATCAAAGGTCTAACTAAAGTGATCTGATTGGGTTGTGTCCAGAGACTAGTTTATTGGACGTCCTACATGGGGATATGTGGAGTGATTAAAATGGCAGCTTACCTTGATAATGGGCGCTAAAGCCCCTGTATCGATGGTTGCTGTCAGTTACAAAGTGTAGCCTCAGCCAGTTCTTGTTGCTGACGATAGGGGATGGCACGTTCATTCCAGATAACCTGCAGGAGACAAAGAGAGAAATCTTTAGGCTCGTTACAGCACGCAACCCATCAGCGTAAACCGCACTAACACTTCCTCTTCCACTCTTTAAAACCACATTATTTTGTCTCTTGTCTAGACAAATAAAGACTCGCCAGTGTTGCAGTGCTCTGATACTTTTCATCCAATGTTCACTCCCTCCGAGTGTTACTGGATTTTCAAAATTATGAAATAGCTAAAACATGAACAGATGAATATTACTACATGTATGCTCTGCTGAAATATAAATCATCCAACAAACAAGTTGTATATTTCATGGACAACACCAAATTATGTGAAACTAAGGCTCCTGCTAATAACTACACATTGCTTCAACACTGATATACAACAGCACTACCACAGTTACTGCAATACCACAGATTTTGTCCCACCTTAAAATAGGACCAGACCTATTTAAGTTTAAAAACATCTTAAATAAAGTAACATCAGGTTATTTAGTTTTATTTATTTTATTTACTATATTGATCCAGGAGGAAAATACCTGAGTTCTCTGCATTTAACCCATTTACCTGACAATGGCGCCCAGGGAGCAATGGCGCCCAGGGAACTCCCACTGGCAGTCCAGTGATTTGAAACCATGACATTCCAACTCCCTAACCACTAGGCCACCAGCTGAATTGTAGGGAGTTTATGACCTAATTAATAATTAAAAATGAATAATCAAATATTTAAAACCGTTTCTAATCCTTTCATAAGGGAAGTCTTACTGTGGTACTGATTTTGTGTTTGCACAGCTTACTTTGGTAAGGTTGCCACACTTACATGGGAATGGCAGTTTACATGTTGTGTGTATGTAGCACAATTCCTGTTTTGACTAATTAACAACCTCATAACTGACTCAAATAACACAGCAATATTTTGTGGGGGCTGTAAACAGAATAAAGTCTATAGGTTCCAGTTAGACTCACAGGCTCCAACTAAATAACAAGTAAATGGAAAATTACGTCAAGCACAGAAAACAATAGGACTGATTTTTGATTAAAGCAGTTTAGATCCTGAATTTAACATGGACACTCACTGTTAAGCTACAAAATCACGTCATTAGAGGTTTGTTGTCCGACTCTCAAAGCTCCACCCTGCTGAGTTACTGTCACAAAGTCTACCACTAGCCTGTAACGCTGCTTTAATTTGAAGAAATGCAGCTTTGTCTGGTGTTATGGCAGACAGTGAAGGCTGTCATTTTAGGATCAGGGGATCATAAAAAAAATATGACCCACCCATCACTGCTACGCGACAAGTTTGCAGGTGATTTGTTGGGAGCTGTGACGGAGGACAGAGGTCATGCTGCTTTCTCCCCCCTCCTCTCTCTCCTCCCTCGCTCTTACACCACCCTCCAGCCCCCCTACTCTCGTTTTATTGATGTCTGAAGGGAGATGTCATTAAAAGGACACGGCCACATGAATCATTTGTTAATGGCCTTCGCAGGCTGGAACCCTGCCATATCATTACTGTTATCAGACCGGCAGTAGCCACACACACAACTGGGTGATGGCAGTGTGGGAACAGCAGGGAGCAGAAGCCCAGTCATATTCACTATTTTGTTTAAATTAGTTTTTGCATGAAGTTGGAAACAGCTATTAAAAATCCAAAAAAGAACCAGCTCAGCTGTGGACTGTGCATTGTACTCCTGCACTCCCAGCATCAGCCGGAGTTGGAACGAGCTCCTTTACAGAAGAATATCCAGACTGATATCCAGACTGACATAAACTAGCTATAAAATGCTCTTTAGAATAGTTACATTAGTGCTGAGTATGGCAGGCATATCTGTTGTGCCTTTTTATTTCCTGTATCTGCAAATACGGTAGCTAGCATGCTTACTGTTTAATATTGTTATACAAACACCCTTAGGGCCTTCTAGGCCTAATGATTTCTGCAAATTATTTTCATTTGTATTATTTTTTAATCAAAAGAATCCTCCAACTTGTTCAATTTTATGGCTGTATGTATTGTAAAAGTATTCTCTATGTATTATTTAGGTTAAAAAGTTGAAATGTCTAGTAGATAATTGTCCATTTTTTATCCATGCTATCTAGGTAGATACAGCAAACCAAGCCCTTTCATTGGTTAGGCTTTCAGGAGCTGGACAGAAGCACTTACACATTAGATTAAATGAACATATTACTATTTAATTACAGAGGAGTCAACCAACAAGGTACGATCGATATCAAAAGAGAAAAAATATCACTCTAGGCCAGTGGCCACCGATTGTGACCCTGGTGATCTGCTTCCCTCTAGTTTCATTGACTGTGAGTCATGATAAATGGTCTTTTGTGTTTATTCACAGGGACACTCGGGAGTCAACCTCAAGCACATGTGGAGATGGAACAAGATTTACAGCCCCCTGGGGTCAAAACAGTACAGCTATCCACAGCCCCCTTCTTTAACTTTGGTTCTCAAACAGACTTAGTGCAAAAGAAAAAATGCACCAAACAGTACAGCTGGTCAACTAATTTCTGAGAGTGAAACGGAAAATAAGGTATACTAAATTGAAAGTGCATCGCTAGAACACAGTTACACACTCCCGGAAAACTCACAACTCATTGAATAAGCTTAAACAAAACCATTCACATCATCTTAAAAGTTCAGGTTCACATGTTGTGTGTGTGTCTTGTCTAGTTAATGTGTTTTCTATTTGACTTGGGGGCTCTTAACAAGTCTAGTGAGATACAACAAAGTAGTGATGTGAACTAGACTTTTGTCCTGTATCTCTAGACATTTCAATAACACTCTACTGGGAAACTTTTCAGACATCTTCCTGGCTTTTCAGTCATTTGTGTTTGTGGTTCAGGTATGTGTTGTGAAAAGTCTGGTTAATTTGCAAGTATGATGGGCTTTGTAGGCTGTGGCTCTGTCACTGGCACAATGTGGCGTTGGTTGTATCTCTGTTAATTCCCTTCAGATTCTACACCGTATGAATGTGGCTTGTCACACTTTCTGAGAACTGCTATTTTGTCATGTCCTTTTTGTGTCTGGAGTCTTACCACTTGGTTCAGGGCAGCTAGTGGCATGCTAACTTTCTCAAAACAGAGTTTGTGTAGTCTTGTCTCAGGATGTGTTCCTTACTTTTAGCAGGCTCAGACAGAAGTCTGTTTTACCTCTTGTCATCTCTAACAGTGCTTTGGACACTTCTTTCACTGAGACTGTTGGACAGAGGGGACTCAGGACTGCTTGTCACATGTAAGAAGTCCCAAGATCTGCCACAGTCTTGAGTGCCATTGTCTGAATACAGTTTCTGTGGTGTGCCATGGACTGAGAAAGGCTGTTTTAACTTATTATAGGTCAATTTCGAACCATCCCAAGTATAAATCCACATGAACAAGATAATGGTGGTTGCTACATTCAAATATGTGTGTGGCTACAACAGACCACGGCAGATCAGAAACTGTGTGTAGTTTTAGTGGTTCATTATGTTAACAGGGCTTTCAAATATTCATAATGCAGGAATTTTCATGATGATGTTGTGTTCAACAATGAGTTTGTCATGGAAACTTTAAAATGGTCTCACCTCTATGGGCACACTGCATACACATAATAGGGTGGTAGTAGCCTAGTGGGTAAAACACTTGCCTGTGAACCCAACTTACTACCATTGTGTCCTTGAGCAAGCCACTTAACCCTCTGTTGCTCCAGGGCGACTGTCCTTGTAACTAATTATAACTAACATTCTGGATAAGGGCATCAGCCAAATGCCCCCTTTATCTTGGCCATCCATTTTGAATGAAGCAGGTGAGTTTCTAGCATAAGGTAAGTTAAGTAGCACTTATAGTCACACGAGAACACACCACAGCACACAGTGTGAACAATGTGAAATTCTTTCTCTGCATTTAACCCATTCACCAAGTGAAGCATCGGGCAGCCAGGAGCACAGTGCCCGGGGAGTAGTGTGTGGGGGTGGTACCTTGCTCAATGGTACCTCAATGGTGCCATTGGCAGTCCTGGGATGCAAACCCACGACTTTAACAACCAGGCCACCAGCTGCCCCACATCTACAGCTTTGTGCTTGTGGAGTTCCTTGAGCCACTGTAAAGAAGCTGAACCTACATGACCTTTTGGGATGGGCTGGTATGGGAGTGTTGTGGGCTGGGGAGGTTTGTTTAGCAGTAGAACTGCTTGGCGAAAAACTGTTTTTTCTGTATTGGGCATGGCAGGAGGTCAAATAAGTGTTGGGCTGGATGTGATTAGTCTCTGTTGATGCTGTGAGATTGACGCAGGCATTGGGAGGTGAATATGGTGGTGCTGTCTCGTAACTGGGCCTTGATGTTTTTCCCAACGGTCTTTATTAGCCCCTGAAGATCTTGCTGCTCCGCCTTTGTGCAACTGGTGAACCACACAGGCACATGAATCAGCACACTTTTAATGGCACAGTGGTAGAAATTCACCAAAAGCTGCAGAGGTAGGATTGCCCGTCAACATTACGGGAGCTGTATAAGAGAATAATCTTTCTCTATAACTTCGGGTCCTATGAGGTGTTGAGTGGAGTATGTAGGCTTTGATGACAGGCTTATCACTGTGTGCTGAGTGTGTATTCTGCACCAGTGTTCTGACGCATTTTCTAAATTGTATGGAAGTCTGAATCTGCCTGCCACTTTCTCATGTGGGCTTGACACAGCAGTACTTTTTACTGTTCCTACCAGCTTAGACGATTTGTCCGAGAAGCGTGGTCACACTGGGAGACATTCGACTTCTGACACCATGTAGTTTCATTAACTCATAATGAATCATGATGAATGACAAACTTTGTGTTCAAAGAAACACTCTGTAGCCCAATCTTGAGCACATGTGGAGGTCCAACCAGTAACAACATGGGTGTGTCACAAGATCACAAATCTCTCAAGAGATTACAAATTTACAGGTTTGGTAACACAGAGTCAAAACAGCACAGCTGACTACCTAATCAGAAGACCTAATCAGCCCCACCTGCTCCATCTAATCAGTGCCTTCAGAAGTAGTTGATCAATTGAATTGCATGTGTTACATTCTGATGAGATAAGCAATGGTTGGTGACCACTGCTTTAGGCCATCAGGAAAGTCTTTGTTACAGCAGAGTATCATAAGGTTACATGATACACATGTAAACCTTTCAGGACAAACGACAAACATTTATTAAGAGTTTTTGCAACAAATGTCATTACATTTTCTGAAGTAAAATGACACAAAAAATTGACCAGGGCAGCCTTTTTGACAACTTCTTGTTGGAATTGCCTTTAATCAATATAATGTTGGTTTATTTCAGTGGTCATAAAAGGCTATGTAGGTGTCATGAAGCCTTATAAGCCTTCTGTGAGGTTTTACCAGTGGGTGGGATATATGCATAATGCATAACTTAAGTAGCCTTTAGTTCTTGTTCACATTTGTTTTTATATTCTTAATGAGGCTACAAATCGGTCCACTTAGTATTACAAACAATGACGGTGAGTCTCGCAAAGACTTTGATGGACTGCTTTTTGAGGACTCAGATGTTGTTCATGAAGCTCCTGAAACAAGCTCTCACTGGCACATTAAACCTGCAAGACCTTCCCATGCTACACGGCACAGCAACTATAAAACATGACATGTTTTCCACTTAGTGCCTTGTTGGTTTATGGTCATCTGTTTGGGAGTCCCAGTGATGCCTGTTCCTATAGTGTAAAAAGACCACAATAACCTGATATAGATGTGAGTCGGTTCATTACTAGAGCAGGAAAGTGCTTATTCAAGTAGAGCGTTTCTCCATAAGTAACGCGATTTTAATGAAAGAAGTTTGTATTCTGCAAGAACGTACTTCGACATGAGCTGGAAGACAAGCATAGCAGAAAGTTCGCTCACACACAACACAGCAAATCCAGATCAAGCATTTTTACCCTGTTCTACTGCTGAATCATTCAAAACAAGAGGCAAAGAGTTTCATAGCTTGCTACAGTGAGATGTACATGTGACTGTGTATTTGCTCGCCAGAATACACACTAGGGCATTAACAGAAAAGTCGATTTGTTGACGCGATGACGTCAGAGGCACAAGTTGATTACCCTTGAGAGAAGTCGACAAGTCGTGTGTTTTTTTCCCCCTCTCTGTGTGTACATGATGCAATCTCTGCCACTGATTGTCTTACGCTGACATGCGTTCCTTGACTTAACCAATTATTATAGTCAAACCATAAAAAGGGCGGTAACATTGGTGCGTGGAGGGGAATCTAAACACAAGACCACAACAAGACAAGAGACATTATTTGACAGACACACATCACATGTATGGAGATAATTCACACTAGACCACAAAAACAGCATGGTGACCTGCACAATATGCAAGTCGGCGTTAAAATACATAAAAAGTACGGGCGTTATGCATGGCCATCTGAAACGGCATTCGTTAGCTAACATGGGTGATGCAGGGAGTCGTCCAGTCTGGAGGAGCTGAGTAGCTTCACAGAAAAGCCTCTGACTGATAAGAAAAAACAGCAGCTCAGAGATCTGCCTGTTAACTTCATCGTTAAAGATGTGAGACCTTTGGCTGCGGTACAAGGCGAAGGCTAAAGGTCCAGAGAACTTTAATAAAAGGTGATCATTGTTGGACACCTGTGTTCCTCCGCTGCATCTGTGTGATTATGTCATCAAACGACTTAGTACAAACTAAGGCACAAAAGGTCCTTAGCCATTTAAACTCCAGGCCTATTAATTGCGAAAATTTAAGTTTAAAATGTATTCAGTAACTACTGGAAAGTTTTCAGGAAATACTAGAATGTACATTAGTTAAGTGTGTATCATTCTCTCAGGATTTACTGCCAAAAGAAAGTAAACTGAAAGATAAAACTGTGTTGGCATAAAATGATTTCTTATATATGTATATTTATTTATTTTATGTATAAAACATATATGCCCACTAAAAGAAACAGCAGAAATCAATAATGTTTTTGCATGTATTTACCTCTGAATATCTACTTAGAATTGGCCATGTTGGAGATCAAATTGGAATAAACCAGTATTTGAACATCAAAGCGGTAATGCCACATTTTAAAAACTGATTGATTTTAATTTTAAATTATAAAAATGGGATAATGGGCTAAACTCCAGCTACTGTCAAGTCAGGGGTGCATGGGGTGGTGAGGCGAGGCACAAACGCAAGTTCCCTTTTGGATGGTTTTTATTAACAAACACAAACTCAAACATAAACAACACAAAGAGGCACAATGTCTAAAACATAAAGCATACCTAAACAGAGGACACACGAAGAATGGGTAGCGTAAGGGTGATCGTGACAGATTGACCAACCCATCAGAGGCACAGCAGGTTTCCCACCACACGAACTCGCCGGGTCCAAACCTGTGCTGCGGACATGAGCACTTGAGCTCGTGTTGAGCACTCTGGCTTTCAGGCCGGTTTTGAGGGAAGTTCACCCGGGTGCTCCTTTGGCCCCAGCGCTGGTCCCACGGCATCTTCCCTCGCCTGATGGAAGCAGGCATCAAGCAGGTTAAGGACGTGCCTTGAGTTTGTGTTTATTAATAAAAACCATCCAAAAGGTAACTTGCATTTGTGCCTCTCATCACCATCCCGAGCACCCCTGACGTGACAGATTGGCCGACCCACCCCAGAGGCGCAGCAGGTTCCCACACAGACTCCCAGCCTTGGATTCCCCAAGGAGCAGGCAGCCACTACACCGGCATCCAGGATGAGAACATGAGCTAGCCCCCAGCCAGCGCAGAGACAGCGAGTAGAACACCCTGCGAGTACAAGCAAGCTCCCCCACCTGCAACCAGGACTTGGACCCAGAACGAGGGATCAAGCCGCCCTAGAAGGGACCTTGACCCCTCAGGCAATCTGGAATAGTGCTCTTGGAGAGGGAGTGAAGTCGCATATATTTTTTAGGGGGTGTTCAATAGGCAGTGGGCCCCCAAGAGGCTCCCTGAGGGGGGCTCTGGCTCACGGATGTTCAAATATCACCCAGGGGTAAAGCGGGGGGATCTCCGTAGGGGGTTCCACCCGAGGTCAGCGAAGGCAGGCATCCACACAGGCTGGCTCAGCCGCAGAGCAGGCCAGTGTGTGGAGCGCACATTCAGGGGAGGACGTGTCGGGCTCACGGGTTTGCGAGACGTTTTTTGTTTGTTTGTTGCCGCCGCCTACCCCCCCTCCGCCCTGGAGTGGCACACTAAGGGGGGAGGTACTGTCATGTCTTGGCCAGCGGCTGGTAGAGGCCACCATTGTTAGTTTTATATTAGGACTCTTATTTTGAAAAGCTTGTCCTGTGTTTAGTTTGAGTGATTGTGTTTAATGATTGGTTTCCGTCTGCGTCTGTTTTTGAGTTCCATGATTCTTGTCTTAGTTGCTGGTCAACCATCACATTCCCTCCCTCTACCCGTTCCTCTTGTGTCCTTTGTTTTAAGTCTAGTTTATGTTTTAGGCCCTCGTGCCTTTTATGTTTTTAAACGTGGAGTCTGTGTTTTTGTAATAAAACCCACAAAAGGGAACCTTGCAACTGTGCCTCGCCACACTCTTCGAGCATACCCGTCATGACAGCTACTTGTGACTATGCACCTTTAATTTTCCTGTGCAACATCACTAGTTGATAGTTACAGACTCTCTACAATTGGTCTAAATCTACATTTTTTTATGAAGCATGCCATTGGCCAGTGCTTTAGAAATTTTAATGAATGCATTCAGACCACACTTCCTGTACCACGACTGTGATGTAATACACTGCAATATTAATAATATATCTCTCACCTCCAATCTGAATACCATAATGCTAAGAAAGCACCATCATATGGCTCTGATAGTTTGTTGACATGGACCATTATTTTGTCTGTGACTCACACAGTGTAGACGGAGCTCAGCCGATAGCCTCTGACTCATACATCACAGTCCACCTAAAGCACAGGGCATACATGCTTGCCAATCACTATAATGATGGTCCAAGTCTGGAGCAATGCTCTCATATCTCAGCATGATGGCCAGTGTCCCTCCGGCAGTTCCGGGACACTATAATAGGTGAGACAAATGCCCTTGCCTTCTGCTTTAACTGTATTTGATCAGGATACAGTGACACACTGACTGCAAGGCATCAGGCTGAATCTGCTGTGTCCCAGGAGACAGGAGGAAACTGATAACACACCCGCTCCCCACCCTCCAGTCTGGCCTTTCTGCCAGAGTGCACTGCCATTTGCTGTGATGTAAATGACGCAAACCTTCACAGAATAAAGAGTGACATAGAGAGAACATGGAAGGAGACAAAATGAGAAAAGCGAGGAGTGGCCTGGGAGGAAAGAAACAAAAAAAGAGAATGAGTGAGAACAATACAGACATATATAATACATAATAAGGATGGATGGAATGAGTGAGAAATGAAAAGGAAAGACAGAGAAAGGCAGGAAGGGATTAGACAGAGACAAGCAGTGGGGAAGGAAGGGCCAGGGAGAGACTGCATAAACCATGGCATTTACAATGACTTCCCTGTCTTCTGCCATGGTAAAAGGCCTTCAAGGTCTCTGAGATAACTGCCAGTGAATTGACAGTGACAGCAAGAGTTAAAAATGAACAGACAGCAGGGAGCTACATGACAGTGGTATCACCACTTTGTCTTCAATGAAGTCAGCCATGATCTGTATAGTCCTAATATTTGATATGACTCTCTGCCTTAGGGAAACAAAGAGACTGAGTTTTGATCTTTATTAGTAAAGTTGCCCATCAAGTTCAAAACATGCATCTGCAGAAGATGCCACAGATACCTTAAAGACATGATTAGACACTCTCATGATGCAGCCACTTAAAAGCAATCCTTTGTTTCGATGTCTTTTTTTAACACATACTTTCATACTCGCTGCTTTTCCCTGATGGACGCCCAACTGCATCTTAAGGGCTGTCCATTACTATAGCTCGAGTGAAGTTTGTTAGATGACCCCCTAGAGGGCCAAGGAGACAACGTAAATATGTGAAATACGATGACCTGATGGGAGAGGATCATCTGTCATCCTTATTGGAGGCCAGTTCTTCTTCTTTGGCTTTGTACTTATGGGCCCTAAAATGCTAAGCATTTCCAAATCAAGAGATGCCGTCAAGGCCATTATAAATCCAGTATTACAACGGGGGGTAGGTCAACTTATTTAATAGAAATTCTGCAACATCAATGAGCACCTTTTTTAAAAGATGCTCGCCCACCTAGAAGAACCTCACAGAGAAGTAGCAGAAAAGAGAGAGTCTTTGGAGCGAGAGAGAAATTTAAAAGACTGACGTCAGTAGCTCTAATGGACTTTAATGAGCTTTTAAGCTTTCGCCATGCAAGTCACATCCCAGGATCAATACGTTTCAGTGGCTCAGTGTGAAATAAGGAGAGATTCATTATTAGCGAATGACAGCCATTACCTTGTTTCTTAATCAGAGAATCTTTCTTAATTGCCAGTTCTATAATTAAGACAGGTAGTGGAGCTCACATGCATATGTGTTTAGGTGAGAATGCATTTACACACACACAAATGTGTACGTTCACACAAGGAACACACGCACACTCACACACACACAACTGCAGACACTCAGGCAGAAACTTCATCAACCTCCTGTATACCTGAGTACTCGGGGGAGGGGGCGAGTGAGAGAGAGAGAGAGAGAGAGGCAGGCCCTGTAGAATGGCGCTCTCTCTCACCGGCAGTCGCCTCATCAATCATTGGTGGCTGCGGCCCAGACGGATGGGGGGCCGCTGGGGAAGGCGCGTGCGTCTCTCCATCAAACTGATGTTTTGAAAGTAAGTAATCAGTGTTCTCCACGGGCACTCCTTCTGTGGCGGAGCACCCCTCCTCCACCTTTCTCCTCCTCTCCATCTTCCCTCCTCACTCCCTGCTCCATAGAGTCAAGGCCTCTCCACCTCGCTGCATTCTGGGAGCCATATTTCATCCAGTTCAGCACAACGGGGGGACACAGCACTGTTCAAACACTGAAGGGTGTATTTTTTTGTTTTGTTTTTTGTGCCAGGATATGTTGGAAAAAGGGAAAGAAAGATGAAATAGAAGGAAAAGATGAACAGAAAGAGCCATACTGTAGCAGCAGTCCGATGCGAAGTCTGCTGGGTGAAGTTTTCTAATTCCTAATACATAATGGAAACATTCTTCTCTCTCACTCTCACACACACACACACACACACACACACACACACACACACACACACATAACAAACATATCTCGCCACTATATTCAAGAAATATTTAAGAAATAATTAAGAAACCTCTTAATTGTGAGTCATATGATATTACAAGTATGTAAGTGTCTTTTGAAAAAATAATCTCCATATAGCTGCTGTCAGAGCAAAACCTTTTCCTTTTTTTCTTTGATAATAGAGTACAGACCAAATAAAAAGAGTTTGTTGAGAGCAATTAGTGGTGCTACACTGTCAGTGTCTTATATACATACATACATACATGTTATGAAGCTAACAGCTACACAGTGGAAATGTTTAAGGACAGCCTACTGTTAATATAGCTTACAATTTTTTCTGGGAGTGGACCAAGTTAACAGAACTGTGTTCATTTTGCGGTATAAATTATGTTATTATGTGAGGTCACGAGCATTGCTTTTACAGTCTTTTTATTGTATAATTGTCTTGTAATTGACTTTTTTTACCAGTCAAGCCTTCTGCTTTTTACGCTTCTGATTTCCTACAATTCACATCTATTTGGGGTGTGTTTAGTGAAGGTCTTATTCTCAGTAACTGATATTTGCACCAAGAGAAAATATTCTGTGCCATTGTATAATTTTTAGCTCTGTGAAGTATAAGCTACAATTTGCATCCTTATTAGATCGTGCTGATTATTAGTGTCATAATAATAAGCTCTGTGATAGTCTGACAGTCAAGCGTGCTGAATAATATTATATAGAATTAAACACCCAGTTCCTGCTAATACCGGTCTACTTCTAATTTTTCACTGCAGTTCACTTGGTAGAGTCTGTAGAGCTCACACTGAGACTGTTGATCAGACCATTTGTATAGGGAGCGCTGGGCTTGGCCCAGCCCCAGAACCTCTATTTCGAGGATCAGAGGGGCTGAAGGGGGGTCGTTGGGAGGACGGCTGCATGGCATGCGGCAGAACAAATGGACCTGCGCACCAGCTAATGACCGCGCAGCGCTTTTACCCAGACACATATTTCACCTGCAGGTTTGTGCCCAACACCCGCAAAAGCCATTTCAATAAGCCTTGTATTTACAATGAGCAATGGACTCCAGCAAATGTCACTCGAGTTGGAGTTGCGGGCTCCCCCATTATATAAGAATACACGCATGTGAAAATTAACTACCATTACTGTTCATGGTAAAATCCAGTAAAACTAAAATCGGATTTTGCCTGCTCATTGTCAATTTGTCAAGTTAAGTAGGTTGATGGTCATTTCAGCCATGTACACAGTACATAGTGAAATGAAACAATATTCCTCCAGGACCATGGTACAACACAAAATCAGAAACACCACAAGACTACAAGGGTACACAGAACAAAATATACAGAGTGCAAACAAAACAGACATTGGTAGCTGTTAATTTGAAATAGGAATAAGAATCTGAGTACGGGAACAGTTTTTGTGATCCATATGCAGAAACTAAGCTGCAATAGCATCTTGTTTTGAATGAACTGTTTTTGTGATGTCACAAAAAGAAACGTACTGGGACACATCCAGCCGGGTTAGCTGTTCACAACGCTGTTACAGGTTTTTTTTTCAGTTTGGACTATTTTTGAATAAATGGCAGCCAGTCAAAACAAGTCATTTCCATAGGTCAGTCTTAAGGGCCCAGTAACAAAAGAGCCTGTTTAACTGTAAGGGACAAATGGGTTGGGAAAGGATTATGTAAATTATAAATTATGATTGATCTTGGTGCAAAAACTCACACAAACATAAAGAGGTGAACAAAGCACTGTAGGCTAGATCTACAGGATAGATTGTATTAACTCTTATGTGCTGTTTGGTGATTAATTAAGAAACTGGCTGATCAGTTGCAGCTGATCAATCAAAAAATCAACACTATCTACACTATCTACCCATTGTCCATCTATAAAGTAAGCCATTTCGCAACTAGAGCTCGTGTGATAATACATCCAGCTTTAAGCATGATTCATTTGTATTATATGAGAGTACTAATCCCCCTCAGAGTTACATTATGCAATGGATTACACAGATCTTTCTCTCTGAGCTGAGCTGAGCCCCCTCATATTTCCCAAAGGGTAGCCAACTAGTGGGACTTTGCATGTAGCAAGACAGAAGAGTTAAAGGCCTGTAAAAAACAAACAGGGTGCTGTGGCACCACTCATGAGATGGACAACAGCCTCAGCAGTGCAGTTTTGTTTAAAGCAAAGTGAGATTGGTGAGATTTAGAGTGTTGAGAGCTGTTAAAGTACCCCCTGAGAGCTATATCCCTGCAATCAGTATAGGAGGCGTACATTTCCATCACCTCTGTGCTCCACACACATGCATAAAAATGTGTTATTGTATTTAAACACCGCATAATGTGCAAGAAAAGGAATAGTCACAGCATTTCAGTCTTGTTTCTGAAGAAGTAATTAAAAATTCCTACTGATTCATGGCAGGAGCGGCTCATAGTTGGCTAATCTCCATAGGGAGTATGTATATGTGCAGTTGCTAATTAGATTAAAAAATCTGACAGATCTCCTCATGTAACTCCAGGACCCCACAGCAGATTGTGAAGAGAGCTGAGATCATTATGGTGCCTTTACCCAGCACTGACACTTTCAAGAATAGGGCAGTATCAGCAAGGCCACCAGCATTGTGGAAACCCCCTTCCACCCCATCATGGACTCTTTACCCTCCCTGGCATATGGCAAAAGGTATCGGAGCATCCGATCCACCGCCAGCAGATTCAGCAACAGCTTCTACCCATTAGTAAAGTAGATAAAAACTACATTTTGATTTGAGAGATGAAAAAACTTTGTTAACTTTCCTGTGTTCATCAAATTCAGGAGCAGATTAATTAGCAGCTGCCTCACTATTGTTCAGCCACAGAATGCTGTTACTGCATGATATGCAGGGCCATGTGTGCTACAGTAAAGCAGCCCAGTAGAAAAGAGTGGCTCTGAGGAACCAATAACTGAAATTACTTTTTAACACGGGACTCCTTAAACCTTTCTCAAATCGTCTCAAAGCGGCTCATTGTGCCAAAAAGGCTCATTGTTGTCAAGATGTGCAGAGCAGGAAATTGCTTGCTACTGGTGAGAAGCACACATTAAGGTTAAACAGAACTCAAGGTTATTTTAGGCTAAATTAAATCTAAATTAAATCTTTTTTAATAGCCGTCTAATTTGGCATATAAGATGCCTCGCGCTGCCTCTGTTATTACAACGGTCTTGTGAATAAAGCAATTTAATTTTGTACATTTGTCACTTTTTTTTTTTTATTGTTGAGCAATTACTTGCTTTTTTTTACGCTTGTACTCAACCACTTTACTCACGCGTCAATAGTTGGATTATGAATACTGGACATGTATATGTTGTAAATGTGTAGCCCTGAAAGGGGGTGTTAGCTGGCCTTACTGAATGAAGATCATGGCTGTACTACTTCTGAAGCATTTATGTATTTGTTAGCTGCAGCTAGTGAAAAATGTGCAAATATACGACTGCAAAAATGTGACTGCACTTTAAATTATTTGAATAACTTTTACACTAAGTTTTCTGTACAGATTACAGTTGACAATTGCATGCATTAATTCCCCTATTCATATGCTGTTTTCACACCCTTCCATACAGTTGATGCCCACGACTATGTTGGTTTTTTGTCCTGTCTATATTTATTGTGCTGTGTGCTCATTATCTGGGTTATGTATTGTATGTTCTGCACCCATTTCACACTGTTGTTTATCTGTACTACGTGTGGTCCTGAGTAATGTACTGCTGCTGTGTGCTGCACCACTGCAAGAAGAACGACATTTCATTCTAAGTTATACCGAGGAAATGACCAAGGCCACTTGACCTGTATTTGATTCTTGGGGAACAAAAGAAACTATAATATATTGCTGATATATACTGCATAGACGGGGGGTTTGTCTGAGCATTTTAGCAACCAAATATGCTAACATACTAAACAACTGAATCAAATGTATAAAACAGACAGTTTTGGTTTGATAATCCGATTGGGTGAGCCATGTTCAAAAGAAATTCATGAATAATGTTTGTAGTGTGGCAGGGTGCGTTGCCCTACCGAAAGAGGCCGCTTCCATTAGCATATATCGGTCTCACGAAAGGGTGTACTTGGTCTGCAACAATGTTTAGGTAGGTTGTACATTTCGAAGTACTACAACATGAAAGCCAGGAAACAAGGTTTCGCTGCAGAACATTGACCAGGGCATTGCACTGATTCGCTTTCTTTCTGTAGTGCATCCTGGTGCCATCTCTTCTCCATGTTGTCCTTCCTTGGACCACTTTTGGTGGTGCTCTGTCTCAGTCATCAAAGTTTGGCCCTTGTCAAAGACACTGATATCCTTAGGCTTTCCCATTTTTCCTGCTTCCAACACATTAACTTCAAGAACTGATTGTTCACTTGTTGCCTTATTCATCCCAACCCTTAACAGATGCCATTATAACAAGATCATCCCTTCACCCTGTTTTAATGTTATGGCTGATCGGTGCTTATTATTCTTAAAGATTATAAGGGAATTTATAAGGGATAACAGTAATATCAGCATGTATTCATCTTGTGCTGAGGTGACACAACTGGGCATATGAAGCACATCACAGAACAGCATGTGTTACAATCAAATGAATGGGAATGAAAACAGAGGGATTTAGCTGTAGCCTGTCCTTCTTGTGTCCTTTAGGTACATACATGCATAGACTCCTACTATGAGTCTATGCATTTATGTACCTACAGGACACAAGCCCCTTTTGCTTCTTTCATCACCCACATAACTCATTTTGCTGCTTTGCTTATGTATAACAGCGATGATTAAAGATAATGTTAACAGCACATGCCGATAATATGATGCAAATCGGAGTAAATTAATGGAAATGGAAATTTCTCATCACTACAATCGCTGTACACTTAAAGCACATTCTCAGTATGCAAACAAAATGTCTTATCAAACAGAGGTACAATATCAGCACTCCATCTGCCTAAAAAGAAGCACTAATAACAAAAGTGGAGCTTTCTAACACATTAAAACAGCAGTTATCTTATATGTTCAATTAGCATGACCTTTGAAACGCCCAGGCTTTATGTACTGAGAAGCTGTAAAAGATTTTAGAAGGTGTACTCCATGCAAGGTTGTGAATGTTCAAGAGGTTTACTGCTGTACTCAGAGCAGGCTGCTGAAGCATACTGAATGTGAAAATGTAAATGTAAATGTAAATATCATTGTAAAGTCTATCCGAATTTTAAAAAATTTAAAAGTTTTCTACCTTAGTGTGATGTATTTCAGAGTGAAACAGGATATTCAGGTGGGAGGTAACTGTGAGCGTGACATGGTTTTATGCATCAGGATTTGGTAGGATTGTGAGAAGTGGGCGTTCTGAAAGGAAAAAGGAGTCGCAGCAGAGCAGAACAAGCTGACATAGTCAAACATCATAATGTATTTAGAGGCAGATCAAAAAAAGTCTACAACTTCAGCCAAACTACTAATACTTCAACCAAAGATCACTGAGAACATCGTTTTTTGAATGATATAACAATGAATTGTGCTTAATATGACAGACAACATAAACGAACAAGTTTAAAAAAAAGTCAGTTTTAATTTAAGGTCAACTTTATATAATGTGTTAAGACACTCCTACAAAATTGTAACATGTCCATTTCTCACACCACAGCACACAGTGTGAAAAATAAACTATAAAAACTATCAACAAGCATTTGCTTAATGTGGCTGATTTTTTAAATGATGCACATTTTATTTGGGAACCAGATTTGGTGAAGTGATTTAGAAATGTATAACCATAACGTCTGCATTAAAATCTGACATACATCATCTGATTGTCAGATTATAGATCAGTCCATGCAATCTATTTATGAAAACAAACTATAAAAACAGCTTGTGAATTCAGAAATATCATACAAAAATCAATCTTAAAGGTACAGAAACAAAAAAAGGGATAGAAAGAGGCTGTAAAATGGCCAAGTTATGGCAATTTAGCAAATAAAACTACACAGCTATAAACTGTGAGCCCAAAGTTTAAGCAAATCAGAAATACATGTAAAATTAAAAAACAGGAACTTCACTAACATAACTTAGAGTTTACTATTATTCAGCTTTGCATGAGAGGACATCTGGAATGAGAAAATCTACTGGAATCACTGAACTGATGTTTTATAACATGACATTCCATCAGAAACTGCATTCCCATAAGCCGCAGCATACATTTCAGTCTAACACAGAGACTGACAAGGGTTGCTTAGACACAGTTTTAATTTGAGTTAAATATGCAGTAAAAAAGCAGGGAGTTTTGACAGCCACCCAACTGGCATCCCAACTGGTGGAGTAGTGGTGCAGTGGGCATGCCTGCACCTGGCAACATGTTCCTTCTTTTTAATGGCTAGATTTACAGCAGCCTAGTTTTGCATGCCTACCTGCTACTCATTACTCTTTTTTATTTCAACCATTAGCGTGTCCAGAATCTGAACAAACCCATCTCTGTGACAGCACATACAAGTTTAATCACTTGGACTTTCCCATTATCTGGTTCTAATGGTTGTTGTTGCTGTTGCACAGGCCTCAGTGTGAAAACGGAATGTCCAGCAGACAGGGGTGTAAACACGTTTACAGGATCTTGTAAGAACAGATCAGTTTTCTACACTGTCACAGGATCTCCTTCACAATCTCCTTCAGGGATCATCAAATAAGGCGGATAAAGAAAAGTGACCATTTTGTCATATGTGAACACACCACAGCACACAGTGTGAACAGCACGGCATTCTTCTCTGCATTTAACCAAGTGAAGCAGCGGGCAGCCAGAAACACCCCTTAGCAAAAAGTAGTTTACTTATTTTATACAAAACTGAGGCAGTATACTTGATATTTACTTTTTATATACTATATTTTATACAGTTAAGTATAGTATAGTGAAGTATACTTGACTTATACTGATAAGTATAAAGAAAAGTCTAGGACTAAGTGCATTAATACTTACACTTATACTTTAATACTAAAGCTTATACTTATACTTCTCTCTAAAGCTTACACTTATACTTCTTTCTGACACAAAGTACTAATACTTAGTATCACCTGTGGCATGTGGGTGCAATACTGCAAAGTGCCTGTGGGAGTGTTTTCTCTGTCTCTCTCTCTCTCAGCCTTTCTTTGTAGGAATGAAGCACCTGGAGCCAATCATTTTCCAGGAGAGAAAAGGGAGAACCTGAGGGGGAGGGGAGTATCTCTCTCACACCTGACCTGACAGCAGCGGCAGCAGCTTCTGAGGAATATTTACCCTTCTTTTTGTAGTTTTCTTCTCAACATGATTTAGAGTGTTGGGTTTTGTTATTTTAGTTTGTTATTTCAGTTTGGGTTGGAGATTCCCGGTGGTCTAGTTTTCGGGTTTGGTTTTTGATTAGGTTGAGTACATATTTTTTTTAATAAATAGGGGAATGAGCTGGGTGCGACAGCCCATGGCAGGGCTGGCCCAGTAACTTCCCATCGTTTGTTCTTTTTGGCTGGGATCTCCATCTCCTTTTGTATGTTTTTCTTCACCCTTTAAGTACGGTTAAGTGGTTGGAAAAAATAAATGTTAAACCAGAGGTCTTGGCGTTCTTGTTATGTTTCAGTTTCAGGGAGCCTTTGTTTGGTGAGGCCGTAACACTTAGTATATCTTGATCCAAGTACAGAATAGCAAACAATTTTTTTTTTTAGTTTTAGTAATTCTAAGTTCACAAAAGTATACAGTAACCCCCCTGGTTTTACGCGGATCATGAGTTGTGGATTCAGTGACACGCGGATTTTTTCTGAGAACCTAACCGATAGTTTTACGCCGAAATCTCCACAATAACGTGGAACCTGCAAATATTCTCCGCATTTTTTTTTTGCTTTTTTCGTGGCAATAGGTTTTTTTACGCATTTTACTTTTAAATTATTAAGAAAAAATTACTAGTTTTGTAACATAAATATGAACGTAAAATCAGATACATTTCCATATAAAATATAACTGTATAAATGTTTCTGTCGTGAGAACACAAAGAAAACGCTTTTAGGATGGTTAAATATGCTGTACTCAGAGCAGGGGCGGGCTGGGACTAAAAAACAGTCTGGAGTTTCTTCACCAGCAGCGCAGAGGTCTGCGTCTCGGCCGAGAAAGACAGGCCAATGGCCGCCGTGCATCGGACAGCCGTTCTTTTCCAGAACGCACAGATTGCCGGTCCGCCCCAGATTCATCTTGAGTGTTTCTCTTGTTTTTCGTTTTGTTCTTCTTAAAGCCCAGTAGTTTTATTACTGTAAATTAAATTAAAAGAGGCTGTTGAGCTCAGTCACCGTCCAATGTCTGCTTTAACTGGTGGGACTCTACAATACAGTGCTCCTCCTGAAGAACCCTGAATAAGACGCACGGCTGATGAACAGTAAATTATTGATGTAAAAATTATTGGTGATTGCCCCTACATTTTACTGTATTTTTATTACCAAAATTTACACTAATTTATTACTGTATTTACATGTTTATACCAAAGAAAACGACAGCGCATACCAAAGAAAATGCCCCTGCGTAAATTACAGTACAGTCTGTATGGGCTTACTTTATATTTTCGTTAAGAGTAATGTATTAAACTGAGTTTAAAATGAAACTAAAGTGTTTTGGGAGCATATTTGGGGGAGTATTTAGGGTTTACACTATAAAAATAGGCATTTATTTTTTCTTACCAAAACACAACAACGCGGTTTTTCACTATATGCTGGTGCTCTTGGAACGTAACCCCCACAAAAAGCAGGGGATTACTGTACTTCAAGTATACTTCAATAAACTAAAACGTGGACTAGAAATATGTAACTGGTACAATGGCAGTATATAGAAGAGTGTACCTGTGGTATACTCTAAGTATACTTCAATGAACTAAAATGTGGACTACAAGTTACGTTAGGTTACGGTGATGCTGGCGAGACTGACGCCGCTCCGTCTGGCATGTTTTTATTTGGCCATTTTAAAAATGTTATGATTTAATGTAAATATTCATCTGATCAATACATATTATTGTATAGTCTATATATTTTACTATTATTTTCACTATTATTATTTTCATGGAGCTGCTGATTCACAAGCTGCCCTTCCAGCATCTGGTGCGTGAGATCGCTCAGGATTTTAAGACTGACCTCCGCTTCCAGAGCTCCGCCGTTATGGCCCTGCAGGAAGCCAGCGAGGCTTACTTGGTGGGTCTGTTCGAGGACACGAACCTGTGCGCCATCCACGGCAAAAGAGTCACTATCATGCCTAAGGATATTCAGCTGGCCCCGCCGTACCCGCGGAGAACGTGCTTAAACTTTGGTCCCCGATACTTCAGTTGTCGCGCCCGGAGTTCTTGCCATGGACGTCCTGGGGGAACCACAACCTACTGACTGTTTTGAAAAACGACATTTCTTTTTGGCAAGACCTTTGGTTCCCCCTCTTAGATGTTTTCTATATTTGTTGTTTAACAATCTTTTAATAATAATAATAATAATAATAATAATAATTATTATTATTATTATTATTATTAAATCTAGACTTAAAACTCACCTGTTCAAAATAGCTAATTCAACATAATCTCCTCCACTCTACCATATTATTTTGTATTGTTTTATGCAGATTCTATAAATTGTCTGCTCTTATGCTTGTTCTTTTTATCATTTTATTGTGTACAGTGTCCTTGAGTGTTTTGAAAGGCGCCTTTCAAATAAAATGTATTATTATTAGAAGTATATAACTAGTACAGTGGCAGTATATAGAAATGTGTACCTGTGGTATACTTTAAATATACTTAAATAAACTAAAATGTGGACTAGAAGTATATTCCTAGTACACTAGTAGTAGATAGATGAGTGTACTTGTATACTTTTGTAAACTTAAAATGGCCTTACACAGTATACTTAAAGTATACATTTATAAACTTAAAAATGTTCCAATTTAGTCCCAAGAAGTATTATATTAGTACACTTTCTTATACTTATACTCAAGCATACTTAATAAAACGAACTTCAAGTATACTACTTATTGCTAAGGGACAGCAGCTGGGGAGCAGTGTGTGGGGACGGTACTTTACTCAAGGGAACCTCAGAGGTGCTACTAGCAGCTCTGGGATTCGAACCCATGACTTTCTGATTGTGGCTCCCGAACCACCAGCCCTAAACACAAGGTCACCAGTCAAATTTTGTGATCATAACGCTAGAATTGGTGAACCAGAAATGAAGTTTAAACCTGGAGAGCTGGTCTCAGAAACAAGATTCAGCTGCTGTGTTGTTTTTATCTACACAGTAGTGAGAGATACTTCCAATAATGTATTTCATTTCGATTTTCAAAAAGTTAAAACCAATAAAATTCTTATGAAGTCCTTTTTACTTGGATCATGGCAGAGCCAGAGTTGGAGCTGTGTGAACAATCGCTCTGCGCAGGCGGTGGGCTTGTGATTGAGAGGCCCCGTCCCTCATTGTCGGCTTTCTGAATCACTGTTTCACATTGAGATCTAGGAGACAACAACCTTCCTGGGCAATCGATAGCCACAGAGTGCTGCCAAACATATCTTAATTCCAGGAGAGGCCTTTTGTACAGCAGATGAGTGGGAGCCGCTTCTGCTTTGTTGCACCGCGGCTCATTGCACCACAGATTTAAGAGAGCCAGCTCTGACGGAAGCGCTAGCTCATTTGTAACATTTCCCTCATCCTGCAGCCTAACAATGCAGACACTTCTCCTGGCTGTCTGCCGCTGAGCACATTTGTCCCAAAGTTGACAGCTCATAGAAACTGACAAAAGAAGTTTAGTTTCTCCCATTTGTCTGCATTCCGAGTTGCAGCATGTCACTTTAAATGACGGGGATCTTTGCAAGCCACTTGTCTTCAGTTTAAGATTTAACCCTTAGAATTGGAAGCTACTGTCAGCTAAAATTCCTGCTATAGTTTTTATATTAATTATTTGACTCGCTTGTTAAAAGGCTGAGAAATTCTATCAGAGATGTTTAAGCAATCACAGATTTGTGTTTGACAGTGAAAAAGGAGATAATAAACTATCTTTATATAATGATATTAGATACACACACTTTGAGAAGTTGCATTTTTTATAGTTAAATGTTTTATTATTATTATTTTTTGTGAAATCTAAACCAACAAGTGCAAACCTGATTTGTAAATCGTTTAATCAGAACCGTCATATGTTCTGTAACTGTATTTTAAGAATTGTATGTAAAAAGCAAATGTCAAAATCATCAATGACTTGTCTGGACTCTTAAGATATTCCTTTGAAATGTCTTTGATGAGTTCCTCAATATGCTAATTAGCCTGGATACAATAAAAGCCAATAGCAACACACTAATGAAATCATGCTGATAAACATTAATGAATAAAAATTAGGGCAAAAGACATTTAGCAGATGTTTCCAAGGACTATCAAATGCCTTGCTCTGAAATTATTACCACCGTGCACATTCCACTGACATACATACATCAGCACAACCCCACAGTGTGAGGAAAGGAATAAAAAAGTAGCAGTTTCTTTCTGATGTGAATAGGTTTTCAGTTACTCAAGTTTCAGAGAGGAAAGAAATGTGCTATTAGATTTATTTCGAAGGAAGCTGTGTCCAGCATTACCCAAACACTGGACATTATTTTCACACACAGAACTGAGTCAAAGTGAAACCTGTCAGAAGGAGAACTATTACACTGCAAGGAAACTGTGTATAATCTGCATCTCACTGCAATGTTCTATATATGCTGTCAAACACACACACACACACACACACACACACACACACACACACACACACACACACACACACACACACACACAC
>JBBJLS010000140.1:13673902-13706296 GCA_037577275.1 Bryconaethiops microstoma | reverse complement strand
CACACACACACACACACACACACACACACACACACACACACACACACACACACACACACACACACAAGTGCACACACAAAATCAATCTGCATTTTTTTGTGTGCAAGAAGACTTTTACTAGCAAATAAAATATTACCTCAGATCCAAATAATGGCCAATCCCCTTCCTTTTATGACTTTAATATCAATCCATTTTACTGGTAACTGCCTTGGATAACTGTTACAATAAAACGCTTACCAATAACTTCTAACCTCTCTGGAATGAATAACATAAATATACTCTTTCTTTCATTTATCTAAAGATGGCATGAGTAAAAATAATTTAAAAACTACCCAACCCACCTTCAGACCACCTTCAGATCTTACCAGATCTCTTTCTGTTCAGTGAAGAATCATATTAGCACTAAGGATCTAAAGATGCTCTCCTCTCTATATTTTTAATTTGAATAATAGAAGAAATAGAGAAAATGATGACATTGACAGAGTCACAACATAGCAGTCTTGGCTAAAAATGAAGTACAAACGTAGGCATTACAGCTCAGAATCTGTTGACTGGTCCCGTGCTTGAGGGCATCATCTCAGTGACTTTCTGTTGTGCCTGGTGGCCATTTTGGCTCTAACAGGGCTCCAAATGAAATTCATGCCTCAGACGAGCAACTGAGTGGCACGCTCTGCTGCTGGTGGGCACAGAAGTAATCAGACATAGGAGCCAATGTGCTGATATTAGACTTTCAGAAGAAATATTTGCTTGTGGCTTTGTAGCACACAGGAAACAAGGCCCTACTGGTAGGCTAGTTTCACTGTGCCAGACAGAAGGAACCATTATACTGCTTTGATTTAAATCAGCAGAATTTTGTAGAAGTTTTTTTATCATATGCACATAAAATAAAGAGATTATGTCCAATAAGCAGAAAAGAACATATAAAGATCCTCAAAGAAAATGGTCTAATCTTACTCCGGAGAGTTACATGTCACATCCATGCCGTCTCTGCTATGCCCCCAGCAGTCAAACTCAGCGGAGTCCTTAGCTGGGAATCATCACCCCGTCTTCGTCATGGTATGTTCTGGTATGTGAGGTATGTGCATTGCAACACACCTGCTTCGTGTCAGCTCTCGTGTGTCAGCTCATGATTACCTGATCTGTTACTCCTCGTGGCCCGTGTGTTGGAGCAAACCTTGTATTGGGACTGTGTCAGCGAGACAGAGGATCCATGCTGTGCTGAACGGGTCCCTTCTGTGTGACTCAAAGAGGAAGATAATTCATGTGTTCATTGTTCTTGCCAAGCTCTGTGCACTCTAGTGGCTGTTGGCCTGTTTGTTTCTTATTAAAGTCTGTTTAAGTTCTGCTAACTCCTGCATTTGTGTCCTTCTTCCCCGAGTCGACATGACACAGAGTTTTGTTTTGGATTTAATCAAACACACTGACATCTAAAGTTTAGATATCCAGATTAGGGGTTGGAATAAAATCTGTATGCTAAATTTCCTAGCGCCCCTGCTTAAAAGGACTTTAAGGTCTTGCTGCTGCAATGACCTGAACATCTGCTCCATAATGAAACCAGAAACACATGATTGCATTCTTGTAAACACTGTTAATAAGTAACTTTCACAAAGCATTCGCTGTGCCACTGTTTGGAAAACTGAAGGTGTTATTATGATGGTCTTTTGTGAGCTCTATCAAGTTTTATAGGTTCTACTAAATTGCAGTTAAGTATAAAATAACATCCTCTCTTTTGCAGAGGGAACAGCACTAATTAAACATGCAAATTAGTCCTGCTTTTGGATGACTTTGACCCGTTGTTTTGGTTTTGTCCCAAAACAGTAATTTAGCCATCTTCGCTTTATGTGCTTGTGACCCTGACTGTGAAAATTTGTGATGATGATGTGGACAAATCTGGCTAGTTCTTGCAGTCCCAAGTCTGTGACAGGGACAAAAAAAGTATCCATTAAAGTTCCCATTCTTTTCAAATAAGTATTTTATGAATAGTAATATCTGTAATTAATGTGATTAAAGCTGTCTCAACATTTTAAATGCCTCTAAAACCGAGCAGCGCTTTGTGACATTTTTCCAATTTGGCACAAGAGGCACATGCTGTGACCCAGTATTCAGGTGTGACAGTATCATAACAACCAGTCTAACATTTTTCTTTTAGGCCATTTTAGTCCTCGTATGCACAGACATGTGTATATATATATATATATATATATATATATACACAGATTTTTGGCTATGCTGGCCAATTCGGGGACTTTACAGTGGTAGCTGAGCTTCTGCTGTTTAATGTCACATCACAGCAAAAATGGTCCTGGGTTCAATTTCTGGGTTCAAACTTTGAGGAGTTAGCATGTTCTGTGTGGGTTTCCACCAGTTACTCTGGTTTCCTTCCACAGTCTAAAGATGTCAGGCAAAACGCAGAAACTAAATTGCCTCTGTTTCTCCGTATTTCACCCTATAACTGTTAGGATAATCAGAGAATGAATTTTGTGTTATTTTAACACAAACAAACAACATTTTTGAAAGTGTCACATATTTGGATGGGCAGCAGAGCTTTACAGATGTTTTACTGCAGATGTAGTCTCTGATCTCTATCTTTGCAATATGAGTGCCCTTACCTCCGTATAAGCATGCATAAAGAAGCTACTTTGATGAAATTGCTACAAAACATCAGGCAGGGGACAGAGATATAAAATCAGGACCATAATGCCTTCATACCTTACAAGGCTTTGAGCTAATTGTCCCTTGTTTTGCTACAAATAGAGATAACACCTACAAAGAGGCCTAGGCTGCAAAGCCCCTCAGCGGGGTTTGCGGTACAGAACAGGTAGGATTGCAAGCCAAATTAGTGCGATCCCAAGCGACTGGAGCAACCAAGGGTGATGGGGGCTTGGCGCAAATCCCTTCGTAGGCCCTGTCCTGAAGGACAGCAGCGCTCTAGAAGACTGCGGCTCCTGCCAGCCCTTGCCATCCAGGCTCCTTATCTCCCTCCTGGCAAAGCTGACAGCCCCTGGTCGCCTGCCACCTCCACTTTAGGCAGGCAGACTTCGGAGCTGCCTGATGGCTGCACAGCTGCAGATAAATGCCCCTGCACTGGTCATCCCGGCCGACTGAATGTCACAACTTTGAGGACTCTGCGCTATCCTGCCCACCAAAAGCACTTTAGAAGAGGACGAACTGTAATGGATTTTAACCTCAAGGTTTTTTTTATTCCCTCCAAAGGTGTGCACATTACTGTACTAGGTGTAAAAGAGAGAAAGCTAAGGGAAAGCAGTAAAATATTCTGTGGTGCAGAGTTTTGTTAGACATGTTGATTTGGGTTGATGTGAGCTAAACAATTAGGAAATTACTGGTTTATGCATATCTGTATAATGGAATACTGATGATAATATGGGGTTGTAAATACTTCAGCTGTCATTTTTGGAACTATTCCTTGTGGAGTGAGGAACAAATGTTCAGGGAAGCAAAAAAAACCCCAAAACATCTATAACTTTTAATAAGTTAACGCGCTGAGACTTTTCTTAAAGTAATTACTTGGCCTATTCATCTGGAAATTCAAGATCATTTTTAAAAGGTAACACTTGAACCCTGCTACATAACACTGGCATAAGCACAACCATGATCTATTATATCCTAATACATCAAGTAATACGACTCTGGAGGTTTAAACACTGGAGGATTTGAACAGGACTCTTATTGGGGCACCAGGGACATGTATCCACAGGAAAGTAATGGCAATAGCCAAAATAAAGTCATTTGAATGGCTAGTCAGGGAGCCAATCCTAGAGTATACTAACACTCAGATAAGCAACTTCAAAAATTCCATCAAAAGGCTCATCATTACTCCTAAAAATCTTATTTTAATATGATGTGCTTGATGCAGGAACTCAGAAAAGTGACAGGTGAAGTCAGAGAATGTTGCTGCAGATGTCTTTGATATTATGGCAGCTGATGTCACTAAGTAATTATTGTGTGTAATCTAATAAGCATTTATTTCATCACAGATGTTGCAACATGTTAGACTTTATAACACTTCATGGCATACAGAATCTGACATCTAAACAATCTCTATAGGTGCCCTGGTCAGAAGAAGTGTTATGGCAAATAAGAAAAGTTAGCCTTATTAACAGAGAAAGGCTACTTCTCCACTTGTACAGAGCTCCCAGTACAAGCCAAGCATCTAAAATATACAGTTTAATTCACAGGGAAGTGGTCTGTGTTTTATTATCTCTTGGTTATCTTTAAAATTGAGCTAAATGCTAAGCTGACTTCATGTAAGAATTAAATTATAAATATCCAAAAACCATCAAATCTCTAGTCATTACTCACATAGAGATGCTGCTTGCAGAAAAAACCCATTAATTTACCACATTTATCAGTGATTTAACTATAGGGGAAGTTTTTCATTTATAAGTTGCAAGGTTTCCAGGGTTAAAATATATTGAAATATATTATTTTACTTAACTGTAAAATTTTCTGTAATAATTTAATAATGTTCAGCCTAGACTGTTTAAAGAGGTGAAATAGTCAACAGTATATCCATGCTCATAGTAAAAATGTTTTACATGAGTCCAATATCCCCCATAGGTTGCTTTATTTGTGCCGACAGTATCAACGCTGCCCACCAAAAACATCTCTCCTCCTCATCAGGTGGGTTGTGGAGGTTCACATGTTTTGCATTGCAGCTAGTCAACATTGACTGCACACTGCAACCAACACCCCTTCCCCACCCGTTGTCAAAAAATAAAAAATAAAATAAAATCTGTCTATCACTATTTTGGCTCCAGGGTTTGTCTATCAAGTGGATGCTTTGGAAATAAAAATTCTGAGTTCTGAGGTATATTGTTCATACAATCTGAAAATAAGGTGTATGATTAATTAATAAGTTATCATATAACTCACACACACTATGGAGCAGCTGGTGGCCTGGTGGTTAGGGAGTTGCCCCTGCAATCAGAACGTCATGGATTTAAATCCAAGGACTGCCAGTGGAACCACTGAGGAACCATCCACACACACTGCTCCCTGGGCACTGTGTTCCTGGCTGCCCCCTGCTTCACTCGGTGAACTGTGTGCTGGGGTGTGTGCACGTATGACGAATGTATGATGAACACTTTATACTTACACACACACACACACACACACACCAGACATTTAAAAAATATTGAGTGTTATTAAAAGAAATGCAAAAAGTTTCAACCTTGTGAGCATAAATAATGAAAGACATCATTATGTGATGATTCTGATTAATTTGAAAATGAGATAAAAGAAATCTTGAGTGTGTAATAATTATTAGTATATACACTATAATCTAGCTGCCATAAAGAAGCCATCGTGAAATCAGTCATGGAGTGTACAAAAATAATCCATCAACCAAATCATACTTGCCCTGGTGGTCATGTGGTGTTTCTGACCATTGATGAATGAGGGCTAACAAATGATGCAGAAAAACAGATGGGCTAAGGCTGTAATAGAAAACTACAAAGTTTATCTATAGGGTAAGTGGGGCTGATAAAATGAACAATGAGTGTGGAAGTATGGTAGAAGTAATAAAGAGGCCAGTAAAACCTGTAAAAATGAAGATGACATAAGCTGTCATGATATCAAACACGGTATGTCATAATTACTGTAATGTAACATGACACTGGTATGGACACTGACTCCTGGACATAATCCGTCATGACATCCCATTTGCCATGAAATGTTTACAGAACGGTCATGTCAATGTTGTGTAGCAGGGTTGAGAAATAAAAACCCACACAAATGTGAAGTCTGACAGGAGTGATGTCAGCATGTATATGTATCTGTGTATAAGAAACCAGAAGTCACTATGTTATTGTGTCCAGATGAGTGTGTGTGTGTTTTCTTGTGTGTGTCTGCAGAGTAACTCTTGGAACCATAAAGCCCAAGGTCACAGCGAAGGCACTTCCTGCTCGGGATGCTGTTTCCATCCTGGTGCTGTAGATTTCCCAGAAGTGCACGTCAAAGAGTGTGCCAGCAAAATTGACTGGAACGTGGTATGCATAACTTTACTCTAAGTAGATGTTCAATTTATTTCACACTTTGGTTGTTTAAGCCTCCGCCAAGGAAATACAGAAAATCAAAAAATGATGCGGTCCGCCGTTGGTTTCAATCAGACGGGCTCCTTTATGGGATATTTATGATGGATTAAAATGCTAATTATCATCTTTATATCAGGCTAATAAGAGGATTAAACAAGGACCATCCCGAGCCAATTTCCTATCGCACACGTTTATGAGGATCTCTGAGAGGAAACTGTACTGTAAATTACCCTGGTGCCTTAAATCAACATTTAATTCCCAGCAGTGTTCTAGAGGTCGCCATTCTTGGTGATGAACCATGGGTTCTGAGCCAGGAAAAGGCAGTTTGCTGAGCTGCCGTGGGGCTTTACATAAAGGCTTTCCAATTGCCGCGGGTTTTATTAGAAACCTCTGGGTACAGCTCAGAGCGAAAGAACTAGATAACAGTAATCACCACATGCAGCTGCTTTAACCCTTAGCCAGTAAAATTCATGAAATGTTAACATAAGCATGGTGTTATTTCATATTAACCATCTTCCTAGTTCACTGAAACAAGTGGAGACAATCCGGTGATTTCTGGTAATTGTACATTTTTAGTGATACTACACTGTGTTTACATGTAGAAGAGGAGATATTGCAAAATGTGAATGTGACTAAAATTATTATTTGTCACTTGTTGACATTAAAAAGGATAAAATCTAAATGTAAGTTCAATCAAATAATGAAACAACTACCTACATGCAGGGTTATAATACTAAACTAAATGTAGTCCATTATTATAGTTAAGAGTAATTTTGAAAGATTTGTCCATTACTCAGGTATAACTGGATTAAAAATATGTATAATTTATTTATACCACTCTCAACATCCTCTAAACAAAAAAGAAACTTGTTTGTAAAAAAAATCAGTTTTTGCTTTGATAAACTTGAGTATCATTAAATGTAGACACGTATCACTCAAGCACTCAATAACTTTACCATTACTCAGTCACAAGTGTAAATTCTTGGTCATATTTACACCCTACATATTTTCATTTTTCAATTTTTTGAGTATTTTTTTAAATAGTAGAGCAAAATCTCTAAAAGTTTAATGGAGTTGTCTTTTAATTGGCTAATGAGCATTTTTCCCCCTGGGCACCCAAAAAAAGTCTCTAACTTCCTGCTGGACAGCTCCCATCCCGGCAACAAGCACGACACAAATTCTAGTCGAAAGATTATTAAATGTTGACAATTAAAGAGTGCTTATGCCATCAACAGTGGGTGAGGGCTGAGGGTGAGAGAGCTCTCCTGCGATAGATGCCAGACTTCCTCACACGTTTATAGGATTTAAAGAGCGCATTTAATTATGCTCCCCTCTGACTTCTATCACAGCATGGTGGTCACTGGAGGGATCTTTAGTTGGCAGTGGGGTCAAAAGAAAAATGGAGATTAATTTTAACCAGAAAGCTCCAAAAATTCTTCTTTCTTCACCAACCATGATGAAACTAACTTGCTTAGCTGTGACTGTGTTTAAAAGGAGTATCTTCTGCTGAACAGCTCACCTAAGAGTGACATATATGGGTCCATTCCTTACTGATTATAAGGCTTATCTCAGAAGATGATTTCAGATTGCTAATGAAATATTCATAACCATATTCCATCACAACTGCGGTCAAGCAGTATGATTTGGTCAATTACTTTTAAGTAGAGCATTTAACTTAAACATTCATACTGCATTGACTAACCTCTAATAAAGCACAGGCTGTAAATGAGCAAGGAGAGCGGCCAAATCAGCAAAGGTCAGAAGGGGACACTGATGACATAAGGTAAACTAACAAGCTCTTTTGGTCATATATGATTATCATCATCCTGCCTCAACTGTGCTTATAATGACTAGCACAGCCAATAATGACCAGACCTGTCTGTGAGTGATTTGGGGCAGCAGTGATGTAGATAGAAAGAGCGATAGGTAGGAACTTTTTTAATCCCAACAGATGTTGCAGGCTTGCAATGATGATGGTATCTGTCTTGAAGGACATTGGAGTGTGTTCCTTTGATCAGTCTGTAGTAGAATTATAGCGCATATTGTGGCTATTTGGAGTCGGAGGTGTTGCCGGCACTGTCTGCACATGAAAATAGTGCCAGGTCGCGGCGGACCTAATGCTGGTGCTTCCCTCTGCCGTCTGCTCTACACTGTTCTCTTTACTGCTCGCTTGTCTTCATGCCTGGCAGTCTGTCTCCAGCTGCTTTGGCCAAATGGTACAGCTTCCCAGGTTTTATGGTCAATAAATATGGTGCCTGTGGACATTTCTATAGCACAGGACTGGTCTTCTGCTGGTTCTGGTGAAAATACTTAAGTCGTTTATTTATATAGCATGTTATATGCTATTCAAAGGTCATTCAATGTGCTTTACAGAAAAATAATTTAAAAAATGATAATTAATAAAGGAATTGCAATGGGTGTGCCGATATTAAAAAGAATTGCATGTTTGTTTAGTTTTGTTTTTTTTTAGCAGTTTTTAATGCTACAGCTGGTGGAGTGCTGATACTGGGCAGTTGGTTCCAGCAGCAAGCAGCATAGCAAGATCTCTTTGGGCATCTGACTGTCCTTTATGTGTCTGATGTGACAAATCTATTGCAGTCAATGTACATGCTTGAGATGCCTATGATTTCCTAAGCGTCCTTGTTTGGAACATAGAATTCTTCTATGGCAGATAGAGTAAGTCCTTTATGTGTCATTACTTAACTAACGTGTACTGGGCACTCAGGTCTGACAGACCTTCAGCTTGGTGAGTTTGGTTAGCACGGAGATTTACCAGGATCTTGTTACTAGACGAGATATTGCTGCTATTGCTCTGTTAATCCACTTAACTTGTTCAATATGATCTTGAGAAAGAGGGGTTACAACAAAAAGACTGTTCCAGGCTATTGGTGCTAGTGATGTCTATTAGCTGATGTAACAGAATTGGCTGTTAGTGCTCTCCTCCAAACATGCAGAGCTGCCCAGTGAATTGCAGCTTGGTGATTTCTAGCTGGACTGGATTGAACTCGGTTTAATTGGGCAGAAAATTGGGTAAAAATGTACATTTGAGACAGGTGTATTCTTGGCAATGGCAGAATAAAACACAGCGTAACTTGAAGCACCAGTTGAAATGAAGACTACCATAACCAATAAAATGTGTGTGTATATACAGCTCAAATATATATCATGTATGATATTCTCTGAGAACTGTGGGTCAATAGTGAATGATGCTAATGAGTTTTTGTAATCTTCATTCATAGTCTGGCTAAGGCACCAGCCTGATGAGAAATGACACATCCTTTCTTGGAATTTTTGCAGAGCCAACACTCTTTCAGATGGCTGAATGAAATATCTATTTCTAGAAGGCAGGCACTTTGTTAAACTCTGGGATTTCAAACGACTGAGACGTATCTGTTTCGACTTTGCAGTGTGCTCTTTGGTTAGCGCAGCCGATAAAACTTCAGGGCAATGATACAGAACTGATGCACGCTGATGTGCATGGCAATCCGCTGAGGCTTAACACGTCGTGGAAGCTGAAGTCGAGGTCACTCTTGCTGAGGCTGTGACGAGTGCATTGCATTTCCCCTCACGCAGCTGTGGGGCTGTGCAGACCTAAGGCAGATCTAAGGCCTCTCAGAAGCTCTGACAGGCTGGACAGGCTGATGGATTGGGAACTGTTTATACTACACGTCCGCTGTGCAGCTCAATGTTAGCGAGCAGTATGGAACCTCTCAAGAGCTGGGTGACAGTTCAGGACGAGCCGCTGGCATCACACTTAGAAGCATCAGCAGTAGCTTAGCACCACTGATCTCAGTGCCACAGAGACAGTGATGAGAAAGTGGGAGAGTAAACCCGTTACTGAAACTTCTCTCATGTTCACTCTACGGTAGCTAATGTTTAGAAAAGACAGCATGTCAGGACTTCCCGGCATGATACTTACTGTTGACATTAAAGAGCAAATCTTTGATGTTTTCTTTGTATTTGTTTTCTTTCAGTATGATACGACATAATTCATTTTTTTTGCTGTATATTAATCTTTTTAAACAGGCTGTTTTTGATCCTCTGCCTCTTTGACTGAAGCATGTTACTGTTCTCTGTTCTGACTGTGCATCATTCACAAGGCAGATTGGGCTAAAACACTTCTTATAACTTCAATATGAACACAAGTGCTATAGGCCAAATAGGTGGCTATGCATGTATACATGTGACATCACAAAAACAATTAATGCAAATCAAGCTATTTTTGCTTAGTTTGCTTGTAAAGACAGTATGGGAATGGATCATATGTTTTGAATTGTTTTTTCCCCCTGGCCGCAGTAGCTGGCCCTACTGCTGTTGTTGCCTGTAAAGTCTCATTTAGGAGTTCTTATCAAATTTGCTGCATGGCATTACAGGTGGTATTATGAAAATGATTTCCTCATCCACAGAAAATAAAAAATACCATTTAACATCCTGTTGAGGAGAAGAATTGCCAGCATATACCAGGGTACCATATCATAACATATTACATAGCAACTGTCTGCAAGTCCTAAATGAAAACATAGTGGTATTTTTAGTATTTCATTTGTAGACACACCCTGGCACATGCCATGACTGGCAGCATGGAGGTGAAAAAGGGGTGTGTGTCTACTGCATGTATTAATGTCAATTACATCAGGCCACACTAATCATGGCCTATTTACAATTGCATTAATGCATAATTAGCATCTAATAAAACCACCAAATTGGATAATAACAACCTGCATAAGTTAGCATTAAAAATGTGAACTTGGGGCTGACCTAGCCATGCTCTTGCGTTTGATTCTTTATTCAGCACAAAGTACAGACCTGCCCAGATATAAAAATTCCAGCTTATGATAACACAGGAACTATGAAGAATGAAATTCAAGCACTACCAGCAGCACATTATTTTTACAGGAAGCTGCTAATATTATTTTCTTGTCATCATAGTGGTTACTTCTTGTTTTTCTTCCTACTGATGGCATGATGCAAACAGATGCAAAATGAAAGCCCGAGAGACAACTAAAGCTCAATCTAGACTATTTCACATTTCCAGTGCACCTGTAATCAGGTTCTGAGGCTTTCGTAAGTTCAGAATGCTCCCTCTTTTCTTGCAAAACAGTGGGGTGCTCGCGGGGCATCCCGCCCACATGCCGAGGCACTAATGAGATAGAATTCCGGTTTGACGGAAAGATGGAGAAATACACCTGAAGCACAAAACCACTTCAGTAAATAACCCAACCAATCAAAAGGCATTAGGTCTGCCAAATAGAAAAACAGACCTTTCCATTGTGCACTGAAGAAGAATGCATCAATATCTGGAAATCTTTTTTTTCCAAGACTTCCTTCTTAGTCTGGTACCTGGATAATTGGGTGGATTTATTTAGTGATGGCAGAGGTCCAGCAGAGACAGAGAGAAAGAAAGGGAAAGAAAGAGAATGAGAAGGCTATGGAGATGCCGCTGAGAATTCATAAACAGAGAAAAGGGAAACTGAAATTTCAATTTGTGTATAGCATGAACACTTGAACACCCTGGCAATGCAAAAACAATGGGCTTTAAATGCAGTACGCAGGCAGCTTCCTTTAGTCTTCCGACTGTGCCCAGAAATGTCAGGCCAGCACACTTTTACAGCACAATTTAATTATACACAGAAGTGATTAATACAAGACAAAGCTAATGATACAGATGATTAAGTGATGTCAAGCAAGTTCATCCGTAGATCTAGTCTCGGGTGGATGAGCTACACAAACACCGTGGCGGCGGAACTCGCATTCCGTGCCGTGCGTAGTGGCAGCCTCAGATGTCCGCTGTTCTTTATTTATGCAGCAATCAGCAAAGGAGAGGGACTGGCTGCGCATTTGCATATCATGCATATTCAAATCAGCTCACTGACGATTTAAACAATCCTCGTTGACATCCCATTGCTTTCTGGTAGAAGATTATCTTGAATAAATCAGTGTAAACAGTGTGCAAATGCGCCACCCGAGCAAACTTGAAACCAGTGCTTACTATGGTTCCAATTGCTCTCCAACCAAGTGAATATTTCCAGCATTTGACTAGGTTTTTAAATGGATTTTGCATGCTGGGGTTGGATGTTTAGGTGGGTAGGTGGGGGTTTAGCAGAAGGTCTTGTGCAGCTGCATATCCATTTTAAGCAGTAATTCGCTTCATGCACAGTGCTACTAATGTTCATTGATCTGGGAACCACAGATCCCAAATGAAACGTAATTAAAAAATGGCATAGGTTCAATCTTTAATCTCCACACAAGACAGGATGGGAACTTGGTGTAATTGCTAGCTCTTCTATATGTACGCATCATGACTATGATATGCTATAGATTTTGTACTCTAAGCAAAACATTAAAAAAAAGGAATGCGAGCGACACCCAGAACGAGACGTCTTGGTTCTTTCATTATGCTGTAATTATCCATCCTTTTACCTGTTGTCACGGGCAAATTGCTGGACACGAGCTGAGGGGGGGCCAAATCAATAGACTAATCTGAACGCTATCGATAGGCAGCAAAGATGAAATGCTGTTATGATGAGGACATTAGAAAATATTAGGTGCTTCCAATACAACTGATGATTACATCCATTATCCACAGCTCAAAACATCAGATGCAAGCACAAACATCAAAACAACATTGAGAAAACAAACACGTCCACACACTTACACATAGCTAGCACCCCACACCTGAAAGTGCATTAAAGCGCATTTTCATTTTTGCTATATCTCACACATAAGCATGGGTAAGCATGACTTTAATGACACACACACAAACACTCACACACAGAAAGCGGACAGTCGCTGTTACTCACCATATTGTCGGTGGCTCCGACCCCTCCACTTCCAAGTAGTCGTATTTTTCCTCCGTCTGGAAGTCTGTAAAAATGATGGAGATGGTGTCTCCGGGATCAGCAAGTATGGTCCACGTACAGTCCGCACTATTGTAATATTCACTCGGGAAATTGGGACTCGAAATGATGCCACTTGAACCCCTCAGAGTATCACCACATGTGTCCTCAGCTGTCAACCAAACATGAAAAGACTTCTGTTAGGAATTGGCCTTTTTTTACTGCACAAAGTATACAGCAGAAAATGACAGCTGAACCTTTGAACTGGGTCAGATCGAGGCCACTTTATATGTATGCCAGATTTGAGTACATATGTTAGCATATATACACACAGAATGTAATGATATTTTTAGCCAATCAAAATTTACAAGTGATTTGCCAGCCCACAAGGTTTACCCCAGTGAGGGCTTTTACTTATAAACTATTTCATGTTTTAACATAGTACTGCCAACTGTAAAACAGCTTCAACTAATGTTAAATGAAGCTCATGCCAGTGATACATTTTAATTTTTTTAAAATCATTTTTCTGGAGCTTCGGAAAGTATGGCTCACTCTTGTGATCATTTTTAATGGGCTGAACCATTATACGGGTTCTCATGAATTCTGCAAGGTCCCAGCTGCATTTCCCAACAGACTCAGAGCTCTGCTCTTGTCTATTCTGCTCAACATTCTCCAATTCAATCGGGTTGTACTAGATTGAGATTTAACTTATTAGTTGTTGTTTTTTTCTCATTTTTGGGAAAGAAATTGTAATAAATTAGAGTTATGTACAGATAAAGACACATGGACTAGTCTGTGCAAACATGATCAATTACATACATATAATTAATACAAAAACGAGCATCCAGCTATATGTACATATAGACACGGCACGAGCCCTGCTTATGTACATACAGTGCATACATAGAAACGTGTAGAAAGTGATGCTCTGCTGTGGAGAATCACTTTTACGAGGGATCATACATACTTTCAAGTGCTCAAAAGAGAGAAATACATGGAAACATGTAAGAGAGAGACATACTGGGTCTAAGGCAGGAGCCATGTCAAACAGACAAAAAGTACACACACTAAAGGAGCAGACTGGTTATCATGCACACACAGGCATTCACACAGAAACAAACATGCACTCTTACGTAGACATGGGAGGACGTCACATACAGAGACTGACCTGTCACTCATAGAGTTACAGACACTACTTCTGCTTCTCAAACCACCTTAAACAATAATTTTCTAAAGGGCTCTCCACAGATCATTAGTGCCACAGATATCTGTACTGCAGAAAGATTATCAGATCACTTGAAAGTAAGTAAAGTTTAATTATAAAGCGCTTTTCACAGACAGGTGCTGAACAATCAAATTTCATTTTTCACAAGTTGTAAAATATATATTGTCAAATAAAACAAAGCTATACTAATAAAAGCTAGCCAAAGCCAGCTTGTATAAAAGGATAAGTCTGAAGCTGGGCCGTAAACTGTTCGACCAATGTATTTTAATGTATCCCAGTAACACTGTAGAAGTGCCCATATAATATTATAAATGTTTTCACTGGTCCTGCACATAAGTGGGTAAGAACTCAAGGAAAAGTATCTTTCCAATAAACTACTTAAATCCCACATCAGAAATACTACCAAAGTACTGAGTAACAGAACTGTTACACTTCTTGGTACATACAGCATCTATTGGCGTAGGAGCGGAACTACATTCTGCTCTTTTCTATTTTGTTTGATGTTCTTTTTTATGTCTAAAATAACTGAGCTGTGACTCATCAAAGCATTCCAGCTCTCACCAACTTAATGAAATTAAACCCAAAAAAGGAATTCATAATGAATTTAACTAAAATGTAGATTCCTTTCCTCACAAAAATATCATATAATCTAAAAGTAATTATAAAAATATTAGTATTAAAACAAACCACAGACGATCCATCGAACATTTTTACTTAAGGAGTAAATGTCAGTAGTTACTGCCCACATCTGTACATGTATACTGTACATACTCATTTTTAACAATGTTCTGTTTATTCTTAGTCTGTGTCTTTGTCTTTCTCTTTATCCATTATTTTCATTTGAATATTTCTTAACAGTAATAGTATTATGTCTTACTTAATAAAAGTCTTGGGTACTGTCAGCTCTGTCTAACCTACATTAGTACACTCGACTAAATCCTTGTATGTGTTACATATTTTGCATAGATTTTGTATATATAAAGCCAATTACTATTATGGTATATACATTTTCCTGACAGTGTAGAACATACATCCATTCAGCATGCAGCGTGATCACCACATTCTCAACATGTGCCAAGACCTCTAAAACCATGAGTCATGGTGGGAGAAGACAGGGAGAACGAAAGATAGATAGAAACACACAGAAGAAAGTGACAGTCTGTGTGTTGTGCATGTTGAAGATGATATTTTAAAAGAGAGAGAGAAAGAGAGAGAGAGATAGAGAGGAGAGTTTGAGATAAAAAAGTTAAACAGTATATTTACATTTGTGGCATTAAGACATTTGTAGTTAACTTACGTTTTGTCTGATAACTGACATTTGATATGATTTTAGTATCGTTTAGTATCATTTTAGTGATTTTAGTTTCCTGAGCTACATACAATACAGTAGTGGCTGACTATACCAGTTCCTCTGGTCCTAGGGCGTGAGTATAATTACCTTCAGATCAACAACACCGTGAGTAAGCTCAGAACTTGTTTGAGATGGCAACATAAATTTGGACACATCAAACAGTGCAAGTGCTTAGTGCAATGTGTCATCAAACAGTGTAATGTGTTGCTAGTCACAGTAGGCTATTACAATCATGAACATGGACACTGCCCCTTGTGTGAGTTATCCTACAGGAAGGCTGCACGAAAAAAAAAGCCATTAGAGGTGAGGTCGTCAACAAATAGGGCCTGTGAAATTCAAACAGGTCAGACATATGCTAAGGCCTCACTGGAAGGTTCAAATATGGTTATGACTTCAAAAGCAACCATTGGCTCAGAATAACAATTATGGCTTATTAATGCAAGGCCTCATTCTCTGACAATGAAGTAGCTTATCCTCAGTCTTGGATTGGTTTAGCACACTTTTGTTTAATATTCTTATTCAAATAACAGTTTTGCATCTTCATCCTACGGCTGGATTTGAAGGATAATGTGGGAAAAAAAACTAAAGGTTTTACTGGAAAAATTGCACTATGAGCACCTTTTTAATATTCGTTCTATTTAATGTTCAGTGTCCGGAAACCTTTTTCAAAAGGTGTATTATAAGAAAGCATGATGGGGTGACCTATTTCTTTTTCAGTTTTGATTTAGCTATACTATTCTATAATATTCTATTTAGCTAGATTAGCTTTGGCCTAGAGGAGGATCGCTGTCACAGTACTATTGCACTGACTATCTCTGAACAAATCCGAATGAAAACCTTCCGAACCTGTCTTAATTTGAATATTGAGCTTAACTCTTTAAATCTGGTAAAAAAACGGCCAGTTATCAGCAGCTAGCAACATGAAAAAGCAGCCATTTTATCTAAAGCCAGGCTTTTAGACATTTACTGTTACAAGTTACTGTTTCTGCACTCTATGTTGTCTCAGATAGATCATGGTCAGACAGGGACATGAGAAATGGGTCTAAACCAATTTCAGGAACACAGACCTTTCAAAGTGGGAACAAACTGAGTATGAAACCAGACCAAAGCCTTGTGAAGTTGAATCTCAAAGACAACTCTGTCTGATGGACAGGTCCATGGATGTCAATTGGCATGGCTGAAAAGCTTTCCTTAATACTCTGGATGGTTTTAAAAAAAAAGGAAATAGAATAATCAACAAGTATGTACTCTCACTATGTGATCATGTCCGGCTTGGTGAGACTACCTTCTAAGCAGTTAATCTATCTAAAGTTCACTTGCTTGACATGGCTTTCATTCACTCGAAAGGACAATGAAGAAAGGAACCACATGTTACACTGACCATATACTGTCATGTTTCTAGTATAGTATTTGGAACGGCAGCTGTGTTTGACCGGCAAATTTACATTGAAAGATGGAGTGGGCAGTTGGCCAGTTAAAATCCTGGTTTTCAGAATCACCTTGTTGGTCTTCTGAACAAAGAACTGACAAACTGTACTGGGGCCGAACACATGCAAATCCTTGCAAATAACCTGCTGGTGCTCTTTAGTAATGAATGCCATAATGTTCAAAAATGATTTCAGCAGATTATAGGGTAGCTGAGCCTTGACATTAGTATTGAAGGTGTGGAGCCAGTGACTGCAACGCAATGACAGATTCCCTCTGGGAAACATTTGTGTCAGTCATTTGTAAATCAATTCTGCATTTCCATGCATCCTTCGCCACTGGGCTCAAGCAAAAAGCAGAACGCCTGAAATCAGGCAGCTATGCATTCTATTAAAAACTGAATAATAACACAAAAACAGACAGGGATATAAAAAAGAAGCCCAGTTTCCAATTCTTGCAACAGCACGCTGCCAACATAACCTCATATCACCCAGAACACGCTGTTAAAGGAACCAAAGCTTAAGTAAAAGAATGCCAAATCGGGGGTCAAATGTGTAGTTGCAGTCTACGTTTGTCAGTCCATTTGCGGACAACAACGAACAGCCAATTCTCTCTGCTGCTGCGTTCACAACACCCACGTGTTGGACAAGTTTGGGTGTTATTATGAGAACCCCAAGTGCTATTATGAGAAACACATTTACTGCATTTTGTGCCGGATACATAGTGCTATCAAACTCTACTGTTAAAAGGAAGAACCATTCAGGAGAACAGAATATAGCTAGTCACTCAAATGTAACAAATGCAATGCAGACTGGGTACCCATTGTAACAGCCATGTGTTCATCTGAAACTGGCTAATATTTCCAATTCTGTCATATAGTCACATTCTGTTAATGTTGTTCAGACAAAAGATACATACTATGTTAGCATCAAACTAGCAATGCTGTTCATTATTTGTTGTTACTCATGCCGTACTCTTTATCTCGTATGTTGTAATTCCTTCAGCAGATTATTCAATTTAAAGTCTAGTCGGTTAGGCAGGTGGTGCTGGATTGTAGTGAATCCTTTACCTGTTAAACATTACTCAGAAAGCACCAAAAAAAGCACTAATAATTATTATTATTTCAACAGACACAACAGAGGATGAAAAAGTGGTTTAGTAAGGTTCTATCCAAAAATAAATAAATTGCCTGGCTCAATTAGATCTATGGAAAAGAACTACACAAAGGTTTCTTGTCTAGGCTGTGTGCAGTGCTAAGCTAGTGAAGGCAATACTCAATTCTGAAATACAGTTATTTTGCACGTACCAATTTGAATTTTCCTAAAACTCTTATGGAGGATCAACAGCCACTCGACCCCAAAAATAGCCACTTCACTCCAGATGACAAAGACAGCTGGTGCTTGCAACCATATGAAATGCAAGTCTGGTGTCCTGCTGGATAATAACCTTCCTGAGATGGTATGTACAACAAAGAATCCATTTCAGAAACGACATGGCACTGTGAGCGTTATTGTGAGTTCTGGAAGTCTTGACGATGATAATAAATGGAGAATGGAAAGTACAATTCTAAAAAAAATAGCTGCTGCTTTTACAATAACCCACTCTTCAGAATAGCAGTGGAATGTGTTCTATGAGCCGGTGAGCTGGTTTGAGATGCAGGGCTGATAGAACCGTTACAGGCAGGAGCTGGGGAGAGGAGGCCTGTCAAACACCTGTCACCTAACAATGGCGGAGAGTCTTTAGGATGAGCTGAAGTGGCACAGCTCAGCACCATGGGCCCACTGCTCTAGCTATCTATCAGTTTAACCATGGCCTGGCTAAATGGTTAAATTGGACCATTAGAGACAATACTATCAGTGACCAGTGGGCTCATGGTGGGCCCATGGAGCTGAGCAGTGCCTCTTCAGCTCATCCTAAAGACTCTGAAGAAACCTTCGATGGACTCTTCAGATATCAACAACTACAGACCGATATTTCTTCTCTCCTTCCTTTCCAAAGTCTTGGAATGTGCCGTTTATAACCAAATCAACTTATTTTTTTCTCAAAACAGGCTTCAGGACCCTCACCAGTCTGGGTTCAAGACAGCACACTCCACTGAAACTGCTCTACTTGCCGTCTCCGAAGAACTTCATGCGGCTAGATCAGTCAACCTGTCTTCTGCTCTGATCCTCCTTGACCTCTCTGCTGCCTTTGACACAGTCAATCATCAGATCCTCATCACAACTCTCTCTAACCTTGGGTACAGTCTGGCAATGGTTTGCTTCCTACCTTGATGACCGGAGGTTCCAGGTAGCATGGTAAGGCACCCAGTCTGCTCCACAAATAGTATCCACTGGTGTTCCCCAGGGCTTGGTCCTTGGACCGCTTCTCTTTTCTCTGTATACTGGTTCTCTTGGGGATAGTAGCCTCACATGTTTTTTCCTACCACTTTTATGCTGATGATACGCAACTTATTCTGTCTTTCCCTTCCAGTGACGAGCTCCTCTTCATCAAAAGGAGTCCTACAACATCAGAAGAATCCGACCCCTTCTCACCACAAAAGCTACGCAGATACTTGTCTCTGGTCTCTGGTCATCTCCAAACTGGACTTCTGCAACACTCTAATGACTGGACTTCCATTGAAGGTAACAGAACCAATTCAGCTGATTCAGAATGCAGCTGTGAGGTTAGTCTTCAATGTTCCACATTTCATACACACCACACCTTTACTAATAGACCTTCACTGGCTCCCTGTGGCTGCTCGCATCAAGTTCAAGTCCTTAACACTCACCTTCAAGGCCAGAAATGGACTTGAACCCCCATAAATTTTAGAATTAATCAAACAACGTGTCACTTCTAGTCCTCTCAGGGCTTCAAGCATGGCTTGTCTTGAGCCTCCGCTGCTCAAAAGAAGAGGAAGGCATGCATCAAGACTGAACTCCCTCTTCCGATCAGAACTGCGGAGTCCCTCGCTGTCTTCAGGCGTCGTCTGAAGACCCACCTCAAGCGTCGTCTGAGGAGCACCTTGGTGACTAACCATGCCTCTCGTTTCTGCTTGCTTATTTCTCAAAAAAAACAAAAAACTCTTATCCCCATCCCGGTCACGGAGAGGGACTAGAAAATGGAAGAGCCCAGTTGTGGACACACACAAAAGAGCTGGTAAATCACACGCTTTGATCTGAGAACACTCCAGTTAAGGAGAAGGGATTCCCTCCAGGAACCTACATTCTCACACGCACGCAGAAGGGTATATAAAGTGTTCATAAGAGCCAAAGTACTCACGGTACTGCTTGAGGAGGGCTTGGAATAAGCCAGCGTGGGACCCAGATGACTGAATGCAGAGAGGTACCTTCTTCCTGTTTATATACCGAGACGCGAGTCATTTCCGGTGCCTGCTAGATGTCACATGACTGGTGCGTATGACAATCCCTTCCTTACTTTTGTCTTAACTTCTGACTTTTCTTTGACAGGTGTTGTTTAGGTGTACCTTGCATGCAGTAACTTGGTTGAATAGTGGATGTTGATTTAAGTATAGCTCTACGGGTTTAAGAAACAGATGTGGACTACTTGAGCACTGATATACGTCGCTCTGGATAAGAGCGTCAGCTAAATGCCATAAATGTAAATGTAAATGTTTTCAGAACCTGAGAGGTACAGAATATCTTCTTCAGAATCTAGAAGTGGCAGTATTCAGTCGTGAAATTAAAAACAAAGTAGTACAATATTTCTCATTCATACTTCGTAGAAAAAATGTGAGAAATTCTTTCCAAATCCAGTCACATTTGTGTTGGTTATATAAGTAAAAATAAAACAATACATAAAATGTGGCCCATGCAAAAGTTATGCCACATTTTATATTGTATGTTTTTTTTCAGTATAGGATGCATTTTTTTCAGTTTCCTGTAGAGGATGCATTAACCGACATTCACAAACAACAAAACATATTATTTGACCGATGTGATCAATTGTTTGCATCTGATAATAAATGGTATTCATTGTGTACCCAACTATGTAATTAAGTGTACAATTTGAATTTGAACTGTACAAAAAGTAGACTTTTAAATCTATTTTGATGAGACCGTCTGGATGGAACGACTGCTAAGATTGAGTATAACTCATCAGCATATGGAAAGGAGCTTGTGCACATGATGCATACATAATTTCACTCAGTTATAATCTCAGTGACAATTCTTTCTGACAACAGTTATTTTTTCCAATTTTGTCTTCATTCGGTGGGTGGCATGTCTTTCCACATATTGTGCACTCTGGGGGCATCTTGCTGTCATCCAGTGGAGGTGGAATCTAAGCCTGATGGAGATGCGGTATAATCTGTGTGATGTGACAGGGTGGGACATGGTGATTGAGCTGTGTCAAGCAGCTCTAGTGCTTTTGCTCTATTTCATTCACTAAAGAGCTCAACAAACGAAAGGACAGAGCTTGGCTAGGGGATGGATTTGTATGCATTTGTATGCATGGACATGTTCAGATATTTGCATATGCGTGTGTTATTTATTTGGACATGAAAGTGTATGCTGCTCTCCCTTGAATTGGGCAACACAACCTCAGTATATTCTGGGTGGTGATGTATCTGTTCTTATACCTGAAAAAATACATGAAATACCACCAACACTTTTGAAGCTGTTTTTTTTATCTATTTATAATCTATCACAGTAAAAGTTCTCTCTATAGAAACCTGACATACAAGTAAACCCCCTGTACTTATTTAACTTACACTGGATCTCCAAAACACTTCAGAGACATGTATTTTATTTTTTGAGCTTTATTCTTTGGATATTATTGACTGTACATACAGCTTTTCATGTACATGACCTTCAGATCCACCTGCTATAGAAATGTCCTCTGGCAGACAAAGATCCAAAAACAATTATTTGAGAATTATAATGCTTGGCTGACAATTCTCAAATAATTGCACTCTCCTACTGTGCCAGAGAAAAATTACTACTGTGATTCTTTTCATCTCTACATGTGGTAACCTTTTCTCTAGATTTTAGGATACTGCCCATTTTACAGTTTATGATTTTCCACATTGCACCTTACATCAGCCACATACCCTCATCCACTGAGGACTCTAACAATGTTGTGTACTGTTCAAGTACTTGCTACTGATCAAAGAAGAAGACCATGACAAATGACGGATAGTGGAGCAAGACATACTACCCATAGTTCATTATGTAAAACCCATTGTGGGATTAGGTCAAGAAAAGTGTGGAGAAGAAAAATCTGACCAATCCAACCATGTATTTGAAAAATCTAAATTGAATATCTTTGCTGTGGGTACAAAACCTCATATCTCCAAAATGGTAACTTTCGCAGATACAAGAAAAAAAACAACCTTAATTTAATATAGAAGATAATGTTAATTCACAAAATGGTACATTCAGTTGGTCTAAACAAAAATGGAGATACAATGTTTTGTTCAGACAGTGACATTATCCTAACTATACAGTGCATTATTTTACAATACATTTTATGTCAAAGGTTTATGACAGCCACAGTCCACTCATACAGACATTCGAAAGAACGTTAGACAAAGAGCTGTCATCATGGTGGTCAAAGTGTTGACCTTAATTCCATGACTGATTTTTTCAGATGCCATTCCAATAAACTGGAACAAATGCTGCCCTCACCACAAATTGTTGACATTCGGTCCAATTAAGAGTTACTGAAGCGGCTGAGGCTTTAAATTAGTCCTAATCAGAGACAAACAAGGAGACAACACAAAACAGCCTGATAGGAGACTGCACTTTACTGCCCACTTAATCCCTGAGGAGACAAACCTTCTTCTCATGGCTCTAAAAATTCAATTATTTGATTATGTTTTATTCCTATATTGTTCTGCAAATAATTAAGCTAAACTCCTTTTTTTATAGCTTATTATATTTTATTAGTATTTAGCTGCAACATGGCAAATAAAGGCTTCTCTATTTATGACAGCTATCTGCATTGCAGCAGCGATACCCAAGACCAAGATACATTTTACAGAGTAAATTACAAATACAGTCTCAGCTCCTGTTTAGATTTCAGTCCGTCTTTTGGTGTTTGGTGCTATTAAGAAAAACTAAAAATATATAATAGTAAAACAGAGAGGGAGGGGAGAAAAAAACAAACGTGCTATTGTAATAGAAAATAGTGTTGTGTAGTTAGAAGTGAAATGTCTGCAATCTTTTCTGTAGGCAGCGTAACGAAGTTCTTAAACTGACCCTAGCATTTCTATTAATCACTGGGAATTAAACAGCTCTTTCGGTGCATGTCTTTACATTGTGCATTAAACACTGCCCTGCAAACCAAAGGCTTTGTGCAAAATGTAAGCAGTGATTTCATGGCGCTTTCCAGGGCTTGGTATCTGCATCACACAATTAGTCAAGAATAAAACGAACTGTAGCCAAACACAGCAGTGAGCACTGCCCGCAGCCCTTCACTCAAATGACCTTAGCAGGTAAAATGAATGCTACCGGTGAGCTGGCAGCATTATCTCAACCTCATTTCACACTTTTGGCACTTGACATTTATTAACTGTGCAGAGGTGTGTGGTCATACGGGAATAGGAAAACATGATGCCATGTTTGATGGATTTCTCGTGGGGAAATCAATATGTTTGGTTGATTCCCTTCATAGAAAATGAATAAAATAACATGTCAAGATGAAATAGCTTAAATAAAATAAAATAGGCTACTACTACTATTATTATTACAACTATTACTACTACTACTACTACTACTGTTACTATTCATAATAATAATAATAATAATAATAATAATAATAATATTAATAATGTATCTATTTGGGAGCTCGGTATATCTTAAATATGGTATCATGATTTTTTTAAACATTTTTTTATGTAATTAGATTTGTTTCATTTTGGAACATTTGTCCATTCACCTTGAAATTTTGACACAATATAAATGACCTCTATTATTTTCATATTACGTAAAATAATAAAAAATGATTAGAAATGGAAATATAAGTTCTTAGTTCAACAGCTGATTTATTTTGTATGTAAAGAAAACGATCGATTTGCATTTAATTTCTTCACAATCTGTTATTTTAAGAGGTAAACAGAGGAACTTTACACTTCTGTCACCTTTTATTGTTACTCTCATCATATAAATCAATAATAAGGCCTCAGCGATCTGCATTCTAGTCTGTGTGCACACTCACTCAAAAGATACACAGAGACTCTGGATAACGGCATCCGCCAGTTGACTCTTTAATGCCCAATATAGACATGTATGCATTATAACTACTCTGTGGGGCAAATTTGAATGTGTGACCAACATGATGTTGGCTAAAATTGGGTTAATACACAATCATAGATTTGTTTAATTTACCATAATGTTACAGCAGTATCACTCTGAAGTCAAGCATACAAGAGAAAGCGAGTCTTGTAAAAGGATCTATTGTGTTAGAATTTCTATTCCGCACATGCAGACACTTTTGTCGACATGATCTCAAGGGTAAAGAGAAATATAAAAATGAGTTGCTTCTGTCAATTCTGTGCTAGTAACACCTAAGGAAAGCCAGTGTGTTTGGAGATAGCTTGGACCTTGAGAAGGGAAATGAGATGAGGGCTAGCGTGCCGCCTGGTCTCAGGTGGGTGCTCTGGAGAGCGCTTCAGCGTCTGCCAAAGAGAGAACGCCGCAGCTCCACACTACCTCTGAGGAGTTTTCTAAAATGTCAGCTCTGACAAGCTCGACAAATGCGAGCATACAAACACATTTTCATGCTTTGGAGCCCCCCATGGGTATAAACCCATTCCAACTTCTCAGATCTCTTTCCAGCATGTGTACCTTTGTAGCTTCGAGTAGAAAATCACTATGATGATGAAATCATAAATAAATAGAGTGTGCACAGAGGGGTTGTAAGGTGAAGTTGTCATCATTTACAAAGGTTATAGACAAAGCTCTAAACGTTCTGTATAAAGAAGTAAGGCCGTATGCAGAGTGTGTTCGTGCGCTGCTGTGTGTCCTTTCGCATCACGATCACAGCAGCAAAGGGAGCAAGGACAGTGATATAACACAAGCCTTCTAGCCTAGGCCAAATCATCTGCTCCCTAGCTGTTCAATTCATCACTGGTCTGCTTGGGGGATCTGCCAGCAATGGTCCATGTCAAAACAAAACCTCGAAGAAGTCATGTTAACAGGACCCATAGGCGCACAAACAGACCACTTCAGCACTGACCTCCTGGTCCATACTGGTCTGTTTACTCTTATTTGTTATTTCTTTCTTTTACTTTCACATACTTTTTGCACTAATTTAAAAAGAGTGCAAATATTGAACAGGTAAGGAATAAGCAACACATGACTCATGGAAGAGGTGGAGTTTGAGTTCCTTATGGAGTTGGTGGAGAGGATCAGACTGATCATTTTTAGAGGTGCCTCAGCTTTCACTAGTCAATCATTTGTAATCCAGATCTACAGCGATCAGACATAGCATCAAAATCTCCTGCCTAATATTGTGTAGGTCCGCCTTGGGCCACCAAAACAGCTCTGACCCGTCGAGGCATGGACCTCATGAGACCTCAGAAGGTGTAGTAACTGTCACCAAGATGTCAGCTGATCCTTTAAGCCCTGTAAATTGTAAAGTGTGGCCTCTATGGATCAGAGTAGTTTGTCTAGCACATCCCACAGATGCTCATTCAGATTGAGATCTGAGGAATTTGGAGACCAAGAAAACACCTTTAAAAATTTGTCATTCTAGAACAGCTGTCACTATTTGGCAGGGCACATTATCCTGCTGAAAGAGGCCACTGCCGTTAGGGAATGCCATTGCCATGAAAGAGTGTACTTACCACAGTAGACAGGGGTCAGAATGGGTACTCTGACTGGTCTGTGGTTATCCAGCACCAAACGCAACAAGCTATGATGTACTGTACTGTGCTGGGTTTATTATGAAAGTGAAAATTCTGTCATACGTGAACACACCACAGCACACAGCAGCCCCGGAAAATGATGAAAAAAATATGGAAAATGATTAAAAACGTCCCATGTAAATGGTTCGAGTAATCGGATTCCACTGAATCTGATTAAATTTTCAATCCGATTAAAAGAGGTGATTGAGGAAACTGCTCATGTATACAGGCAAACCGATTATTAGAACACTTTCCATGTTTCTGCGCATGTGCGTGAGCTCGCGGCAGGTAGCAACTAGCTAATAGCCAAGTAGAGTTTACCCCAGCTGAATGAGTTTACCTCAGGAGCAGCAGTGAACGAAATAAAAACAAAAACTGGTCAGTCCCTGACACTACGTTTTTATTGGATACGTTAAAACAGTTCGATATCGTGGAGAGATTGGATGGCCATAAAATCAGAAACAGAAACATCAGCACTGTCCAGAATCACCACAAGCTGTTAGCATGGTGCGATCTGAAGTAGCCTGTGTCCTGCTGCACGGTAGCATTTCTCAGTGTTAGAACCGGACTGTATAAACTGGCTCTCTGCACCTCTAAAGTTTTCTCTGTCTATCTAGGCTCTTCTTATTTAAATAAAATATATTTTTCTCTGATTATACATATTATTTGGCTCTTTCTCATCATTATCCATGTTATAAACTTAAAGTGAGCATTTTCGGCAATGCAGCACACCAGAACGAGAGACGCCGAGTGAAGCACACGCCCACATTAAAATGCTTCTCTCATGCAATGGAGCTGGGATAAGCAAGGAGAAAGAAAGCCTCAGAGGTTCAGACAGAGCATTTTCTGTACCAGAAAAGTAGCCTAGGTCTACCACAACGCTTCTCAAAATAATGTACGATCAGAATAAATGGCTGGAACATGTAAAAGTGGAACGAATGCGGATCTCTTTTTTTGCATTAATACGTGTTCCCCTAGCCTGCCTATGGTCCTGCAGTGGCTTGAAATGGCGATAGGTGTAAAGAGTGCCTTGATCATCCTGCTCCACCATTGAGAGAACAACAGCTCAGATGGCCCAATCTGGAATTTTCCCCTAATATCGTCATACAGGGAAAGGTACCGCCCCTTTCTCATGCTTTGCCCGCCCAGAGAATTTCGCCCCCTCCCCTAAAAAATTAGCAACAATGACTGTTAATACGATCGTGTGAGAGATCACTTTTTGCCGTAGAGACATCATGGCTTGCAAACGAGTAAAGCATGGCAATTGCTCGGTGCTTACATGTACAAATGAGCACAGATGTATTTTTCAGTTCCTTCATGCAAGCCTCTGAAGAACCAGTGGGTTAATTTTATTTTCTCTGGAAATGCGCCAACACAACTTCCTAAAATTTTGTATGTCTGCACCAGACATTTCGCTGACGACTGTTTCCTCGGACAAGTAAGTCAACTTAACGCTATATAATTTTGTTGCTTTGCGGTATATGGTTACCTAGCTTTTTACCCTTAGAATGTGGCTGTAACATTAGCTCTGCAGCTAACAGCCCAGTTAGCAGGCTACTGTCGCAAATGTAAAGGTAGATAGCATCAGGAATGTGTGTGAATTGTGTGTGAATACACACATTAACTTGAGTGTTGTACTTTGTTATTTGGATAACCGTGCTGATGTTAGTGTCATGGCACACATGATATCTCATTGAAATGACTGAGTGAGCACCTCTGCAAACCAGGGTGATCAGATGAACTGGTGCCGCCTTTCTCCTCCTCATTATCATTTAAAGCTACAGACACAGAAACGGCCCGTCCTAGGGAAATCTCACTGTGGGACTGGCTCGAAGTATCTGTAATTCTGCACCAAGGCTGAATTTTGGAAAGAGACTTCAGATACAGTATTAGGGGACCATTAAGACCTATATAAAAGCATAAAAATCAGCATGCCTTTAACCATTACGTTTAATTCTTTTGTCGGGTAATTTCTACAATGCTGGGTAGTAACAATCAGCTTTTGGCCAGTGCTTCGGGAAGCTAATTTAGTGTGACCAGATTTGAGCCTGAGCACGTCCTCTTTTCCCCGGACATGTCCTCTTTTTGAGACCTGGAAATTGCGTCTGGCTGGGGTTTTAGAATTGTCCGGGATTTTGAGCTGATTAAACATTCGTCACGTCATGGGCATCTCTCAGAAACTAGTTACTATCCTACATACCTATTCACTTCCACTTACGCTAGTGGATCCAAGAGATAAGTGAGCGAGGGGGGTAGGGGTATACAAATGTTTAAGCATTTTGGACTGCAGATATCGAGTGCCAATGAAAGAAAATAATGAAGTGTCATAAAATGATAACCAATTACTTGAGCCAATGCCAGTCCCAAGCAATCAAAGATGAGTTCTGTTGTTGGTGAGGCTACAAACGTATTTAGTTATTCATTATTTAGAGGCACAAACAAATAGTTTGAAAGTAAGAACCTAAGAAACAAAATATGAATAAATATGAAACAAAATATGGATACATCGGGAGAAACTATATTAATGCAGCATACTGTGTTCTAGCAGAGTTGCTTTGGCTGTACAGTGCCAGGTGAAATTGCTGAGTCATCATTGCAGAATAATTCCTAAATGGAGAAATGAGTTGGCTCAGCAGAGCTGCTGCTGCTGGCTTAAGGCTGCAGGCACCAATGGGATTCACAAAAGAATCACTAATGTTTCTACATGGGCAATGCATTTGTAGGGAGGAGTTCAAGGTACCTACATCTGACCAAAGCTGCAGCACGTGTACGTGTGTAATCAGGCTACCAATTAAAAGTGAATCCTCTGTCACCTTGGGCAGATTGCTTTGAGGGCCAAAATACGGGGAGATTGGGCTCCTTTTTATGCTTCTCGCATTCCTCCAGACACATCAAGCATCTCTGCAGGGGGCTCCATTTCTCCAAGCACTTACTAATTCACTTCCATCTTTTCCTTGCACTTGATCTGCAACTGAGTTAAGCAGTCACTGCAGGGAGCGCTTTTGCACTTTTTTCTCTGCGGGACAGAGTTGTTAAAGCACAGCCCCCCCAGCCTTAGGGTGCTGCTTCTCCAGCTGCCTGTCCTTATTCATCTTTGCCATTTCACTACTATCCGTCCCTTACTATCCCTTAATCGGTTCAACTCTCTTGCTCAGAGTAAGTCGCATGGAACAGGGGTTTGTTTTGGCCTGAGCTAAAGCAGGTTAAGAAGGACTTAATCAGACCCTGTGCAGCTCTCCTAAAGAGCAGAGAAAGAGGGAATGGCGGAGAAAAGTCCATCGAAGTTTTAACCCCTCATCTATCTCGAAACACTGGAAATCCTGATCCCGCCACAACAGCTGTTAATTAGCACACTTAATTACGAGCTTAGCCCTGACCGACAGGAGCATGATCCATCCTACACTAACGTAATTAACGTAATTCACAGGCGCCTCCTGGACCGTGTAGAAGAGACAACATTAAAAATGAGAATATTTAATCTCTGCTGAAAGCGCCCATCTGAAAGGCTTTTTTTTATATTCCAGAGGAGGAGGTGTTGTTATTCATTTGTATGACAATGAAGGAATAGCAGACTTCAAAGAACTCACTCCAAACACATTACGCTCCATCATCATCAAAACCCTATCTAATGCCTGTGCCTTTGTCTGAAAATAAAGTACATCCAAATGACTGGTCATTAAAAGACTGTGGAGCTGCTAAGGTCAGACAATAAAATTATATGTCTTTTTGGCATCAGAGAAGGGGTTTAGTATATGGCATACTTCTATGTACATGTCTGGATTTTGTTCTGTGATGTAATCTAGATGCCAGTGAGATACATCACAAAATCAGACACCAGACATAAGCACTAGCAGTCTGGGGTTAGTGGTTAAACTGAGTGCTAGTTAATTCTACTAGCCACTGATAAACCAAAGTCCACCAAAACAAGCCACAAAACTGTTTATGATAAAGTATTCTTCTGTTTTATCATAAATTATTTACATTCTCTTTTTAGGAATTTCTGATTTCTGCCTTTCTCCTTTTATAAGCATGCATATATACAGTATGTCTATTTGCAGACAACAGCTGGGTCAAACAGTGTCAAAACTAAAGCCTAAACATTTTTCAATTTTGCCTTTAGCAAATTCATGTTTAAATGTTCATTGTGCTTGCTACCCTTAGATTGACACCTTGCACCTCTCCTTTGAGTCTAACACTATTTCCCTGTGGCCTTACGCTACATGTCAAACTGCAATAAATATATACTAAGTGCAGTGCAGGCATACCTACAGTGACACATATGTGTTTCAGACAAGCTACAATTATCTGAATGAATTAATCAGTCAAATCAATGAATCAGTCCACTGTGAAGGGTAATGAAATGTTGCAAGATTTGAGAGAAAAAGCGAAGTGAGTAACGACCTAATAATACTCTGTCCTAGGTGGGAATCCATCCTGCTGTCAACAGAGAGAACAGATGAACCTCAGTGGTCACGGGTGGACAGGCCCAAGGGTCATTTCGCTGACCCACAGGCTAATAAGGAATACTGCAATGAGGTCAGACATGAGTTTTCTTCCTCTGTGTGGCATGTGATGGATGACTGCATGCGTAGCGCTGTGTGTTCGACACAAGCCCTTACTGAGTCCACTAAATCACAGTGTATAAACCATCAAACGTGCACACACACACACACACACACACACACATCCACATACACACGAACATACAAAGAAACACAGAGCCAAACCATCCAGATGCTACGCTACAGCAGACTGTCTGACATATTTGAGGGTGAGATGTTTCGCCTAAACAGGAACGAATGAATTTCACAGATTTTTATTTTTTGTGTAATTAAATAGTTAAAATCTCATTCATAGAGGTTTGATGTAAAATGCTCTATTCTGGAGAAACCTGCTGAATCAGAATTGGTCACAGTGCTGACTGGAAGCAGATATCTGAAGAACGTAATGGTTCCAATCACCATCGCTGTAAAGAAATTGTTACATTTCTCTACACACCATTTTCCCATCAACCCGTCAATCTCAGTGTCTAAACTATTTAAACATTTTGCATTAAAATGTGTGCTATGAATCAGAAGTCTTTCTTATTATTAAAGTTATTTTAATTTAAATTCCACAGGGTTCTTGTTAACAAACAAGTGGGAGGATCCTGTCAAAGGTGCTAATTTGACTAATTAGGAAAAGAGACATTGTAGTGTGATTTGAATTTAATTAGAACATACTGTTGTGCAGTCTTTTTATGCGGTAAGAAAAAATAACAATTTTTGAAATGTGTTAAGCTATTTTCTGTGTATTATAAAACATGACTACAATATATTTCATAATACATAACATTTTTTTTTATTACATAACACATGCTTATAATACATAGCTGTCAATTTCAAGTAGCATTCCAGGATCTGTTTTTGCTGCTGCTCTTAATGTATTGCAGCAGAGTGAAGGATCTTTAAGAGTGAACCGCAGAGCCACAATTATGCTATCTCCACTAAAGGAATGGCATGCCAATCTAACTCGTAGGCACTACAGAAAGTCACCTTCAGCCTCCTGCTCCTCTCCAGCAAGAAAGAATCAGTAGTAATTATGCATGCATGCTGTTCATATTTTATTGCTGCCCACTAATCCCATTATTTCAATGCCCTTGATGAGAAAGTATTGACAAAGTGTAAAGCTTGTTACTGGCTTTCAGAATACCCCACTATCCCCCATTCCTCTCTCTCTCTCTCTCTCTCTCTCTCTCTCTCTCTCTCTCTCTCATTCTGTCCTTTTGTTTGCAGTTGGACTCGTTTCTTTGGTGTAATGAAACCCTGGAAAATAAATGTAGACTTTAGATTTATCAAGCCTGCATCTTTATTTGTACCAGTTGCTATTATGGCTCATGCAGCATTCTAAATATACATTAGATTAATGGTACTGATATGTAAAGGAGAGAGGTTGCTAATGAGGGTATTGTGTTTTCTGACAGCAGAAGGCTTTGTCTGTGTGTGTGTGTGTGTGTGTGTGTGTGTGTGTGTGTGTGCGTGTGCATGCATGGCATGTCACTTTACACGTGTGTGTAAAAGGGATGTTTTTCAAGTGTATGGATTTTAATCGCAAGACTATAATTTACAACATGTATTGTCTGTATCTGCGTGCAGCAGTATTTGTCATTTCTCTCCTTCAATATGTGTTTTACCATCATGTACTTTTGGTCTGTTTTTTCCCAAAAAAATATTCAAGACAAGTCTTCCGAACTACAGCTCTTGCAGACACACATTTACCAAACACACACACACACTCACTCTCAGGTAATTAGTGCTTTCAGAGGTGTAATCAACTGTTCTCAATACACTGCACAGAGCTGTTTCACTCCTGAGGGAATCGGGAGCTATAATTGTGAGTTCCTTTTTTTTCATAACTTTCATTTCATCACAGAACCAAAGGAAGGGGAAAGTGAAAGGCAGGACTGGAGGTAATGACAGCATTAGAAAATGACACCACCAAAGCTAAATGTGAGAGAATATGTGTAGGCTGATGCGAAGAGGCTGCTTTAAACTGTGCCTTTGAATTAGCCTACACATTGCACATTTGTGTTTCTTGCTCTAATACACACACACACACACACACACACACACACACACATACACACACACACACACACACACACACACACACACACA
>JBBJLS010000140.1:13648839-13670310 GCA_037577275.1 Bryconaethiops microstoma | reverse complement strand
CTCTCTTTTTTTTTTTTTTTTCCCCCCCCCCCTCTCTCTCTCTCTCTCTTTTTCTCTCTGCCCCCCCCTCTCTCTCTCTCTCTACCTCCCTGTTGGTGTAATGGTCAGGCATCCCATTACTTTTGTCCATATAGTGTATATTGACTTGTTGGCATTTGTATTATGCATCATAAGGAGTTTTTTAGACATGTTTATTCTGAAATCATGGGGAATCTGTCCTCTCTTTGCTGCTGTCCTCTTCTGGGAAGACTTTTATGGTTGGAACATTGCTGTGAGGATTTGATCGTGTTCAGCCACAACAATAGATGTAGTAGTGGCCTACAAAGAAGTCTAATTGTCTCAGCAATGGTCCAGGTGGCCTCCAGCTTTGCATATTGAGGTAATTTCACTGCTCCCACCACACCTGATCCAGCTAATCAGCTCGTTAACAAGCCCATTCTGTGCTGAAGTGGTTTGTGCAGGGCAGGGTGGCCTCCAGGACCAAGGTTGGGAAATACTGAAATATCTTAATCTGTGCCTGCAGAGCCCAACATCTCCTGTGATCCTGAGGTACAGGTGTACTGTTTCATTAAGTGTGTATCATGCTGATGTGACATGACAAATGTACTCCTTTAATTTTCAGTAGGATGTGGGGGATGAAACACTGACTGCTGATTCCCCTTGTTTGTCTATGTAGGCTCGATGCTCGAGCTTGACTGTGCTAAAACAAAAATTGAAAAAATAAACTAAAGCTTGAAATTGAGAAGCTCGAGCATGAAAAGAAGGTATTGCTATATGTTCATGAGTCTTTCATCAATATGTGTGTGCCATCATTGAATTTGCCCTGTGGGGTGGTCGAGGGACAAAGGCTCAACATTATGTTGTGCAGAAGCACACATGCTGACACCACCTGACAGGCCCTCTCTGGCTTCACACGTAGCCCCTTCAGGCAAAACGTGCCCTCAAGATTCCAATAGTCATTTCAGTCCTGCCCCTCGTATTGGCATGAGCTGGTGATCACATGTAATCTAAGGATGGACAGTTATTAGCTCATTCTGCTATTGTAACATCAAAGTCATGTTCATATAAGACATTCCTGAATTAAAGTTGTGCCACAGTGTTAAACAAGGACATAATTTACATCAGTGTAGACCAGTAGCCAATGTGGAGAAAGAAAACGATTGAAAACTTGTCAGACAATGGAGGAAGAAATGTAAGATGCCCTCTAGATAGTACATTAATGCCATAAACAAAATGGATTAAGGATGAGGCTAACAACATACAAATCACCACCTGATGTGGATCCAATTTGTGGAGAGAAGGTGAACTTAAGACATCATGTAGTCCATAGCTCATATATCAGATCAATTAAGATACGATGAAAGCTACCTGTACATTGATGCTGTGAAATGATTTCCAAGAGTTTTCTTCCAGTTCCTGAGGCACATTGCCCTGCATATCTGAGCTTTTTCACTGCTTCCAATACACCTGATCCAACTTATCAGCTGATTATCAAGCCCTTACTGTGTTGAAGTGGGTTTGGTGAAGAAGGGAAGTAATTAAAACGAGGATTGGGGAAGGGGCAACTCACGAGAATAAACAGGCTTAGAAATGAGATGTGAGGGTGAAAAACTTTTTCAAGGTTTAGGGAACCTTCACATAACAGGTCATTTACTAGGTTAAGGCTTATTCACAGATCCTTTATGGAGGTTATTCAAACTACACTGACGCATCTCACCCCTTTCTGTGAGTTTATACGCTATAAAATGAATTGGTAAAAAGGCAAAATGTTCCATTCTTACATGTGCTGATTTCAGCTTTGGCTGAAATGAATATGTTCCACAAATTGACCAGTGGTACTTATAAGTTCTACACTCATAAAACTGGATTGTATTTTGAGGCAAATTAACCTTTGATTCAAACACATGATGCTGTCAGAGAAACAGGTTTATGATACAAATGGGAGTCGTCACAGCCTCACTGATGATCGACCAGCCAAAACCAAGCTGAAAGTGAAAGTCACACTTTAGTCTTTACCTCATCCACCACTGATCTTATCCAGAGTGCATAAAGCCGTTGTTCTGTTCAAACTCCTCTTGTTCCGTACCAGCCAAAGCACCAAACTTCAAGGAAGCTGGCACTTGTAAACCTGATAGTCAATCAAAGTGAAAGTGAAAGTGAAAGTAAAAACGAAAGTGAGAGTAAAAAAGTTTACTTTCACTTTCTAATCTTCAAGACAAACCCTCCAAAAAAAGCTTGCTGAGCGTGTGAGACTTGGTGGAGTAGTGGGACAGTCCTCGCCTCTGAGGAGTGATGGTTCAAATCTTGTCTAAGATCCTGACAGGAACAAACTACAACCCAACTAGCTAGTTTGTTAGTTCCTACTGTATTAAAAGTTCAATGTCAGGTTTCAGACAGCAAAGCCCCTGATTTGAGAGCCCCTCCCTGGGGCTTTCTTAAGTATTGGTGGAGACCCTTGCTCAGGATTTGAACCTTCAACCTCAGAGGCATCACTCTTCCCCCTGAGCCACAAGATCCCACACATAGCATGCCTTGTTTTGGACATTTGACTTTCAGATGAGGTCTGCTGTTTAAGACACAAAGCTAAATGCTCTGATTAGAACCCAAAACTCCTGGTGTTGGGGGCAGTGCTCTTTCTACTGAGCCACAAGTTCTTACACATAGCATTTCTTGTTTTGGACATTTGACTTTCAGATGAATGCAAGTGTTCAAGACATAAAGCTAAGTGCTCTGATTAGAACCTGCAACCACCATGTTTGGAGGCAGTGCTTTTACCACTGAGCCACAGGATCTTGCTGCAAACATCCTTTATTTGGACATTTACTGGGCTTCTCAACTGAACCACCTCGTTTTAATATATTTGACTTTAAAACTAAAGATTTAGGTACTTTCGGGTACTGAGGCCACAGTTTAAATGAAAGCAGAGCACACTGTTTTTGGATATTTGACTTTAAGATGAAGTCTGCCATGTAAGCTATAAAGCTACAGACTTGGGTTTGATCCAATGACCTCATGTTTCTGACAAACCATGTAATTTAAACAAGAGAGCTACATGGCTTGACAAGCAACCCAATGATTACCTTCAGGAAGACTGGAAGGCAGGAAGACTGCAAGCTGATGACCTTCTGGCCCTCATAAACATTCTATGTTTCCATTTAAGCCCAAATCCAAGGGTGCCAAACCTGTGACAAGTCCCTGGAGTCCCTGTAGTATTTTTGCACCATTTAGATGCTTCAAAGCAAAATATAAAGACATGAACAGTCTCTAAGTTGATTTCTACACAATTATAAAGCCATAGGCAATTTTTTGATGTAAAAACAATTTTTTGATGTAAAAACAATATTTTGATGTAAAAACAACATTATTATTTATTACACAGATACAAACAGGGACACACACCTCAGCGGATGGACTGATTGCTTTTCTTTGCTCGGACAGTAGCATGTGTCTGTTAGCATTAGCCTTAGCCTGCCAAGTGCTTGTCTAAGCACTATTAATAATAATAATAATAATAATAATAATAATGCATTTTATTTATAGGCGCCTTTCAAGGCACTCAAGGACACTTTACAAGAACAGGAAAACAAAAATAAGTAAAATGTAAAATAATAAAATATAACAATCACTTAATTGGCTGCATTAATTAGAACAGATTGTGCAAGTTTAAAAAGGTGTGTTTTAAGGTGTGATTTAAAGGCAGAAAGTGAATCGCTGTTGCGGATATCATGAGGAAGAGAGTTCCACAGGCGAGTAGTCAAGTGGGCAGAAGGTATAGTGAAAGTCATATATTTAATATAACTTAGCCAGCTTGTCAAGCCTAGTAGGTCACTGGCTTTAGCTGTGGTTGGAAAGTTGTAAAATCTAATCAGTATCTTGTATGTCACACTTCATCTGAAATGTCCAAAAATAAACAGCCCACCCAGCCAGGTTCTATAGTGCACTGGTTTCAACTGTGGGCTAAAGTCTAAAAGGTTGTGGGATCATATCTGAGGTGTCTACTTTATATCTTGCATGTCGGATTCATCTGAAAGTAAAATATAAAAAAGTTGGTTAGGTTGCAGTGGTCTTAAGAACAGAAAGTTGTGAGATCTAATCTGGCTTTTATGTCTTGTATGTCACATTTCATCTAAAAGTGAAGTATCCAAAAAAAATGGCATGCTAACTGCAAGACTGTGTGGCTCACTGGTAAGCGCACTGTCTCCAAGACCAGGATGTTGTGGGTTCTAAACAGAGCTTCAATAATGTGGGACTTTCTTTGCCAATCCTGGTCCTATTAGTTCCTTCCCTTCTTCAGCAAACCCACTTCAACACAGTAAGGGCTTGATAACCAGCTGATTAGTTGTATCACGTGTGTTGGAAGCAGTGAAAACGCTCAGATGTGCAGGGCAGCGTGCCTCAGGAACTGGAAAACTCTGTCTGAATGTTGATATATGTTGCACTGTGGTCCATGGAGAAATATCTAATCAAAATGTGTATATGTTCACACCTTTTGATGACAAACCTTGAACTGTTTTAGTGCCGTCTTGGGAGCTCAGCGTTTTAGTGGACCACCTGAAGCACCTGTCCCAGCTCATTATGTTCTTCTGAAGACCTTGAATGGCTTCATCAGATTCATTTGTGTGCTAGAAACACCACTGTCTGGAGGGCAGCAGTGCTCCAGGAATAAGACTGAGAAGATTAAGATATTCCAGGATTTCCCAACCTTGGTCCTGGAGGCCACCCTGCCCTGCACATTTGAGTTTTTTCACTTTGTTAAAGAAACCATTTCAGCACAGAACGGGCTTGTTAACGAGCTGATTAGTTGGATCAGGTATGGTGGGAGCAGTGAAAACACCTCAATGTGCAAAGCTGGAGGCCACCTGGACCAGGGCTGAGACAATTAGACTTCTTTGTAGGCCACGACTACTTCTACTGTTGTGGCTGAACAAATCCTCACAGCAATGTTCCAACCATAGTGTAAAGTTTTCCCAGAAGAGTACAGCAGCAAACAGAGGACAGATTCCAATGATATTCTTGATTTCAGAAGAAACTTATGTCTAAAAACGTTTAAATTCTTACAATGGACAATACAAAAGTCCACAAGTCAAATACACTATATGGACAAAAGTAATGGGATGCCTGGCCATGCCTTTTTTTAATGACACTGCATTCAGATACGTAGAATTCATATGGAGTTGGTCCCCTTTGCAGCTGCTACAATGCTCTGGACTTGTTTGTTAAAGAAAAACTAGATAAAACATGAATGCCCTTGAGTAGCAAATAGCTTTGGTTTTATATTTGATTTGATTACATTAATGTTTACGATTTACAGAAATATTTGAACTGTAACTGTGTTAAAGGGAACACTGCTTTTAAAAAGCAAACCAGATGTTATTACTTTTGTTCATATAGCAGTACTTTTCAAATACAAGTGCCCAATACACTACTTGTGAATTAATGTGAATAATTTAATTTTGCGTGTCACAACGCAGTTAATCATGATTAATTGCAGAAAACCATGCGATTAATCATAATTAAACATTTTAATCATTGCCAGCATTATCTAAAAGTAATCCAAAAGTGTCCTCTTATAGTACAATAGATTATTGGCTTATAGTTATATAAATTATGAATTATTTATCATATGTAACTTTGGAGTCGCATATGAGAACCTTAGCATTGGGTGGACCTTCAAAACTGCCAATTTTGTCTGGCAGTCTGGCATTTTGGGATAGAACGGCCCACCACATACAAGTACACACACCACCCATCTTTGCGCTTAGAATGTGTATTCTAACAAAGTAGTATTCAATAAAAGTAGTATACAACAAAGTATTCAATAAATTGTGAAAAAATGACGCAGCCAAAACTTTTAATGAATATTTGGGGAAAAAAGAGAGGGCATTCTGTATGTGTGCGAGAGAGAGAGAGAGATAGAGAGAGAGAGAGAGCGAGAGAGATTTTAAAAAGTGTGGATGTCTTTCATGTCAGTACATTGTTCATAAATACCTACAGAAAAGTTGCCTCTAACCCCAGCCCCAAGAGTTCCCTTCTGCTCAACCCACAACCAATTATAAATAATTAACTGCTTTCTCAAAGTTAATGTTGATGAATGGTGGTTAAGAAAATTCTCACTTTCAATAAGACGATTTAGTTCAGCATGGAAGACATAAAAGAACAAACTTAAACATGTTGTTTCGGCCCATGTACACGTGTTATAAACAGCCTGTCTCCTAGCGGTAACACTGACGATATTATTAGCTTATTTCACCGGCGTTTGTAAATTTAACAAGACGAACTAGCAGAGCCATGAAACAATTGTTTTATTGGCATGTTCTCGCCAAAACTTTGCAAGCAGCTAGTTTATATACCACCACTAACTGTCTAGTATGGCACAGATTTACCAAGGGTGGTTAATGGGTTCCTTTACTCAGAACTTAGTGTTCTGAAAGCAGTCCAGCAGGTGATGAAGGCCCTGCAGCAAAAATGAATGTAATTTTGGCACATTTGGCAGCTTCTGCCTGAAGAGCCAGTTTTTATATTCTCTCTCCAACTCGTCCACTCACACTGCACACTGGCACAGGGGGACGTGTTTAAAGCTATGATTGGGCCAGCCCTATGCCATTAAAGAAATGAACCAATAGGCAGAAGATGAGGGCGGTGGTCCTGGGCCGGTGGTCAGGAAATAAACTCCTCAACTGACTTTTGTGGAATGCATTACACAGGCACAGGGACCAAAGCGAAAGTGGTGGCGGTGTTTAAAAAGTTGATTGGGTCGGCCCAGTGTCAACTGGGCCACTGATCTACGAGTCTTATGGGCCGGTCACACCAATAAATAAATAAATGAATAAACGGTCGGCCCAAATAGCACGTCGGCCCACCAGGAAAATGCCCGATACTCCAGACGGTCAGTCCGTCCCTGGACACGGCCGAAAAAAGTAGGTCCTCGACCGTCAAAAGCACCCGCTGATATTCCATAGTCATCAGTAAACTTAATATCCACCTTCTTCTCAGGTGAAAAATTGGATCTGCCCGGGGCTCTGGATGCTCCATCCCACACATTTCTTCTTATGATATTGAAACACACAGTGCTGTCGTCAGTTACTCTAGAACTAATCTGCTCCATTATTCTCCCCAGAGTCATCCTTGAATCGCTGAAACAATTAAAAAAATAAAACTACGTAATTAGGTTCATAATAATGCTAATAATTCACAGACTACACTATAATGTAAAATCCACAAGTGACTGACTGAATATCACACTGAAATAATGTTAAGCATACAAGAATATTGATATTTCTGACCCATTCAGATTGCTTGTGTATTCATCTCGCTATGAGTTTAGACAAGTTATTGCAGTTATAGATTGTGATGTAAATAATTATATTTCATGTTAATATCATCTACTCACTTCTCACTTGTGCTGGAATCTAAAGACCTCAAAATAGCTTCTTGAAGATCAGGGTCATCAGAGAGGTATTCGTCATCAAATAGCTCAAGGTATGTACTGCAAAAATGAAACAGCCATATTTCGTAATGGACATTGTTAAGAGCAATATTTCATAATGGACACTGTCAAGATTCAGATGTGATGGTGATACCAACAGTTGGACTACTCTAAGAACCTCCTTGATGATATAACTTAAATGTTCTCAAATGGACCGTGCATTACTTAAGTGTCTAAACTAGGGAGACAGTATGTAGAATCAAGCAAATCTGTTCTAATACAAAATGTATTATAAAAAAAGGCCCACTATTCTAAGGACTTGACCATGAAAATACAAATACTGTATATAAGTGGGTGGAAATGTACAATATATACCTGTAGGGTGTAGTGGATGAACTATTCCCAAATGCACTGGATTGGAGGGGACCATGAGGACCAGAAGCCTTGTTTGAAGAAAAACTGCATGGCTGAAGTTCCACTGGAAAAGGTGCAAGTGTCATCAATAGTGATGGCATGTGCACTAGTGGACATGGTGAGAGTGTCAGATCAGACGGTAAGTGCACCTGTGCAAATATCTTGGCGTGGAATGTACCCGATAACTTGATCACTACGGGAGATGGAAGCCGTATTATTGGAGAGAGACTGAGACTCAAACGTAGAGATGGCTGAGATTTCTTTGGAAATGTCAGACTCATTACCAAGGACTGTAAAAATATGTAAAAAGAGTGTAATCACCAAAACAAACACAGAACATTGTTCAATTTTAAGTTGTTTTGTAGATTAATGTGGATTAAAAACCATTTACGACATTTGTCACTGTCTGATATCTCTGTAAAATCACAGCCGTTTGTGCTGCTATTGTCTCCATCGGAACATGACTGCCAGAAGAACCAGAAAAAATACACAAACTTCATGAAGCTAGAACAGTATATATGATAACAACAAAAGAACCATTTGCATTATGTCAAAGAAAAACACCAGCAAAGTTATCTAAAGAGGGTGTGTGTACAATACAGTATTGCTATTGCCACTGCACATTTCTTGCATTACTTACAGATTGTTTTTCTTCACTTAAAATGACCTTGTCAGGCCAGACATAAATTGACTTCTGATGAAACAGCTGTTTCATAAGGTTTGATTACACGAAATCAGACTTTGAGTGGAAAATTCCATTCACAACACCCAAACACCTTTTCAATTCATCTTTCAGAGCATAGTACTGTATATAACGGTATTATTGCAATGCCGTTTATTGCCTGCATTACTTTTTCGCATTCCCAATCACAGTGAAATTCCAAAGCAGATTTAATACTTCCGTTTTCACGAAAAGCCAAGTTTTCATGGCACGTCTTGGCACAAACATAGTTGTATGGTGTCACACGCACCAGGTCACGTGGCGTCAATCGGCGCCGGAAGTGACGTCATGAAGGGGTATAAACATCAGAAGAACAGGTAGACTGGCACACAGACATTTGAGACCCTTCTCAAAAGACGTGTCGACACTTGCCTCGGTATCATGAGTACCCTGGGGTTTGTCCTCTCTCTCTCTCTCTCCCTTCTCTGTGTGCGTGTGAGAACGAGAGTTCCTTTGGTGGGAACCCTTACTCCGCTGGAGCGTTCTCATAGCAAAGTGCGTGACTTACCAGCTCTCTCGTGTATATCTGCGATTGGGCCCTTCCATCACGCTACACCTGGTCTCCTCAGTAGCACACCATTCTCGTCCGTGACACTTCTGATGCCAAAAAAGGAAACGTTTTGTATTTTCTGATGGACTATAGGTGGTACTCTTCAAGCCCCATGCTCTAAAAAATGTTTTTTATCACACTTTATCAACTTAACTGTAAATTCCTTGTATGCACAATTGAAATGGCACTGTGCCCAAGAGAGCAGGCACATAGGATTTCTGGTAGGTTGGCACAGAGGATGGTGGGCTGCAGAACATTCGCTGATCAGCATTAGATTCAAAGCAAAAGTTGTGGCTGCACTGAGTCTAAATGTTGTATTATGAACCACCAGAGCTGATGCACCCATTGGGATAATGTCACACTGTTCTCTTATCTGGGGACTTTTTTCAGAAGATAAAGAACACTTAATTCTCAGAGCAAAATAAGAAGAAACGGTTTCTGTACATCATGGGAGAAGATTTTGTTATAACACAAAACGAAATCTTAACATCATGATATGTCTGATATGTCTGTTACAGAGTTATTCTACATACTTCCCAAAAATAGAGCATAAATCATGAATCGTTGACCTTTTGGTTACATTTTTAATTTTAAATTTTTGCAAGAGAGGGCACAAATTAAAAAGGACGAACAGACACGTTGTTCATCCTTTTGAATTTGTGCACTCGGCAGCAGAATGAAAAATGGAAAAACCAAAAAGGTCAGTCCATCATGATTTACATTTTGTTTTTCAGCAGTGTGTAGTTTTGCTTGAGATGTTATGGACAATTTCCCCTGCTGTAACTGTCACCTCCACAAAACTGAAAATAGATGTGCGCAGAGTTGCTTGCTTTTCACGTTAGTCACAGGCCCAGATTCCAATCAACAGTATTGGAGTGCATCTCCCTAACAGAAATCCCTGGAAATTTAATCTCAAAACCTTTTCAGCCATCACTCTAATAATACACTGCATTGAAATTTCATTATTGCTCATTGTCCATAGCTCTGACGCACATTCACACAGCGCTGGGGCAGATTTATTGCCCAACATAAAGATTATTATCCACTGTGCAGATCATTAATATGATTCACACTGGATTCTCCTTGACCCAACGCACTCAACATGCCCAATGCCAAAGGGTTTATTAAACCTTTTTGCTTATGCATAGACAGCATACAGTGAATGTAATGTCATCAGTCCATGGCAGAGGGAGATACGGTTAAGCCGTCATCTGAACAATGAACTCACAGGCCATGAGCAGGGCTTGATTTCCACACTATAAATGGGGTAGGATAAAAGAGACAAATGGCCCACTAAATTGGCCCAGTTGATGCATTAGATTCCTGGACACGCGCTTTCAGTGAATGACAAATGACAATTAAGAGAGATGAGTCAAATGAATATTGAATATGGACGTTTAGAGATGGCTGGCATGTCGGGTCCTCCAACAAAGGCTGGCAAGTTAGAGTTCTCCTCCAGCAATGAATAACAGAGAACCTTGAATGGGCCTTTGATGTCCTTTGTCTCAGTAAAGTCTTTGAATGTGTTCATCAGGTGTGAGTGGCAAATATCCACACCCTGAGATGAACAGATAAGAAAACAAGTTCATCTTTTTCCCCAGCACCTGGCTCACAAGGTTTTTTTGGCTTGAGCCAAATTATACTGAAAGTCAGGTGAAAAGATCTTGAATAATTACACATTCAAAAGGGTTTAAAAAAAGAGAAAGCAAAATAATTGCGCAAAAGGTGAAACTGCTCTGTTTTGCTGTCTTGACAGCTGTATCAATGATATTGCATTCTTCATTTCTGATCAATAGATTATCCGGAGCTGGAAATGATCATAATGTCTATTAGACTGGTTAATAATATATTAATATTAATTTAACAGAGTGTGACTCAGTGAGATCACTATTTAAAGTGCTTCTATTTGTCCCTCTTTTAAGAAAAAAAAAATCTGAATTGTTTCAGACTTTTGGACTCCACTGTAGACATTAATCAGCTATAAGATTAAAACTACTGACAGTTACAGTATATCCTCCATGTTAGAAAACAGGTTAAAACTATATAATGCACATATACAGGGGGTCCTCGAGTTACGCCACAGATCCGGTCCTACAGCGGTGATGTAACCCGAATTTTGGTATACTGTAAGTCGAAACACACCCTAGCCTAAGTCACTTACCTATCCTAACACAGCTGTAAAATGATAAAAACACAACTAAGTCACAGAAAAAGGAAAAGGAAAACTCTCTCACTCATACTGAGCATTCTTCCACCGTGTGCAACCAAACTAGTTCGCCCACGTAGTCTGTAAGTACAAAGCTAACAGTGTAAGTCAAGTGGGAGTGGGAGTGGGAGTGGGAGTGGGAGTGGGAGTGGGAGTGGGAGTGGGAGTGGGAGTGGGAGTGGGAGTGGTAAACTCGAAACGTCGTATGTTGAGACTGTTGTAACTTGAGGTCCCCTTGTATGTATATATAAGCTGCCCCTCATGGTGGAGAGCTGTTGCTACTTTGAGACTTGTTGCCAGTATTTCTGTTTCATGTTTTTAGGACATTGATGTCCAAATAAAGAATATGGTTCTTTTCTGGTATGCAGAGTTTACATGGCTGTTTAAGCTAGTGGAACAGTTTTCTTCTCTCGATCAGGTATGACTATGATGACAAGTTGATTTGGAGAAGCCTAAATAATTAGCTTCGGGACTTGGCTTTAGCAGCTGTCAACACTTACAGTTCCAGTGGCCAGAATGAATCATGATGTCTGTATTTATTTATGTTTCAAAAGCTCGAGTGAGAATGAAGTTCATTAATAATAAAAAGCTTTTATGGTTTTGGTTCATATCATAACTCATTAGCCTGATGTGGTCACATTATCATTAATAACAGAGACATGCTGTGCCAAGCTAATCACTCCAACATTTTGTTTATAAGACATATTTTATTTAAGAGTTCATTTGTAAGGCAAATAAAAAAAAATGTATATGTTGTGCAATAATCATACCCCGCAGCACATTCAAAACTAGTTATGTGACCTTAATTTTTAATCCTTTATGCTGGCTTTACTATCCAAAATAGCATATTAATATTTAATGCTGCATTCACAAGGGATCTGTTCTGGTCCGTTGCATTTTGTGTGAAAGCCATGCAGTGTGCTCTAGTCTCAAAGTTGAGCTCAACTGGCTAAAATAGCTTGCTGGTCAAAATTAAGGGGCAACAAGTCCTTAGAGGCTTATTGATCGTCTCATTCATGCAAAGAATATTTACAGGGACATTCCTCAACAGTTGCCAGCAGTGCCTGACCTTCAAAACTTCAGAAATTCTCCCCCTTTTTCTTAACATCCTACAAGTGCGTAGGAGGAAATCTATCAATAAACTTATGAATGACCTTTTGAGAGCTTAATATCCAGCTTTACTCATGGTGAAACGTCAGCAGCTGAAACTCTTGACAGGTGAGTGTTTCTTGCTGTAGACAGCCAAGGCACGCTGGGCATTAAAATGTCAGAATACCATTGTTTCCAATTATTATTCAGTGGAGGAATGCAGAAGAGTCCAGAAAGAAGCTGGCCTCCAGGGGGGACAGTCTTTGAATTTTACACCAGTCCAATAAGAGGGCTAGAGTCTTTGAGTTTAAAAATGATTTGCAATAATAATTCAGTGCCTGCACTGCTCAAAACACCTGAAGATCAAACACATTTCGAAGCCTTTAACCTGCTTTATAATTCACTTTGTCAAAACAATGTTCTGAAAGTCTGTTTCCTTGGATTTGACTAATTTGTAAACAATAAAACAACCTACCAGTTAGCACAAGAAAAAAGAAGAAATAACAATATTGAAAAATAACATTTTCTAGTTATGGTTTGTCTGTCAACCTGTCCACAGGGTTGAAAACAATGAATTCCATTCAGAAATCATGTTTATGCTGTGGTCAGGCACTGAGTGGCCTATTGGTTTAGGTGAGCTACCCCAAGGACTTTGATTGCTGTATGATATCATATTCTGATGCTCTGGCTAAAGGTACACTTAACATCCATTGTCTTATTTTTGGAGTTTTGGAGATATATATATATATATATATAGAAAAAAGACTTGAACACTTAACTACCTCAAATGTCAAACTTTCAGTATACCTACAGAGTGGATGTTAAAGTGCTGAACTAAAAATCCTACTGAGTCCACCTGAAGCTGTTGTAAATTATTCAATACGTGCGCATATAAAACACAAGTTGAATTCTATATCGATGTTGATTTGTTAATGAGTATGCAAATGAGTATGTAAACATAAACAGTTATTATGCTGCTTAGCAACCATTGCATAGTGTTAACAAACTATACTAATTCTGTCTGTGTCTTTCATGTAATGGCTTTGCAAAACTTTGCAATTTGATTGATAATTGTGGTGTGTGCAGGTCATTATATAGCTGTGTTTTGTGGTCTGATTATTCTCCACAAGAGGAAACTATAAATGAAAATTAAAAAAAAAAACTAGTACCAACAACTCACTAATTACAAATTGTATGTATGTAAAGTAAAATTCTGGGTTTACTATTAATAATTCATCAAAGATAATCAATAGATTGTTTGATTACTAATACAACCAATAGCCAATAACAGCCCTGTTAGTCATATTGTATGCTGTTTTGTAAAAGTTTTGTATTCCTGCCTGACAATCTTAACCATGCTCCAACTTACAGGTGGTCTGTCTTGCTAAACTATCAGAAACAGAAGAAATCTTAGCAATTTCTTAAACTGCTCTAGCTATATATCCATAACCATCAATCATCATTAACCAACCATACGACAGCTATCATATCAGCTTGCAGGCAGACACCTCTAATGGGAGGGACATGAAGAGAAGGCCTGTCTGAGGCACTGGAGTAGATGATAGCAGAAACTTGTGTAACTAAATGTGTCTTTTTAGAGCACACATTTAGACTGAGAAGCCCACAGAGAGAAACACAGCAGGAGTGTCAGAGAGAAGCACTCAGTGCAAGGATTTGTTTCCGACTGATCAAAAGACTGTGGGGTCACTCAATGTTTCTAATATTAGAGTTCCTAAATATACTGTCTAGCTGTCATTAAGGTCTTGTTTATTAAAGTGCATAAAAGAAGTATGGAAGCTTGGGCTGTTTTTTTTTTTTTTTTTCAGTTTCAGGTAGAGTGAATTATTCATGGTTGACTAGAGCTCAATCCAAACACAGCAGAAACAGCATGCCAACACTAACATTAAAGACCTGACAGACATCCTGTCCTTTTCTATTTTTTTCACTCCTCCAACGTAACTATAAGTTTGAAACAAGGGTTCGAGGTGATGCCAGTTTCAGATGTAGTACAAAAATATCACTTGAGATCATCACAACATGCAACAGATACTGAAGAAGCCACTGAGACAGTGGTACAGGAACACACTGTGCTGGGGCAGACATCAGAGGTTCACTTGCGGTATTTTTAGGAAGCCTGTATTAGGAATATGTAGATACATTTCCATACAGATTACAGCACAATATCCTGCTGCTAGGGGTAGTAATCAGAGGGTAAAATAGTCCACATATTTAACATGTTTGCCCCTAAACTACAAGTCCAGGAGCACAAAAAAAAACCCCAGAAATATTGTGGGCAATATGTACCACTAAATTATACAATATACTGCTGCAAACAACAGTGTCTTAGGAGCGTTTTGTGTTATTCTTTCTAATAAAACATAAAGAAAAAGTTGTAAATATCCCAGTAACTGTTCTAAAAAAATGTTTACATATATACATCATACTCACACACACACAATTGTGAGCCATTCCTTATTTGTAATCTTGCTTTGAGATTAAATGTCATTTTGTATTGCAACAGCATTGTGATTAAGTTAAATTGTATGAATATTTTGCAAGGTACCCACTGTACAAAATGAAACATCTGTTTTCCTTCACAGATTCTCTCAGGCAGATTTAAACACTATTCTTATTATCACTACTCTAAATTCCACAATATTACAAAAAACAGCAGATATATCACATCGCCTTCCATTTCTTCCTTTCTTATTTTGGTTTCCAATCTGTGTGTGGCCTCAGGTTGCAATGCAGGCCATCTATGGTAGACATAGTCTGTTGTTACAAGTAAAATGGTTTTTATTTGATTGTGATGCATCCAGTACTACAGATTTATCGAAGTTAAATTTGTTGAACTGAGTTTTAGGGACCTAAAAACTATATTTAAAATGCAATTGATGAGTTTGTATATATTTGCTTAGAAAAAATACTACTAATATTAGAATAAATACAAATAACTAATGCAAAAGTAGTGCTTTACTGCACTTCAGTGTGTTCACTTGACCATTTCCAAATATTGTCTTGCTATTTTCCAATTTCTTTTCTGGCTCAGCGCTTCTTCATTAAACTGAATCAGGTGTTCTTGAGATGAAAATGGCTGGGGGGCACTGAAAAAAGTCTGAAACTAAACCTGTTCACATCTTAGAAAACAAGAAGTCCTTGTTACTTTATACTGCATTCCTGTTTATTTGTATTTGTTCACTGTTACACTGTGTTTCTACAAGCAGCAACAGAACATCACTGTGACATTTGGTACTTTGTAGCAAATTTCAAACCTCAATATTCAAGAAAAGCTAGTGAAAAATGTCTCATAAAAAACAAATGTCACGCTATGTAAATTAAGCTGATGTGATCATTTCAATGTGAAGTTGAACATGATGAATGTACAGAATACATAGTTCTGTAGTCCTCTGAACATCTTGTTCAGCTTTCAGCACTTACCTGAACCTCTAGTTCGTAGCTGTCTTTCATAAATGTTTGTGGCATTTAAATGACAACACAGCCTACAGCAGGAAGCTGACAGAGCATAATTAGGCTGCAAAAACACCCTGCATCTGTGCGAAGTGCTGTTTGAAATTATAGCCTAGTTCAGGCTCTCTAGCTCCAAGCCTGGGGAGTTAGAGCACTGCAAAACTTTACTGTTTTCCATGTTCTGAAACGGCTGATTGCACTAATGAAGGGCTGATCATTAGTTGATGTGGTAAATCAGGTGTGTCGGAGCAGGCAAAACACTTCAGGGCTATAGCTTTGGCTTTTCAAGACTGATGCTGCATTTGCACTGCAACACATATGCAAAACACATGCACAAGTAGATACGGTCAAATATGTTTAAGCCAACTTATTGACTAACAGTGACCTCCTCTTCTGATTGGCTCCGAGTCTCAAACTAAGCCACGTTTGGAACTGTTCTTAAATACCTGATATGCATACATACTGCTGCACATTATTAAAAACATTGCGTTCTTCACAATCTTTAACCGTCACATTGCTCTCCTAGTCATAATGAACTATGTCCCATGGCAGGACAATTGTTTGTGAGTAATACTCATAATACATTAAACTGCCCATTGAACATTGGTGTATTTTATCATATTGTATTTTCTATGCTGTTTAATGAAAGTAATAAGACACTTGATCATGGTAAAATCAGTGTAATGCATATCTGTATTAACTGCTGCATCAATTAAATCTTGAGAACAACAAACTATATTTCATGTCATACTACATTCCAATGTTGGTGTATATCACGATATACAAGGCATTCCTATCCATAGTAGTTAAATGTAACCATGGAAGCTACACCCTTAGGTCTACTTGAGCTGCTGTTTTCCAGGTTGTTAGCCTTCGCACTTGGGACTCGGTCGAAAAAAAAAAACAACTTTTCCTAAAGAAGGGATTTGGAATAGAGGGTAAATAAAACACTCTCTTGTGAGCAAACTACATCTATAAAAGACTGACACCTGGTTTGTGTATGCCGTAAGAGCATATTCCCCTCTGGCCCTGGAGCCGGTGCCTGAAAACTCAGAAAGTGCTGAGACATGCCAGTTCAATTATTCTGTGGTTATTCTGTTTCCTTTGCTACAACTCCGAAGATGTCAGCATGAGGAAGTTGACTCTGATTGCCACTGGAATTCTGTTAAGCCCATAAATGGAATCTACCATAAAAGACTACCAATTACCCTCCCAAAGCAAACCACATGTTCAGCATTTAACCAGGGCTTCAGGACACAGTGCAGCACTACAGAATGCCTCGGATATTTCCATGTGACAGTATGATTGACAGATATACCCAAGTACACTTTGGCAGTGTCTGAACATCTATGATTGGTTAGTCTTCTAATGGAACGGGATGGCTGGAGTGTATGATAAAAATTAGTGTGTTCCCTGGGTGTTCCTATGCTGAATGCATTATATTTAAATGTTTTGCAGCAGGAAATGCCAGTCCAAGCAGGTAACCAGTCGCACATCCCTGTTAATGGCATGCTACATTATATTTTATATACTTAAACAGATTTAATTAACATAATAGAATATTTATGTTATATCTATAGTGTTGGCCGTATGCCCGCAGGGTTAGGCCCCGGTGACCCTGAATAAGAATAAGTGGTTGGGTTCTTCGTGTGGGTTGTTTACCTTTATAAAAATGGTGCTATTACTAGAGGTCAGAAGAGGATGGCTAAAACAGTATAGGTGTGAATTCTGTGAATAAAAAACATTTAAGATGAAAACACTTATTTTCCTAGTCCAAAAATAGGTTTCATCCTAAATTTTTTTTTAAATATCTGTCTGACTGCTATGAAATCTGCAAGTGATGTTGCCATGGGATTGTAAGAAGACGACCAAAAGCACATTTTACTTGGACCTGCTTAACAACCTGTTACTGCCCTGCTCCAAACATTCAAAAAGACTAAGTTGTAATACTTTACTGAAGGCGAGCATAAGGTTACATAAGCCTTATATGTTAGCTGATACAAACCTACATTAACATTTATAAACTAGATGCATTTCTGCAAGAAAATGCCAAGTCTGATTGTGTGGTTGCTATAAAACCAGTCTTTGGAGACACCCGGACATTGGTTTTATGGACAAAAACGGTTTGTATAAAAAAAGAAATAAATACTTGCACCATGGATTTGAACCAGCTATTTTCTGATTCTCTTCATTCAGTGTTTGGGGTCTTACCACTAAACCATAAAGGGGTCGTGAACTTGCTGGCTCTTACCAAGCCATTTATGGTTAAAGATGGCTGAACATGTAGCCGTATTCATGAGCTGATTACTTTTAATTAAACCACAACAAACACTTTTTTTTTTTCAGACTAACTGAGTTTTGGTGTCTTGAAGTTTACGAGTCAGCTATGTGTTTTGCTCCGTTTTTTATCCACAGTCACAGACTGTCTCTTCAACACATTTTTAACATGACTCGACTGTCCACTCTCTCTGACCATACGTTACAGAGCCGACTCAACCACAGAAATCGATTTTTTTAAATGATCATTGCTCGGCCCCTGATTAACTGATCAAAAATCTGAACAAACACATACTGCATCGGATACTAAAGGACATTTTAACGTTGGAACCATGCCAACCTTTCAAAAACTGTAGGAAGAGAAGAGGCGCTATCAGTTCTGTTCAAGAAGAACAGTAGTGTCGCTCCATGCCTGAAAGAGTAATGACGTTAGGCACGTGTTGGAATAAGCCTTTATAAAAACCTATGTAGATTAAAATGAGTTGTCAAAAGGCATATGTAGATAACATGTAGAACTTTACTCTATAGAAAAGTGCTCAAAAAGACAAAAACGCCTTCAACTGAGAGGAGCACAGTTTATGAAAGTAAATACTCACTGCAAAGATTTCAGTCAGTGAAATCTTAATTTCTCCACTGCCATACAGCATGCACCTGTAGATCATGATCTCTCATGAGAACTTACATTGGTGCTTACTTTCAAGCTTGACATATGTTGTAGGGTGACACCTTTATACCCTCGTATTGGAGCAGTGACGCTTAATAATTGATGCCTGGTCATTACAGAGCATTTACTATGACACTAATCAATTATTCATTCTAATATGAGAAGGTACTCATAGGTATAAATTGTGCTGTTAGATGAGCTTCATTTAAGCATTATGTGCACCAAATATGCAGCCCTGGGATGGAGGATTGCATGTATGAAGGGTGAGGATGTCATATCCCATTACTACAGTGCTGCTCAGAAGGCTGTGGGATTGGATGGGGATTTACATCTTTAAGCAGGTGGTCCCCATGGTTGTTAAAAACCAGACAGGGAGCAGCAAGGGGAGACATGATTTCTGCAGCGAGCCTTCTAACCTCTTTAATATTAAGAGCCTGTCAAAATTAAAGTCTAGCACATCAAAAGCCTGTCATTAAGGCTCATAGCTCCAGTGTCAAATTATCAGTGTCATAATACGCCTTGAGGAATTCCATCTGACAAAAGGGGATAATTTTAGGCATTCTGAGCTCACTTCCAGCAAGCTGGGTTTATTCATGAGCACTAAATGCAACAGGGGGGTCGAGCAGACGGGGACACAGGTGGCCGGACATAACTGGGGTTCAGGATTTCATCAGGCATGATAATTCTGCCATTATAGATTAATTACTGACCCACCCTATTGCCCCACAATCAGAGGTGGGGTTTTTTTTTGCATTAACAATATTTTTGCATCTCTCAGCATTATGCAGTCTAGCTACCTTTGTCAGGATATTTAGATTTAGATTGGTCATGGACAAACTACAGACCTCAGCACAAATGTCTTCTATTACATCTGCGTATGAGGAAATGGAATTACTGTATCTAAGACCACACAAGGGCAGTCGCATTTCTCAGTGCACATTTCATCAATTTAGATCATATTTAAATTCAGTCCAGTAATTCACTTGTTAATCTGCATTATACTGAATGAGTTACATTTATACTAGTCCAAGATATTTACTGGGGAGGAAGTGAACATACTAAGTACGATCTGATACCAGTGATCTGTTGTAGTAGAGAAGTACTTAAGTATAGCTATACAGTAGATGTCGATGTATCATATTAAGGACGGTCATGCACAAAAAGACTTACTGCACAAATTATCGTATCATATCTACACTTTTACATGAACTCATTGGCATTAACAGGAAGATTTGTTTTTATGAAGCATCAAAGACCATGTTTGGTGCCAGGTCTGGGTTTGTTTAATCTGAATAAGTGAGTATGTGAGTGTGTGACTAAGTGAGTGAGTTATAAGCTATGACTTTTATAGTTAAAACTGACTAACCATTTTTACAGTGTAGAAATAAATAAATTCATACTGTTAACAAAGCTGTCTGTTCTGTTCTCTAATAAAGCCAGTATCAATGTATCAAATTAGTGCACCACCAATATTTACCATCATAGAAGAGCATCAATATTCCAAAAGAAAGTTTACAATGAGGGCAGCTAATGACTAACATTTACTTTATCATGTAATGCTTATTTATGAGAGAGGCATTACTAAAACCAAAAGAGTCTTGGCCAATGACCTAGATAGTGTGCTTTAAATTCTTTTGATTAAGAGCACAGCAAGCCCTGGTTACGACGATCTACTTCTCTGAGTTTACTGGCCTGTTACCATTGACCTCCACTGCAGGCTACATCCACAAACACATCCCCTTATTTATTAGCATCCAAAATTTATTGGACCAGAGTAGCACACTCAATATGTTAATAAAACACCCTAAAAGCTTGCCTGGAGGATATCCAGAGATAAACTGTTGGCATTTGAGGCCAAAAAAGGCAACAGTGATTGTTTTTTGTGTGTATATTGTATTCTGTGGCTTTCTTTGCTTTTTGCTTTGCTGTATTGCAGAAAAAAATAACACAAATATCACAAGACTTCAGAATTATATTGTTTCCACAATAAAAAAGGCACAAAATAATGTTGTTGAGTACCCTCTGTGGTCTGTGACATGTATTGATGGTAATGCCTCATAATACCGATGCTATGAGTTGTCATCATGGTCGAGTAGACATTTCAAAATGTGACGCCTTGACTGAGCTACCTGCGCAGCAGCGTTGTCATGCTGATTTCACGCTTTGACGCCATGGACCGACCAACTATGCCTCAGGCAACAGTGCGCTGGGCATACACAGTGGAGCATTTCTGAAAACTTTATAAAATATTGGGATACTTATCTAAGTTGAAGATCCTAATAATATGCACTCCTATTTCAGGCCTTCTTGGTGCAGAATAGTCATTATTATTTAATTAAACAGTACTTTCTCAATGAATCTGGAGTAATTTGTTACAAATTAAATTGGATGATGACAATTGGTCTCTCACAGTTAGAAACAAAGCCTGCTGGACACACCAATTTGGAAAAAAAGTATGCATTTATACATATACACATAAATACAAGCGCACACACACACACACACACACACACACACACACACGTGTATATGTATGTTTATATTGAATGAAACCTGATCTATATTGAATGAAAGCTGATATATATATGGAATGAAAGCTGATATATATGGAATGAAATCGGATCTTTCACTGTGTAATCCTGGTAAATGGGTAAAA
>JBBJLS010000140.1:13610972-13646611 GCA_037577275.1 Bryconaethiops microstoma | reverse complement strand
ACACACACACATATATATATATATATATATACACACACACACACACACACACATACATATCTACACACACTAAGCTGGTCAAAGATGTGATCCATTAGCCAAATGAACTAAGAGACCTCATCTCTGACATTAAAAATTATTCCTTAACTACGAAGCAGCAGTCTGATTTAAACCATGTGCCTGTGGAAAAGGATTTATAACGCTTTACAGCACACTGTAATGCTCACATCTGGGGCCACAGTACGGTGCAAATACAGGCAAGAACGTGAAAGCATCCATCATGCAATTAGCAGTGGAAATAAAATAACAGAGAACAACAAATAATTTTGGAGTGCTTTTTACATCACCAAGCATACATTACTAGATGACTATAACTCTGACATTTGCAGAAACTGCATTTTTAAAGGTTCTTTAATTTGAGCTTCAAATGAGGTATTTGTTCTTAACTGACAATGATTTTTTTCCCTCTATGTAGAACCACAAACCCTCAATTTTCAACTGCCTCTTTAAGAGAAATCAGGTTGGCAAGGAAAAGATTGGATTATTTGCACATTTGAATGCGTATACTATGCAATCTGTACTGTCACACAAAAAAAACTGCATTCCATGAAGCCCCTTTTTAGGGTTCAGTGGAAATCAGTTTCAAAAACTGAACAGGCTATGAAAAAGACACCCCAGAGTGTGTTACAATGACATTTACAGCTAGGGAGGAAAACAATATAATCTGATGAGTCATCTGTCACTCATTTCTCTCTTTTTCTTTTCTACAAAGCATACTTGTTTGTGATGGAGGTGTACATGGCTTATATTTGTCATATTTTGTGTATTAAAGCACAAGCAATATCTCCTTAGTCTTAAATGTACTGTGAACAACTTCACCACCACAATGCCCAAAATCTAACAACATGTTTTACTTATAAAGCATCTTACTTCAAACAGAAACAGTCCATTTATTAAACAACTAATAAACTCATTTAAAAACGGAGACAACCAATATACTGTACCTATTGCGTAGCACATAGAAAACTACAAATCTTATGTGAAGGGTGAGAAATATAACATCATGATAGGCCTACTTCTAGACATTTTCAGAATGTTTTGTTTTAATTGTGTATCTTCAAACTGGAGAAAAACAATCTTTGTTACTGTACACTGACTCTTGTTTACAGGCTCTTTATAATTGATAAAAATCTTTTTGTGATGCATACAGTTGTTCTAAGTTCAAAAATTGCACACAATATATGCTGAAAAGTGTACAATGATGTGATGTATCAAAATAGTGATAACATATTGTCATACTGTCCTTCCTGCACAAACAGGGAAAAAGGACACACTATTGGCTGCATCACTCTTACACAAGGCTTTATATAAATATAGATTCTGGTGATGGTGGTCAATATGGCAGGCGTCAAGGCAAATTCCAGTTCAAGCTCCATACTGGCGCATAAAAGTGTTTCTCATTCAGGCCACACTCAGGAGTAGATCTACACTCCACATATTAGCACTTTAGGCTATTTGGCATTCCACCTCAGTGGGCTTGGCAATTTGCATCCAACCAAAACGTACATGATGCAGGTGCTGTCATTTCTGCCTCCCTATTAAACAGTGCTAAGACAAAAAAAGGCAGACTGCTTATTTCAGGATGGTCATGGCTAATGCACATTATAATTGGCCTGAACATGGGACAATAAATCTTGATATGTTTACAGCAAGGACACATACATACAGACTCCTAAGCCCTGCGATGCTGCAGGGAATCTGGGCATGAATACTGCCAGGCTCATTTGCATCTGTTAGTGTTTTTTTTTTTTTTTTTTTTAATAGAAGGATGTGAGAATAGGGTCTGTTTGCACAGAAAGAGTATGGAAATGCTGCTTTAATGCCTGATGAACAGCCAGATTTATTCAGGGCTTCATTGTTTAAAACATACTTAAGATTATAGCATTCTCACAGATGGCATAAATTTGAAAATTATTATTTCGCTCACCTCACCTAGATTTCCATGCTTGTGCAAGTGAATACAGGCACACACACATACACACGCGCACACACTCATCCACGCTCACGCACAACATTAGCTAAAACAGCAAACACCCAAGAGCTTAGACAGAGATAACAAACACAAGTGTGCACACACATCAAAGGACCCATGCAAGGAAGCATCCACATCACACATGACACCACACAAAAATCAACCGAAACCAGGGGCGTATTGCCATGGTTGTCTAGGCCTTTGAATAATTTAAATGTGGGAAAAATGTATATTACTCATGCCTGACAGAGCCTTTGCTTCACTTGACAGCAGACTTTAGGAACAAATAGTGTGTATCAGTGATACAGATTGACGAAATGAATAAGAGCTAGTTTTAATTATAATGCCCCCTGCACATCACGCCGTGGAGCTCAGTAAGGCTTAAATACTTCTCCTCTGGCTTTAGCTGGAACTGTAGGAACATTCCCTGTGACAGTACTTGATGTATTTCAGCCTGTAATATCAGTACCCAGGTGGCCAGTATAATAACAATAATAACAACAACAAAAACAACATCATAACAACAATAATAATAAATAAAAAAATAAATAAGAATAATAATAATAGATTCAAGATTTAAGACTCTTAATCTGTCACATGCATAGTTATACAAGTACAACATACAGTAAAATGTATCCTAAACCACTCATTTTTTAGGACTATGTAACATTACAAGATATGTACAAATTTCAAATAAAAAACAAATCTTAATAATAATAATAATAATAATAATAATAATAATAATAATAAAGAGAAGAAGAAGAAATATAATTATAGTAATAATAATAACAACATATTTAATGTACCGCTTGTGATTTGATGACATTTTCTGATTTAAAATCAAAATTTTCTAAGTTCAAAAGCTTTATATTGCAGAATGCAGAGACCAATGCAACAATAATAGTGCCCTATAATACAAGCATGTGTGCTGCATTTTCTAGTAATGCAGTCAAAAGTATAGTAATACTCTAATACTAGCTTTTATCATGAAGTATTTAAAGGTTAATGCTAGCTCAACCGAGAAACCGTTGCATTTATCAATGACCTGTTTCATCACCGAGCTGTACTTGCCATAATCAGGTAAAGTGGAAGTCTGGGAAAAAGTTATTCAGACAGGAACAGAATGCAAGTAACTTAAAACTCCGCTGTAACTGAAGCCCACAGGAAAGAGAGCTCTGAAGTATTAATGACTTAGTCCTCATTCACAAACACATTTAGCCTGACCCCTGAAATTCAAATCAGCTTATTAAATATCCATTTCCTGGCCAGGTTCGCATTTCCTGATTTGAAGCATCAGACGTAAAAAGACTTTCCAGTAAGTGTAGGCTATTTAAAGAGCACTCCAAGTTGTCAAGTGCATTCTACATTCTACATACTGGATACTGCACTCAAAAAAATGTTTCGCAGTAAAATATATCTTTAACATTAGAAAGCTTTAAAATATATAATAATATGCATGTTCGTTTACATCACAGTGCAAGATTTTATTAATTATTTCTCCTGTAGGATGTGTCTTGTGTTGCCCGGGGTTATTTAATGTATCTACTTCTCTCTCAAAAGGAAAGTGAATATAGCCTGCTGTTATTCTCCACGTATTATAGACAAAGTAAAGCATATAGAATATGTACATTTTTGTTGGTACCACAAAATACAATATAGAGGACAGCTGGTGTTTTCAACTGACTTGAAGACAGTGATGATATGGTGATGAACATTATACACAGCCTTTTTTTAACACACACACACACACAAACACACTCCAGGGAATGCTGGGCAATCTGTTCAAGCATCATGCTAAATCATGCTATAATTAAGTTAAAAAAGAAGATGGAGAGCAAATCTCACTTAGACAGACTGGACTTTCATTAAGAAATTTCTTTCTCCATCCATCCATCCACCCACCCACTTACTTACTTACTTACTTACTCACTCACTTACTCACTTACTTACTCCATACAGTTTTGTACGGGTTTCAAAAGGTGGGTTTCAACAGAAATAATGAGTAATAAGTTGGCTTTCCAGGAAGCACTGAGTAAAGCAATCCCACTACAAAGTCATTTTAATGGATATTGTTTTAGAGTAACTACCCTAACTCAAGGGTAATTTGTGCTTCGAAAGTATTCAGTTTACTTCACACAGTCCGAATATATTATCTGTTAAAGGCTGTTTAAAAAAGTCTCCTTAAACTCACTGGAGACTGGCGGACCCATCTGATGTGTTACGTTACAATTCCATTACACCAGATCTGCTCCTGAAATAGCCACACAAACACAAACTTCCTCCAGTTTCATCGTTTTATGTAGTAAATTGTGGATATTCACTTGAAAATGTCAAAGCAGATGCAAATTTAAATTTTGTGGTTCCTAATAATGTTGTTTTTTCCCCCCAGAATATTCTACAGATCACTGAAAAGGACTATAAGATGGATTTGATTGTAAATAAAATTAAAAGTATTATGGGTTTCTTTATAGAGCTATAATGTATGATATGCTGGTGTGTTATGTAGCAATGAGACCCAGTTTTTGGTGATGTGAAAAAAAAAAACGGTGGCCTAGAACCACAGGGCATGGTACGCCACTGGTCAGAACACACACGGTATACTACACTGAACATGCACGCACACAAACACACACACACACATACACACAAAAGTAGTGTATACATCCCATCCCATGCATCAGTCACATGAAGATCTGATTGTCTTGGTGCTTACCTCTGCAGATGGGGACTGGGAAGTCCCAGACTGCTGCATTGCCTGCATTGGTCACACAGGTCAGTTGTGGATGGCCATCCAACACGTAGCCGGTTACACAGCTGTAGCGGATCTTGTCCCCTACGTTGAAGCGTGTCCCATACAAGATGCCCTTGGGTGGGACACCTGGGTTCCCACAGGAACTGCTCTGCAATTCTAAGAAGGGAAAAAGGAGATGATAATATAATTGCATCTGAATTCCAGCATCCTATAAAGACAATCTTTTTACAAATGCAAAAAAGTAGCAACTTCAAATATTAATCCAGTGAAGCATACAATGTTCTTACAAAAAGTGAACAACAGATTTAAATAATAATCAATAGTGTTTAGAACTGCATAATCTAAATAATCTGATATTAATGTAGTCTCTGAAAAGTATTTGCCATACATAATCTAAGTGTAAAATAAGCTTCTAAACTACTTTTCATATACAACCATCATAAACTATTTTTATATCAATTGGTACGCACTAAAATTAAAAACGGTTTCTGTGTTTCAGCTGTGGTTGGGTGAGGGGGGGATTTGTGCGTGCAGAGTCTGTCTCGGCCGTGCCTCGGGCCGTGAAGTCGAGGGGCGGGGCGGGACACGCAGTATGAAGTTACTCAAATTAGGTACGTATTTGCGCTGTGAATACTGAAAACTGCCGCGCATTTGCGTAATACATAAGCCAATTTGTCCTTGTGTACCGCTTATGTCAGTCCCTGTTTATATGATATAGACATATTATTTAATCATATTAGAAGATTACATTTCATCTTTGTGGGTAGCTGAGTCTGATTCTAATAGCAACTGTCAGTCAAGGCATTTATAAATAACTAGGTTATCTTAGCAACAGTTAAAGCTGATGCCTTGAGGTTTTCAAGGATACAGCACATGTTACGGTGTAGTTGCAAATCCAATAAAGTCTAGATAAGGTTAGCAGATAATTTATTTTTAACAATAGTAGCTAAATATGTATTATTTTAATGAAAATATAATTCATAAAAAAGTAAAACAGTAATTTTAACTTATTTTAAGTTAATGTCCCAGGCAACAAAAAACCTGCTTACATGAAAACTGACATGGGAAGAAGTGTCATGGTAAAGCTCGGTTTAGTGCTATAATATTCTATACACTTTTCAGAGCCAGTGCACATACCTTCAGTTCATATGGGAATCATGGCTTATTATTCCTGAAGCAGAACATAACTGTTTTCATACAATGTGACCCATATTGTTTCTGTCTTCTGTCTCAGGTGCCTGAAGCCAATAAAACACACACTCTGCTACATACCGTGAAATTCAAAAGTGCACTTTTGCATGTCCATTTCATATGGCACAGCTGATGTGTGCATCCTCACTAAACAGAAACTACCACAACAAACAACTACAAACCTATAAATACTTAAAACTGGCACAGTATAAGGAATTCTTCCCACGCCTTTGCCCATCATGTATGCAAGCCTCTTGCTTCTGAACAGAATTGTCTGGCAATAACTTGCATTCAATAATTCCTTCACTTCCAAGTACCACATATTCTTTGTAGGTAATAATGCATTACATTTACATTTAGGGTTTTTAGTAGATGCTTTTATCCAAAGCGACTTCCATTCCCTAACTACAGACGACAGTCTCCCTGGAGCAACTTGGGGTTAGGGGTCTTGCTCAGGAACCCCTAACCCCTGAAGGTAGGATTCAAACCCATGACCTCTTGGTCCAGAGGCAAGTATCCTACCCACTAGGCCACCACCACCCACACTAGGCCATCCCCACCCACACCCAGTACATTCAGAAGTGACAGGATGACCCTATCGTAGAACATGTTTCTACAGACTACTGGCTATTACCACTATTTCTGTTTACTAGAGAAAACAAACCAGAGCAGGGTTAAACAAGATGGTCAGATTTTAGAGAAAGGTCATTTAAACCTCCTCTGCAAAATCAGTGGAAAAGCGAGAACAGAACAGCACTTTTAAGCAATTGTTATCAGATCTTGTTAGGTTCCTTCTTTCATCTTTGTATAATTACTGGGTTGGAAGCTAGCTCTAGCATGTCATAAGGCTGTCATAAATAAACTTAAAATAAATGGGGCCTGCTAATTGCAAGGGCACAGGAAACCTGTACTCTAATTTTAAGGATGCTGTGACTAAAAGGAGGACATTGTCTAAACTTCATTCCATCATGGTCAATGCTGATCAGTCACTCTGCAGTATTAGGGCTGAACTGTGACGTGCGTCACAGACTCACCAGCATAAAGTGCTCCACTGTCACACAGCCACACAATAATCTGTGCAAAAAACTTGATGCTACTTTTCTGTGCAAATTTATTGGGTTTAAAACATTATCATTATGTGCATCATTATCTTATTATTTTGTGCAAAAGTCTACCATGTGCAATATGCTGCAATTTTCTTATTGGGTACTAAAATTATTATTGCACATTATTATCATTATGTGCAATATCTCATTACGTGCAACAGCCTTACCATGTGCAAAATCATGTGCAGTTTTCTAAATGAGTGCTGAATCATTTCATGCAATATCTTATGTTCAATAGTCTTACCATGTGAATTTCACTACTTATGGCAAAATTACTTACATATTATTTTTCTCTAATATGTGCATACTTCTAACCACCATTTGTGTCAGTTTTAATTTACTAGTTACTTATCTATAGTATTTATACCCAGCTTTTGTGAAAATATCATAGTGTATTCGAAATTGAGTTGTTTTTCTACAGATTTTTTATTGGATTCATCTAGACTTTTTATTTTATTTTGTTCCCGTCCCTTTGTCTCTGTGTGTCTGTGCAGTCATAACATAAGCAATTTCCTCTAGGATCAATAAAGTCTTCTGATACAGATTCCCTCTTCATGGGTGCAGTATTTCATGTCACTCCAGTTTTTATTACTTGTATTAGTATTAATAGAAGCTGGCATATTTTAAATGCACTGTTATTGTGCTGCTCTACCCCAAGTTTCCAAAAGAAATCAGAGAATCAGTGTTTGGTAAAGAAACCTTGCTAAGTTTTGAGTTGAACAAATGTGACATCACTATGGCCTGCATAGCCCTGTACACTTCCTCTCGTTGGGAATGGAACATACGAGACTAAACACTTGCAGGCATTAAAACTAAACATCTGCACTGTGTGACAGCTCAGGAAATGAGTATGACCAAGGGCTCTATTTTGCTGCAAGGCACTGCTAACATTTATGGGCGTGTCCGAATCTATTTTGCTTTTTTTAAGGCTGGAAAAAACAGACTTTGCTCCAGTGCAAGGCATAAGAAAGACACATCACCTTACCTTGAAAAAGCAGGGGCACATGAGCTAGGACAGAATGCTATTATAATGGTGTCTTTACTAGTCAAACCAGATCAGGGAAATGAAGTCGCTTGTGCATCGCACATCGCTGCCTCTGTATTTATTCTTCACTTTTCCTCCATTTTTTTGCTAATTGGTCTGACGGACACCCTCAGTCTGGTGTGTTTAGATGCCCATGTGTGTCAACTGGTCAAACAGTTTATCACTAATACATAATTCTTATAATAAACTCAAATAATTTTTTAATGACATGGTTTATTCTTTACTTTAAGTTGCACTTGTGTGCAATTTTATGTAAATGAAAGAAAACAAACAAAAAAACAGTGCACTTCAAGCACATTCGTGTGTCTATAATCAGCACTGTACACCCATGTTTCTAAAACCCTCTGCGTAAATATTGTTTAATAATATGGTAGTGACATTAGACATGGCTTTTGTTGTTGTCAAAAGCGCAATGTTATTTCGCTACCCTGAAATAGCAATACGCCAACAATGCACCAACCCAAACCTCACTCCTACAGGCGGAAATCACATGCAAAATAATTTGCTATTTTAAAAAACTTGCACACATGGCATGGAAATGAAAAATGTGCTGCTATGAAACTAGCAAACCACTCTGCGCCATGCTATTTGTTGGTGCAAAACAGGGCTGCAATTCTGGCACAGAACAAAACCCAGACACGAATATAATTATATCAGATAATTATATATTTGTGACACCATAGTCACCTGTAGCAAATACATAACTGAGATGACTGGTGGCAGTGGAATTACTTGTATGCTGTTTTTGTGTGCAGGCACAGAAATTAAAAACCTGAAATCAAGCTGAAATAAATTATTTACATTCATGGCGTTCAGCAGATGTGTTTATCCAAAGCGACTTCGATCCAAAGCGACTACAGGGGACAGTCTCCCTGGAGCAACTTGGGGGTTAAGGGTCTTGCTCAGGGACCTAGTGGTGATGTGCTAAAGGTAGGATTCAAACCCATGACCTCTTTGTCCAGAGGCAAGAATCCACCCTCAATCACATACTACAAAGAGCGAAATCACAAAGTAAAGACAATGCAGTCTCCAGACTGATTACATAACATGCAGCTCTTCTTTCATGTGTAGGCAGCTGGGATGAAATGTTAAAAGGTTTCTGCTTAGATGCAGGTTAATGTAGCATTTCCTCTGTTTTGGAGAGTCTGTAAAACTCTCCAAACAGGCCAAAGCAGCCAAAGCAGTTGTGCTACTGGTCGAAGGCGTGCATTTACATTTACATTTACATTTATGGCATTTGAGTGTTAAAGTTCACCAAAGGTGAACTCAAAAAAACAAAAAAAAACATTCATGCAAACTTTATCAGGCTGGGCCTTTAGTCATACTTGCAGTCCTGTTAAAATGGACAGATGACCAGCTAATACAGAACACTCCAAAAATTAATTAAAGGAATAGTTATATTTCCCTTTAGAGGCTGCAAACCTGTTTAATGGAAATACAATATGGTGCAACATACATGAAGCCACATATAGTTGCACACACCAGGTATATTTTTGACAATTTGAAGCCACGAACTAGGTGTTATGACATGTATTAATCTGTGTTACTTTCATATGCATGTGAAATTTATTTATTCAAAGTAGGAGAGCTCTAAACCCTGGGACTAGGCTTTCATTTTTAAATAAAAGATTACAACAGGATGCCTAGGCACTTGACAGATTATTAGTATAAAAACCTTTTTAAAAATCAAACATTAATCATGCATTAACATTTGCTGAAGCCATTCATTTTTTACTTTTGATATCAGATCAGGTTCTGTTCCCTTAGAAATAGATTAAAATCTTCACTACAGGCATGTATGTGCAGCTGCGAGAGTTAGGGAGCTACTCATGTAAAACCCTTTCTTAGTGATTGTGCTTGGGAAGCAGTTGTCTTGCTAGCAGTATAGCATCAAAACAGCCGTGTATTTAGTACATAGCACCTTGTCCTGTCGAGCTTGGGCATTTTGGGCTGGCCCTTTTAACAAAAGTGATAACTGGAGCTTTTATCTCAGTATTCACGGGTCATAAACTTCCCTCCTTATCAAGACGTTATGTCAGGTGACGAAACAAGCACCAATAACTAGGGTAATTAAATTAGATTAAAAAGTAAAAATCCCAAAACTGTGATCAGGGGAGGAGTATCCATCACCTGCTGGCAGGGAGGACATTGATGTCGGCACTCCACCCGCCTCTATGTAATACTATTTAGTTTTACTTTGCATTGCAGTGAACATTACAGCTTTCAGAGATCACATTTTTGAAAATTATTTACTTGTATTAAGTTAATGCGAAAGTTAGTGCTAGTTTTTGGTAACTCTTTTTGTTAATAATAAGTCTGAGACTGCACTTGCTTATCATCTTTCATCAATCTGTTTGCCAAACCTCTGATTAACTATTCAAATCTGTGAGACTATGTTTTTATGATAAATAACATCTCAAGATTTACAAATTAATTAATCAGACAGATTAATCAAACAGCCCCTACCTCAAGCCCTACTTCAGTATCAGCTGCTACAGCGAATCCAGGTTTAAAGTGAGGCCAGAGCCGCCGTGTCCTAGAGCAGCATCTTATAATAAGATGTAGATTAAACATGGTGCCAGACTGCTTTAATGATTAAAACTGAGAAACAAAGTCACACGGAACACGTCTGGTATTGTGGCTACGTTAGCTAATAAGCAAACATGGCTTCAGTGTAAGGTGTACCTGAAACATATTATTAAAAATCAACAAAGCCATCAATAAAACATAAGGAACGTATAGACAAATTTAAACAAATGGGCTTTTCTCGAATCGACAGCTTACTACTCAACCAATGAATGATGCATTTTGAATGGAAAATACCAGGGCCTCTGAGGTCTACCTACATCTATGTCTGCAAGAGATATCGTCTTTTTGCCCTATTAGTTTTTCAAAATTCTTGTTCAGTCTGGTACTATTTATGTTTTTTGTCCTTCAAGAATGCCCAAACTAGAAAGAAACCTTCTACCAGTCATAAAGATATACACATCAAGGATGTAGATTCTCTTCACAGGTCACAAGCGTAAGAAATTTCTAGAAATATTAATTCTGAAATGTGTCATGATTCTGTGTCGCTTTTCCATGCAGACTTTTCCTTTACTGTTGAGTACGCACTACTCAGTGTATGTATATATATATATATATATATATACATACATTCTTATTCACAATTACATATAAAACTATCCTGCAGGACAGAAACAGTACAGTTTTTTTTCTCTATCATCTATATGATGAACCTTTATATTTTTAACTATATCTTGTACACTTTGTATTTATTGCTCCTTATCCAAAGCAAATTATTTGTTTTTGCAGCGGTTAACATCTACATACAGCTGTGGCATAGTTATAAAGTACTGCATTTGCAACCAGGTTATAGGAGTGGTTTTGCAGAGACTTGTTTGGAGTGTTATTTGTATATTAAACCATCCATCATAAATGTTGCAGGACTGAAACTGGGAGCAACAAAATTATGTTTTGCTTAGAGCAACAGAATGTCATGTGCCTGTCCCTCTCTTTAAACTCTGTCAACAAGCTCTCATTCCTGAAAAAAAGCCAGGCAGATGGAATTCCACTTTTTCATCTGCAAAAATGTTGAATTTCACTCATTGATTCCATGAAAGAACCAAAAAATTCTCCAGAGAACAGGACGTTCTAAGCCCTTGATGAACTTTGGGTTCTCAGGATTATAACTATTACAATTTTACACAAGATTCATGGCAGTTATTAAATGCTTTATAGCAGTCATTCATAATAAATGTAAAATTGTAATATATTTCAAAACTGAACAATAAGCCTGCAAAATTAAGATAAGATAATGAATGATAGTTGAATAATCTACCGTTTTGAAGACTGGCACCAGCATAGTTGGCGAGTAATTGAGAAAACACAGTTTCGATCAGGACTGGTGTCAGAGTGTCATTTAGTGGGTCAATGCTGCACCACTCAATCATCATACCCCAGTAAACCCACTGTTTTGTACATGATTCTACAGTGACAAGCAATCAAAGTGAAAACAAGTTTCTGCAAGGCTTGTCATGTGTACCCAGTACACACAGAAGGGATGTGCTGTATCTATCCTTGGGACAGAACTTTTGGTCTGTATTTTGTTCAGCTTGTTTTGCCTTGTGGATGGATAAGTATCTATTAAACAGCAGTAGCTATTATAACTGCACTACCTAAATTACTGTAATACCTATAGAATAACAGTGGCTATATGACTGCATTAGCTTAACAAATGCAGTAAGTTTGTAACTGTAGTATCTACATAACTGTAGCATCTATATAAACATAGTAGCTATATAACTGCAGTAACTGTAGTATAAAGGCATATGCTGTATATATGGCTGGATCTATATAACTGCAGTAGGTATGCAACTATAATATCTATATAAAGGCAGAAACTATATAATAACAGTAGCTGTCTAATTGAAGTAGGTATTTAACTGTAGTACCTATGTAAATGCAGCAGTGTTGTAACTGTACTTTAAAGGTAGTAGCTATGTAACTGCAGTAGATATGTAACCGTGGCATCTATATAATGGCAATAGCAATATAACTGCAGTAGCTATGTGACTATAGTTATTATAAAACAGCAGTAGCTATATAAGTGCAATCCATATAAATGGTGTTGGTCATGTAGGGGAATGTAGCACTACAAGACTTACATAGTGATCTACCAAACAGTTTAATAAATACACTTTACATGTATTTTCCCGATCTGAGGATTGTCATCATTTGTGCAGGTGTTCTTTAACACTGCCACTACCACCTTGAATTAACTTTCAAATCCCTTCATTAAATGTTCTTAATTATGTCATGTGTGGAAAGGAGTCCATTAAACAGAAACGTCACATTATTAAAGAGGAGGCTCCTTGTTAACAGTGTGGCCCAACAACTTTAGAATAAAGGATGGATCCTGAAGAATGGTAAGCACATTGGTGGTAAAATGAATGGTTTGATTATTAGATATGGGGCAAATATCTTGATCTTGATCAAAAATAGTGTATTGGTCACAGATAAAAGCTCTTAGGAACATTTCTCTGCACTACAGTGGATATGAAAATCAGTCACACCAGAATGATTAAATACAATGGATGAATGTGATAATCCTGTGTCAGCAGAACACACGTTCGAAGCCCTTGAGGGCTGTCAATTTTGCCATTTAGAGCAGTGATGAAAAGCTCCCATTTATCTTTGAGGCTGACGGGAATGCCAATGACGTAAAAAGATCCTATATCAGTGGAAAGGCCAATGAAACTCAGACCATGTTTATACAATATCTAAAGTGTTAATTCAAATATACATCAACGGATGTCAGATGAGACCACATAATACAATTATAACAGCAGTTTGCAATAACAATGGGCTGTTAACCCTGCCAAATCGAAAATATCAGCAGTGACGCAGTCACAGATTTTGGCGTGTGTCCTTTAGATCACTAAAATCGGCAGCCTATTTATGACATGTGCACGTCCAAGCTGAGTATAGTAAAGCTGGGTATACACTGTGTGATTTTTTTTTCTGTCGCTTTATTCAGCTCCCGCTCAAACTGTACGACTGAATCGCAGGGGTTAGAAATTTGCAGCTCACGATTCATGTGATCACACTATACGGCCAGATGCTCTGATGCGACCTGACTGCTCACACTGTACGTCCATACCTGACACGTGGGGCTCTTCTTTCCGAAACTGTAACGTAAACAGAAGAAGAAGAACCCGTCTTTTTCACTTCCATTTCTGTGTTTGTGCATGCACAGTGTGAGAGGTTGCATTAAATCGGCTCATGGCACTGCTTCAACAGTGCGATACCCTCACAAGGGGCGACCAGGTTTCCTGTCTGTGTATATCAAAAGCTGACACTGCCTTTACTGTTGAACAGGGTGGTATTGTTGGACAATCAGATTGGAGTTCAGATCAGTGAGCACTTGCTATTGATTTGTTTCACCACAGGAACAATCAAAGGTGACTGACATGTGAAGTATATTCCTATCCACATGCTTGACTGCCCAGAATAGTGTCTTAAATGGCATATAGGTTACACTGGCTTCAGTATTTTGGCAGTAATAAACAATGAAAGCAGTATTATTATTTATTATTTATGAAGGTTCACCTATATGAGGTCAGCAGTGATCTTGTTCAGTTTTTGCATATGCATAGTGTACCATATGCCTTCTGATTGATTTTTACCTATGAGTTATAAAACTTGCAAATCTGTTTAGTATATGTCTTCAGTGATAAGTGGCAGTAACAGTGAACCATGTTCCAGGGACACTTTGGCCTGAGCCTGTGCTCCAACATCTCAACGCAAGAACAATATAGGTTGTAGAATGACAGTTTGATAAAATCTTGCTAATGCCGTTCACTAGCCCACCACAATCCCCCTCAATGACCCTAAAGAGAGTCTCCTTGAAGGATCACTGTAGCCCAGTCAGCACTGAACAAAGAGGCTTCAGAAACCAAACGGATCAGTCTGTTGTAGTGGCTGCATCTACATTATACATTCACTTCTATGCATACTTTGTGTTTATTTTGTATGTACGATAATGGAACACTTTAATTTCCCCTCTAGGATGAATAAAGTGTTATCTGACTTTAACTGACTTTAACATAAGCTTTAACAGTACGTGTGGTGTTGCTTATAACTGTAAAGTTATTTTAGTTGGAATTTCAGAAAATGAAAAGAAATACTGAGAGATATATTATATACTATATATAATATTAGTTGCTGGATGCTGGAATGTGGAACATGAAGAAAATGGAAATGGACAAAAAAAACAGATGTTGATTTAACTATAGCTTTTCAGGTTTGAAGAACAGATGTGGATTACTTGAGTACAAGTGTACGTCACCCTGAATAAGAGCATCTACTAAATGCCGTAAATGTAAATGTAAATGGAGACATATGTCTACCACCTTAAGAAGTGAGATGTAACTACATTCTAGATTTGTTTAACTTAGCTAAGACTACTTGTGAAAATGGATAAATATAGGAAACCAGGACACGCAGGGTCATTGATGCTGCACCACAGCTACAAGGCTTCTCTACACAACAGCTATGATGATTCCTGTTTTGAGCTTGATAAAGATATTACATATACACTTATCATTATTATTATTATAATTATAATTATAATAATAATAATAATAATTATTATTATTATTATTATTATTATGAGTGCAATTGGCACCTCTTGTGAAAAATGTTCAGCTTTTTTCAGCAAGGTGTGAGTGAGCAAGTGCACAGACTAGTTGCATGAAGGCCCTTCATTTAAATTGGATTAAACTGTGAGGAGGAGAGAGATTACCATCCCTGGTCTCTAGGCAAAGTTTCACCATCATAAAACATGCACTACAGTTAGTACTAATGGGAATAATTACGCCCATGAAATGACATTCTCACAAAGGAAAAAAAATAAAAAATGCAAAAAATGTCAGACATACAACCACACACAGACTCACAGAATATATAGGCAGCAGAAATTCAACATAAACATTTTTAGAGTCTCTTACATCAGTGTTCAAACAGTGAAATAAAAATGTAAACAGGATGCATCAATTTACAAAGACTAGCCCAAGGCAGTCCATGGGAGGAGGTGCGATTTGTCATCTGTGGCAGCAGAAAAGTCTTCTAGCGCCATACTTACCTTAGACTGAGATACTTTCAGAATTCCACACAAAAACATCCAGACTCCAGACCTACAACCCTCTAAACTAGGGGGGACCCATCTTATCTTCAAAGGGCTGCAGGTGTTCATATCAATAAAGCTGGAGCAACCGTTTAAACAGTGGAATCAGTTGAGCTTCTTTGGAAAACAGAAGACACACCAGCCCTCTGTGAATAAGACTGGACACCTCTGCTCTGGACTGACTGTAATGCTCATTAAAAGAAAAAAATGTGTGGATGCTTTGGATGTTTCATAGTTCCATTGGTCAGATTCCACATGTTTCTCTCTTCACCATAGTTTCATCCCTTCTTATTATGTCTATCTGTGCACCGGTTGTTACCTAATTATTAAACCCAGTTGTCATCAGTGTTATCAGTGTTCTGTTCATTCAAAGGTTTTAACAGCCTTGGTCAAAGCTGGGTCAAATCTTGGTCAAGGCATGGTGTATATAAAATGTATCTTAAGAATACATATAAAACATAAAATGTCTAGAATGAACTAGAACTTCTGCAAAAGACAAATTTTATATATTTTTCCCCAACATTTAAAGTCAGCAAAACTGTACATGTTTGTGCATTGATTGGTACTACTTTTCATTGGGAAAACCAAGATAACTTAATCTTAAATAACTTAACCAGCTTTGTTGATTTTCTTGTTCACTGAGTGTTTGTAACTTTTGTGTTCTTCATTTTTTCCTAATATTTCTGTTTGTCTGCTCCTCCGTGGATCTTTCCCCACTATAATATTTCTTCAAATATTAAGGAAATCTTCCTTCAATCATACTTCATAATCCACTCCCTGTACCTAGTGCTGCAGGAGTCAACCTTGGGTTTGACTGAGCTTGGAATGGGAAATTGGCTCTTAGCTGCGGAATTACACTCCACACACACACACACACACACACACACACACACACACACACACACACACACACACACACACACACTCTACCTCTACTCTGTTATCTACAGGGCCCTGTTTGGGCTTGCCATCCATCTCCTTCTGCCTGCGACGTGTGAAGTGATACGCAGGACCTTGCCACGACTCTTCTTTGGTGACAGGGTATTTTCACCTCAGTGTTTCATCCCCTGTGTTGTCTAATATTGGAGTCCATCGATTGCATCTGTGAACCCCAGTGCACCTGGGGCTGTTCCGTTAAAAAACTGGTCTCAATGGATCAGGACGGCAAAGATCTGTGTTATAAACTGAAAAGGCCAATTTACTCAAGGAAACTAAGTTTTACCTCATTGAAATTATCCTTATGATTTTGAATCAACTGCATGAGTCTAGTGCATTCAGTGAATACAGGAGTTTCTTCTTTTAAATTCAAGAGCTGACTGGATGATTGTTTTGTCCAAAAAGTTTGATTTTTCTTTACACCAGTTGAACAACAACACAAAAATACAGAGTAGTCATAGCATTAAAATGAGCGGGCTAATATTGTGTCTGTCCCCCTTGTCAAGTCAAGTAACCCATTATCATACACAAAGGTCATCCACTGTTCTTTACAGGAATAGAATAAAAAATACTGATAATTCAGAAAGCATGAAAACAGTAGGAAGTAAAAGGATAAAAAAATAAAAGAATGCATTGAAAATCAATAAAAGAAACTTAGAAGTGTGATGGATGTGCAGTTTTTAGCAGTTTAACTGGCTACTGTTTGTGTAGTTCTGAAACTGATAGGCAGTTTGTTCCAGAAGTGGGCAGCATAGTGACCAGATGTCATCTCACCATGTTTAGTTTCAGCTAATAAAACAAAACATTTCAACGAACAAATTTGAAAAATTGAAAACGTATATATTAATGCCATACAAAAGACTGGACTAGAAAGTGAACAACTACTTTTATTATCGATTGAGAGGAGGCTGGTATTGCACAGCAAGCTTGACTGTTTTATTTTATCTCAAACGTTTTTGAGAAGCTCTTTGGGTACATGTGTGATTTGTGGTCATCACTAGAGCCGAGCAAAGCCAAATCAATGTGTTTTGATCACAAACCAATCAAGAAATCAAGGTGTTCCTGCTCTAGATGCTCGCTGATACAATGGTTCTACCAATAAACACAGCAGAATTGCTTTGTCACAAGTCAACACAGCTGAACCAATTTTTCCTCACTTCATAAACCATCTAACTGTCTTTTTTCCAGAAACACATGTTGTCATTTTTTCTCTCTCTCTTTCTTAGTAGCACAACAGAATTTACAGTGCATATATGGGATCCAAGACCAGGTAAGATCAATTGTGATACATTCTTAACTACTTTATCTACTCTTTTGTTATCTTTAAACTATCATAGTGAGCTAAAATAGAATACATAGGGTAGAGCAATGCATTTACATTTACAAACACGGATCTTATATTTCCCCATAGCGATAATTATGTTAACCGTCATATAAATATCACGGGTAGGTCATCTAGATAAAGTTGTAAATTAATATACTGAAATTCAGAGATACAGGTTATTTAAGATCTAACCAGTCATATTTGGCTGCATGATCTCCCAAGGAGTGCAACGAGCAAGCATCCCACTGGGTGAACTTTTCCCATCTCTGCTGAGACTTCTGATGCATGATGGCACAGACTCTTCAGGTTCTGCTTACAGGTCACATACTTGTCTACGGCCTTCACTAAAACCTATCGTGTCTCATGTCCAGTGGCCACAGCCCCTGAACTTCTTGGGCTATAATTGCCTCTTGTTAAGAAACCCAAGAACAAGTTAAAATATTCCATTTGTTACATTTGGTCACTTTTTTATTTTGACCTCCCATCATTCTATGGCAGAAGGAAATGGTAAGACAATATTATTTCCTAGCACAGTTTTAGTGTACACTCACATTGTTGTTACAGTACACCTGTGCTGTGTTCAGAATGGCTCTGCTGGTTCTGTTTACATTTTGCTGGAGGTTATGCACATATTTCACACAAAGTACCATGGGGTTGCAAGAGTATTGTGGATGGGCAGTAGTTTGTACTTAGGATAGGTTGACATTAAATGAAATAAGGTTTTTACCATTTTGCTGCTCAGTCCTGACAATTACATCTAAAATGGTGTTTTTTCCTAACTTGTTATAACACTTCTGGTTATGAGGGAGTATTGGACACCAAATACAAGAGCAACTGCATAATCAGCCATTATAGGAGTTTTGCAGTGCGTAGAAAATTGATCTCTCACGTTTGAATAATGTTATTGAATTGTTACATTTTTAAACATGAAGCTTCTTGAATGGTTCTTGTTCTGAATTTATGATTCTCAGAAGTAGAGGTCTCAGTCAGGAGAGGTCTTTTAAAAAGGTTCTTCACACACACACATCTCCTAAAAATTGTTCTTTAACGAACCATCCATAGAAAGGTACTTTGGGTAACTGAATAAGCCCTTCTATGGTTTTTTGCAAGTGACTGTGGTTACTTTTTTGTCACCTGCTAACCGCATGGAAACCCTACTGGACAAGCATAAACAAATCCCAGGCACAAAATTGCATAATTGTTCATGGTAATATAAATGCAGTCACCTTTAATATTGTATAAGAATATGAGAATAGCATTAAATGGACACCAAAAAGCCTAACATTCAGTCTTTAAATAATTACTCAAGTGCCCTCTCAAGCAATCGCCCACACATTCTAAAGCAGCGGCGGCATTTTCTTGAACAGCTGTCTCTTCCCATCATGGCAGCACATGGAATTTCAGTAGAGAGCTTAACGCTGTGCCCCTGGCTCTTTCTGCTACACTTTCCAAGAGGACTCAACTCCAGCAGAGCCACCGCCAGAGAAAAACAAACAGCCAGTCCCCAGAGAGACAGAAGCAAAGGAATGGTCAGAGAACAGCTCCAGTCAACAGCGAAGAGAAGCCAGCAGGTTTTCCAGGCCTCGTGACTGTATGCAAACATGCTGTTTCATAAGACATTATAATCCATATTCGGCTCTCATAAAGCTAGGAGGTGATACTGCAATGTACGACCAAATTTCCTGTGCATGAATTACACTCCTGTTGGTGTAGGAAGAAGAAAACAGCAGCACAATCGGCGAGGATAATGAGCTCTGTATAGTTATTTCCTTCAGGACGCAGGCAGCAGAGCTAACCTCAGTTTTGGCTCAGCCATTTGGTTCTGAAAGACATCTAATGGAGACTCTCTTTTCGTTACCAAAATTATGTCTCCACTGCGGGTGAGGAAGGATTTCTTCCTCCATGGCTGCAAATATTTCTCTCGCCACCCAGCTTGAGGTAAAAGTTGCATCATGTCTTTTGATGATTTGTTACTCTTTTTCCCCCCTTATATTTGTCCCTAGATAAGCAATTACAACTACAGCCCCTTGCCAGGCAGGTATGGGCAGAGTAAAAAAATGAAAAGTAAGTAGCAGAAATGTGGAAAAAAAGAGGCCTTCCAGGCACACTTTCTGTCACACTTTATTGTTGAGACAGATGACAACGCAAGCCACAGAAAAAAAAGAAGGAGGCACTTGGAGTAAAGAACAAAAGAAAAGAAAAAAAAAACAACAACTCTGGCCTGTGTAGTGAAATTGGTATTTTGGGGATGAGAACCAAAAGATGATTCATATTACTACCTCCAGCTAATGCCCTGGAAAAAAAAGAGGCCAATTCACACTATGCTCCAGTGCTTTGGTTGACAATTGATCATCCTCTGCCAACCATTGGTTTGTTTGTAATGGCTTTTGAAATGACCTAATTTAGAGAAAATGTTCTTCTGCTGCACTTTGCTGCTTCACATCAATGTTTCACTGATAGCAAGAGATAACGGCAGATGTCAAAGTTTGGCTTTCTGCAAGGCATAACAGAACTGACAGTCTTATATAATTTAGTATGGACACCTCATGTGTGTGCTTTCGTATTGACCTGCGCACAGTCACAATGTATTATCGAGTACACAACCAGCATCACACACTCCCCTCGTCTATTCTTATCCATCATGGCTTTACACACTTTGATCATCTGCCTTGTGAGATCACAGCAACCAAAGGTAAGATTGCTTTTGGAAATTAACCTGAACAAAAGATGAAAGAAAAAGAAAGGGGGGAAAAAAAAGAATATGATTATGTTCTCTCCTCTCTCCACCCACCCCAAGCAGCAATAGGGTTTGGTGACTGCTTTCATAAACTTTGATGAAATTCTGACCCCGCCGCTTTAATGTCATCTGCGGAACCTAAAGATCAGCCTGCAGCTCAATTGTGTATTGATCGCAGGCCTAATCTGGTATGGATGGGCTGCGCTGGCGGGTCCGGACTAAGAGTGACAGACTGCACACTAATGTGCCCCACCATCGGCTGCCCACCTCCACTGCAGTGCCACTTTCTTTGATTCTCATCAAAAAGGGAACGTGTCTGCCTTTTTGATCAAGCCCTTGCAAGGATGCCTCGGCTCATTCCTCTAACTAATTGTTGGAGGATTTTTGCACTCTGTGTAGGTATAATTAATCAACTCGAGCAATTAATTATCAAGAGCCCCAAACTGCAGAATGTTTCCTGATTAAACGGATAGAGTATCGTTTTGACAAAATGGAAATGTCCTGTATACATATGCAAATACTTTCCTAGCCATGTTTAAAAAGAAATTAAATGCATATTTAGAATATATTAAGCATTTCAAAGAGCAATCAAGACCATCACAGGTGAGGTTTGTCCACACACTGTTGTAGATTCCTGTTTATTTTTTAGACCAATTCAGCCCTAATCATGATTTGTTTTTTCTAAGTAATGCACCATTACTTTCTAAGTAATGCACCAAAAAAACGTTGCCACGAAGGGGTGTACTTTGTCTGCAAATATGTTTAGATGGTACATGTCAAAAACCCAAGGTTTCCTAGCAGAACAAGTTTCCTATGTCAGGGCATCTCCAAAACATCAGATCTCAAACGTCACAGGTAATTCACATAATGTAAAAGAAAACATGAGACCCTTCATCCATGGCACCATGGTCAAGTTCTGATGATCACATGCCTACTATAGGCACTTTTCGCAGTGGACAGGAGTCACACGTGCATCGTGAACGCTCTAATCTTTCAATCATAGCAAGCATTCACTTTTTCAGCAATTTGTGCTACATTAGCTCAGACCAGATGAGCTAGGCTTTGATACCCACATGAATAAATGAGATTTCACTGGAACATTTTCGGTAGGTACTAAAAGCTCTGCATACTGGGAACACCACACAAGATCTGACGTTTTGGAGATGCTCTGACACAGTTGTCAAGACATCAGAAATTGGGCCTTGTTAAAGTCACTCAAATCTTTACGCTTGCCTATTTTTCCTGCTTCCAACACATCCGCTTCAAAAAACTGTTCTCTTGCTACCTAATATTTTCCAAGCCTTGACAAGTGACATTGTAACAAGATAATCAATGAAATTCACTTCACCTGTAAGAAGTTTTAATGTTATAGTTAATCAATGTATCAAAGCAATACAAACAACACAGCTAACATAACACCTTTATAGAACGATCTGTAGTCCTGGGGTGGGTGCGGCATGATTTGGCGACTGGTGATTTAATGAAAGGGTGATATCACACATGGGCCTTAATATATTCTCATTACAGTCTACCAAACACACAACAAGATCACTGAATACATGTATCTTTCAAAACATCCTAATTGTATCTTTCATAACATCTTTACTATGAAGTAAAGTATTGCGAATACACAGCAGTTGGAAGTATTTAGGTAAGTGGTGGGCAATATGGCCATAAATTATCATGATAAACCTGGTCACAATACACTTAACTTTTAGAACAATTAACAATTGCAAGTTTCTTTATAAAGAGACCATAACCCCAGGTTAATTGGATTCACTTCAAAACATCCAAAATTAAAACTAGTTTTTTTTTTTTAACAAAGCACTGCTGGTTCTTATGGTATATGCTTATAAAGTCTCATTACGTTTTTCCATACTGCCCACCCCTAATTCAATTGTTAGTGAATCATGATTTTATTCAAAGTATACTGCATACTGGCTGATGTCAATGTTTGTAGATTACTGGCTCAAAACTGAAAAGAAAGACAGACTATCTAGTTTGTGGGTAATACTGTCAGTGGTTCCATAACTATATGTCACAGGCCCAGTTTTGAGAACTATGATCTTAAGACTTTTTTTCTCAAAGCTATCGCTTTATTCAAAGCAATAGCAATTCAAACAATACACAACTGTAACCAACATATCAGTGGAACAATTCATTCATTCAGGGTGAAACTACATTGAAGTGATTATTCCTTTCAAGCCTAATCAAAACAGCCTGCACTGATTTTACTCAATATTATTGTTGATGCTTAACAGTCTTATAAATCATGGACCAATTTTTCTTGCAGTTGCCCTTTAAATGTCCCATTTGCTTGCTTCTTTAGAATAAAATGTTATAGACACAGTCATTTTGACAGAGAAGCTAATGCCTGAAAAGGTAGCTGGCTCAACATTTTGCTGGCTCAAAGTGTCCCTACACAGCACAAACAACCCTGTGAAGTAAAATTCCAGAGGTTATAAAATGTGTCTCTCTTTTCTCAGCAATTACCGGGGTAATGACAGACAAGCCCTGTCCCCATGCTTGAGATCCAGTGACCCTGTCCGCTACTGTCAGCTGCTGCTGAGCTTGTTAAGTTGAACTCCAATTTTGCTCTCAGGGACTGTAGACACCCTTGGTTAAAAAAAGGTTTATCCCCAAAACTGAGCATTAAAACTAACTGATTCAGACAAGGTAACTCAAATGATGTTTTCTGTAGCAAAGAGAGGTCATGGTATGGATTGAGGCACATCAGAAGGTGCGGAATTAAGTGTGAAAAGAATTCTGCATGTGTGGTGATGACATCTCCGCAAGCGGAGAGTACAGGAGGAAGTGAGGAGCCAGTGGTAGTGGTGCAAGTTTTTTATTCTGTTGTCATTTTTAATGAGTCCACTGCTTTTGAGAGGAGATGGAAGAGTGTCAGAAATAACAGTGGAGAAGAGCAGCTTCAGTTCTGTCCAATCTCTCCTTCTAACTGTCTGTCTTTTCCTCTCTGTGCTTGTCATTTCATCTCTAGATGATGCAATTTCAGCTTACACTTTATCCAAAATAGCCACATCAAATCCGAACCAAATACAGTGCTGGCAAATATATTGTCTACACAGATTTGCTGGAATTTATGTCGAAGTGACAGATCCAGTGGGTGTCATTTACTAGGTGCTTCAGAGTTTTTATTAAAAGAAAAGCTAAAAAAATACATTGTAAAATGATTAGATTAAAAAATTAGATTAAAGTGTTAGATTAAAAAATACTTCATCTGGTGACAAGCAATTAATCAGAATCAGAATCAGAAAACTTTATTGACTCTTAACTGGTTTTATTCAACTTAAACAAAAATGCACTTTCAATGAAACAAAGCAAAAAATAGTTTGGATGAATAAAGTTCTATTTTACATCAATTCAACTTCAAAAACCTTTCAGATCAACTTCTGTCCAGTTCCACATTTTAACCATAGAAGTTCCCCCAGGGCCTTATAGACCTAGACATAGACAAAGAAAAAAATATCTTCCTTCTGAAAGTCCTAGATACTTATTTTATTTTTGGACTGACCTGAAGGCTGAGCTTTAACAGCCTTGATGTGCTGCTGTTTGTGACAGTGATGTATGTTTTTCCCCTTCTGTAAGTCACAATTTCATCTGGTTTACATTTAGAACACTGTGGAATCTTTTTGATGTTATTAATAAAAGAGTCTAATCAACAACAAGCTACGGAAGGTTTCTTTGAGCACTCAGCTAAAAGTACCAGCACTCAGAATGAATGGGTCAATTTTTAAAAATTATCATCTGGCTCTGTGATGCAGAGAGTGGATTTATATGCACTAAATAATCATTTCTGCAGTAATCTGTTCCACACATTTATAAGTACCTCAGTAAACTCTGATTAAACATGAGAGGCACTGTTATCTTACTTCTTTCTAAACAGCCAATGTGCACCTTTACTGATGATGAGCAACTCAATACTGACAGTAGAATGTTGAAAGAAATTAAACTTCTTACTGCAGTGTTCTAAACAACACTGAGACACTTTGTTGGTATTTATTTGTAAATTTATATGGCTTAGCACAGAACAAAATATGGTCATTCATTGCCATTTAATGGTTGCCGTGCTAAAATGAGCATTTATAATGTTTACTGTTTATTAGGAACTCCAGTTTTATCAGGCTGTATGAATACAGAGTAAGAACAAATGTATACAGGTCCTGAAAACAAAACAAAATTCGAATTTATTCATCAGATTTCCTATAATCCAACCATGTCTTTAATCTGATGTTAGAAATTAGTAAATGCCATAGAATGATCTGATAACTGCAGAAATGAGAGAAAGATCTCATTACTGGTATAAATGTAAACACAATGGGTGATATTTTTAACAAGTATTGTGGTATTAAATGATCAGGATGCCTAAAACTAATTCTTATAATAATTTATATTCGTTTAATTTAAAAGCACCTTTTAAAGATTCCTTCGACACAAGAAAACCAGAGCATAAAATTAATAATACAAAGGAGGACAAATAAAACTAGCAATAAACAAACCTAAAAAACATATATATATATATATATATATAATCACAAACTGTAAGACTAGAAATGGGTGCAGTTTATGAACCAGTGTAGATCAATGAGAGAAAGCAAGTCAGCAGAGAGTCAATGCTGCAGATACCCTGAGAGAGGGAATTCCAGAGACAGGAGGCAACATAGCTAAAGGATCTAAATCCCAGCATGTAAAAATAAGCTGAGGGCATAGTGAGTCGATTGGAAAAGAAATAACTCCACGTGCAGGAGAATGTATAGATGTGCAAGAGGTCAGAAAGGTACGGTGGTGCCAGATTAACCACTAATAAACTGCAGGTTTATTATTTAATCCACAGCAATGCACACCCAGTATTAGCTCAGGTTTAGCAGAAGTGCACTGCTGCACTACAGGCAACAACCACTGACTCATCATGCTAGTGAACTATTGAACTATTGAATGTCCTAGTGAACTATTCAAGTCAGATAAAAGGGAGCACTTTTATTTGAATTACTTTTGCTAGGCCACCTCTAAAATATGGTGTTAATGGCTACACTCTGTTGACCCTAAACTTTGAAAGATCCATTTAACTTACACCTCAGTATGTGACCCACGTACAAAGTTATGGTAAATGACATTCTCTTGTTACAAGCATCATAAAATCAGCAGCCTTAGTTAGTTCAGATGGCCAAATCAGTGTAAAAAATGTCTCATACTGTGTCACTGAAGAAAATGACTGAAACTGGGCTGTTGTCTGTGTGCAGGAAAGCATAAAGGCAATCAGGACCATGGACAGCGCTCAGGCCCTTCGAAAAGGAGGCCAGCACTGATGCTGCAGCTCAGCACCAGGATCTCTTGCTTTTGAGCATGGCAGATAAACTGATTCCTATTCCCCACAGAGGTTACATGGAGCCAGCTCCAAAGATTAATGGCAGAGTCTACAAGGAGATGAAATGAAAGCCGGCCAAAAATATATACGTTTAAAAAGCAGAAGGAAAGGAAAGAGAGAAATGGCACTTCATCTTCACTTAGCGGGTGTGAGGCCTCCTGTGAGGTCTGGAAGACTACAACCAAACAATTTAACCATGAAGACCCCACCAGGAGACTCAATTGGTTTTTATTGCCAACTGGACAGCACAGTAAAATCTTTCCCTTTTTTCCATTTGCTGACAGTGGAACCTCTCTTTATAGCCTTTGGCAAACTCCATTTACTTTAATCAGCACTAACATCCTGGTGAGCCTATCAGCGTCACTCATACCTGCCATGACTGAGTCTTCTTTATCTTTTGAAATTGCACTCAAGCTGATCATCACATCACAGGGAAGTATATAAGTATGATAATCAACAGGCTTCTGAAAAAAAAAGACAGCCAACAGAGGAGAGGAAGGAAGCTCACAGTGGGTGGATCTCACACACAGAGGGCCTCACATAACTCTAAGGCTTAGCAGGTGACATAATCTTTTCAGAATAATGGGGCCAAAAAAAGTTCTTTGGAGTAACACCATACAACAAAAACTTTCAGTTCTTTAAGGAGTCTATCACTGGAATTATGCAAGCTCTGTGTTCTTCTGTTGCTAGGCTGGACCTCTGTGTTCTAGTGTTGTTTGCATGGAGCTTATGAGGAAAAGTCCTTTCAACATCATGAAACACTGCAGCACAAGACTATTTTTATACCTACACTGAAAGGATCTTCAGACACATGTTTATATACATAAAAGGTCACCATGTTTAGAATAGATCTGTTTGGGCATATGGGCATGTGCATGACTGAAGTATAAGATTTTTTTTTTGTTGTATTTTTTGTTGTATTGTGGTCTGTCTCTGGACTCAAAGCTTCATCTTTTAGCAACATCATATTGTTTGTGTTATTGTACAGGTTATTTCCAAGGATATATACAAGCCAACAGATGTATACTTATTTGTATTGAAATAAATGATCACGATACTAACAGTAGGAGTTTTCCACCTCTGTCATTGGGTCGATTTATGGAGTTCTTTAAGGAGCCACCCATTGAAAGAGGCTTTAAGAATTCAGAATAGCCTCTTGTATTCCCCTGTGTTTAAGTGTGTGGGCTCATTCTCAAACCAAATCTCCATTAGTGATGCACAGGTACAGCTAGGTCCCTCATTGTGTTGCATGCATAATGTGGTTTCCATGTAATAAAGCAAGCAGATATATGAAGGAGCAGAGGTAGGGCAGTGCAGTCATAAAAAAAGGTTTATGAAGTGTGGGACGGTGTCAGAGCGTTCCAAGCTGGAGATGTTACTCCAAGACAATGAATCATAATTTGGCTTTCAAATTTACCGCACAGCCGTGAATATGAGTACACTTTCATTTTAAAGGGGGTTAAAGGGGTTACAGCAATGTGACGTCAAACGTTATCTTCAGAGTAGAGTACGCACTACTAACTCCCTAGTGTGTTAATACATTCACTGAGTTATTACATCCACTGATCTTCTTTTTTTCTAGATAAATGAAAAAAAAGATGAATGAAACATCTGGTAATATTTTTGCAAAAGAGTATAAGAACAATGTCAGTTCTTGATAAGAATATCAGCCGTCTACAGCGAAAAATTAAAAGAAATCATGAAAAATTCAAATACTCTATGTATTCATATATGTATGTATGTCACCTGATGGTATGAATGATAATTATTACTATATCCATCATCTTTGCTGTTATCAGACAGCGAGGCGCAGAAGAAGCTTCATGCCAGAGGACATATGAAGGAACAGACGAATATTTGTGGTTCAGCCTTTCTTTGATCCAGTTTCTCTGCCTCTCCAAGAATTGGTGGAGTTGCATATTAAATGCGATGGGGGAGTAAGCAGCGTCAGTCGGCAGCCAGTCATCCGGAACTGCAGAAGACGGGCATCAGCTGTCCCATGAGATAGCGCACCCAGGCTTTGATAACCCTGCAGAGGCAGGAGTGAGTGTGTGTGTGTGTGTGTGTGTGTGTGTGTGTGTGTGTGTGTGTGTGACAGTATGTGTGACTATGTGCTAGTGATGGATTTATGCGTATGTGTGTGCTGCTTTCTGTCTTTTAATCAGAAGACATGTATGGATGTGTAGGTTTGTGAACAAACACTCAAGAATATTTGCCAATTAAACAGATATTTTATGAGAGAGATAGAGAGAGAGAGAAAAAGAGAAAAAAGAAAGAGAGAGTGAGAGAGAGAGATAGAGAGAGAGGGAGGAATACCACTGGCAAAATAGATAGAATCACCACACTTAAAGGATGTTCACTTAGATCTTTAACTTTGCAGGAAATAAATCAAATATGACACAATGCAATATAATTTGTTTGATAGCTGAACATTCTGAAACATACCTTGGACAAACTAAATTACATTATTATCAAGCAGAGGAAAACACTGTGGAATCACTCAGTGTGGAGAAAAAAACATGGAATATCATGTAATTTACATTTCTAAAACAAATAGTGTCAAAGTGCTAATTAATCTGCAGTTAAAAGACAGTGCTTGCAGAGTTGTTGGACTTGGCTAATTAAAACGAAACATGGCCCCAACAACAGAGTTGTCAGCTGAAACAATGGAAACTTGTGGTGCCCAGTCAGCTGTGTCTGAAATCTGGTGTAATTATAAAGATAATTGGGAGGTTATAAAAGAAAAACATATGGGTAGACCAGGAAAGACATAACGCAGGCAGGACAGAAAACTCAAAGCAATATGCCTTGAAATGTGGATACTGAATGATACTGATATTCAGTGAAGAATTCCAAATTGGCATTGTCAAACAATTGAAATGGAACTTCTGTCTGATGTCATTCTAATGAAACAAGTAATGATGACTGTCTGAATAAAACACAGAAGACATTAAGAATTACCTCAACAGTCAATGCCCAGGTGTACATTGAAATTTTTCCTCATTCCATCAATAGAAAGCAGGTTTGGTGATGATTTTTTACAAGATGATAATACATATTTCCAGTTCTTCTTTAGGCATATAAACTAAGTGACAGAGAACAAAGTACTACTTGTGTTTTGTTTGGTTAGTTAGTTGTTTGTTTTTGATGGTTCCTCTACTTGATTTGGAAGTTTCCTCTACTTGATCTGGAAAAATGCCATTACTTAAAATAATGTAATATAATGTGTTAAAAATATGTTTCGAAAAGCCAGATTATTATTATAAATATGATTTGAAGTGATGTGACCATTTGTCATACTGGAACACAGCACAGCCCGCACTGTGAACATCACAAAATTCTTTCTCTGCATTTAACCCATTCACCAAGGGAAGCAGCGGGTTGCCAGGAACACAGCACCCGGGGAGCAGTGTGTGGGGATGGTTCTTTACTTAAGGGAACCTTGGAGGTGCCACTAGCAATCCTGGGACTCAAACCCACAGCCTTCTGATTACAGGGACAATTTCCTAACCACTATAAATACCATTACTTCTCCATTTTCTCTGTGTTGTTAACAGTTACTGGTGTTGTCAACATGGCTGTTAGCCACCAGTCCCAACGATGAATTGGGTTGTGTCTGTCGGCCAGTCGACAACATGTGTGGGAAGAATTTCTGATCTCAGAACTAACATTTAATGGGTGGACTAATGTGTGTGGACTAACATTTAATACGATTTTTCTCGTTCTACTACATATATATCCATACTATTAGAGCAGCACCCAAAGTAATAGCATAAATGTAATAAATGATGTGTTTAGATTCCAGAAGAATAAATAACAATTGTGTCATTACATTGCAGGTGAGAGCTAATGTAGCTAGCTGTTGCTATGGTAACTGTAGTGCTTGCTATGGTGTGGCTAGGTGGAAGCTAGGTGGTTTTACAGCCAAAAAAAAAAGAATGTTAAAAAATAAAGAAATCTGCCCACAGCTGGATTTGAACTCTCATTTCTCAGCATGACGCATTAACCACTGAGCCACAGGGGGTTAGGTGAACCCCTACTGAAACAGCATATAAAGTGGCAGAAAACAGGTGGAATGTGGGGGAATGCGACAGAGCAGAAAACACATTTCGAACTACTCTACCTAACGCAAATGGATCGTTTCCTTATTAACCTTTTAAGGATTTTTTAAAACAGTTCTACCCACTGCTGTGTGAGAGATTTTGTGCTCGTGCACCAGTGTTCCACACAAAAATTCAATAATTTCCATTACTGATCATTCTGTATTTTCTCTGGTGATGCCTGTGTGACTGCAGACCAGTTACATATCTCCTCATCAGTGAGACGATATTTGCCTCGATGCTGTTTGACTCATGACTCATTCAACATGACTGTTGTACGACAGCACAAGTTGTGGTTGCTATGGTTTCATTGCCAAAGCAATTATGAATGATGGCATTTCATCTGTAATCTTCAATCGTCATTATCTTGCATTGTGATGTCATCAGTTAGAATGGAAAGAAGTCGGCGACACATGCTATGGACTGAAGGGTTAATGGCCAAAATGACATGTACAAATGTTTTTCATTCATTAAATTACAGGCATTGATGGCTAAATATAGGCTTCTCCAGTGCCCAAAAACAGATGGGAAATATGTGTATGGCCACAAAAGAGATAAAAACAGCAGAGAAAAAAAAGAAGTAAAACATCTGAGGAAAAAAGGCTGCTTTACACTCTCAAACTAATGCACTTTTGACTCATTCTGGTTACGGGGCTCATGTTTCTTAACGCTGTGTGTTGATTTCTCCTCCATGCTGCAGTGTTTTCTGCAGCTTTGCCCAGCTCTCAGGGAAGACAACACAATGACGAACATCGCACCCATACTACCGATTTTGAATAATCAAAGCTCGGCCCCTGATCAACCGATCAAAAAGCTGTAAATACACGTAATGCACCTAATATTAATGAACATTTTAGAGTTTAAACCACTCCAAAATTCCACATTGCAGTCTCCGAGGATAAGTGGGCATTTTTTGACTATAATAATAATAATAAGAAGAAGAAGAAGAAGAAAGAGGAGAGAGAGCGGAGAAAGAAAGGAAAAGAGAATTTGAAGAAATTAAAAAAGCAGAGACAGAGGACGAGAAAATGAAAGAAAAGAGAGAAACAGATGACAATGACAGAAAAAGAAACAGAGGGAGAGAAACAGAGAGGCAGAAAAGAAGGGGTGGGAGAGAAAGAAGAAATTAAAAGGAAAAGTGGTATGAGAGAAAGAATAGGTGCAGAGAGTGAAAAAAGTTGCAGAAGAGAAAAAGAGAGAAGAGAGGGAGAGGGAGAAAGAAAGAGAGATGCTATCAGGGGAAATCAAGACCTTGGTCTCAGTGTGAAAGGGGCTGACGGATGGGCCTACCATACATACACACGCACACACACACATACACACACACATGCAGAAAGTGTAGCTGGGCTCTTCATTACCCAGGCTATGAATGCAACCACCCACAAGGTCACTCCCGCTGCATTGCCATCAATCAAAGCAGCGCTTCAGCCCTGGCCCTTTGGAATTGTATTGTAGGGCATGGCCAATGCTGAAGTGAACAAGCACTTGTCTGATGTGCAGGAGGGAGAACTCTGGTGGAGAGGGAGGATATCATTTCCAGCTGGAGCATCACAGCCACATACTGGAATTTCACTGGAACAGCCAGGCTTTACTAAAATTGGCAGCCGACAGATACATTGGCTTTAAGAGTGGTGAAGGTTTGCAGGCTCACCTTCCAGAGACCAGGCTAAGCTAGGAGCTTCCTGCATGCCGGCCACTCCAGTTTAATTATTCCTGTCTGACCCGCATCTGCATGCATCAGTAGCTTGGCACAGTCTGCTAAAGCGCTTTAGCATGCTGCATAGAAAACAGCCCTGCTGAAGTCAATAGCGCAGAAATAGCAGCCAGGACCCAGCAGTATCGTAAAAACACGCCACAGCATGAGACAGAGCAGATACAGTGACATCCTGAACCGTAGCTCACGGTCCTGCAGAAACAGTGCTCTAAACAAACCATTACAGATACACACACACACACACACACACACACACAAACACACACAGATACAGAGAAAGGAAGTAACATGCTCATTTTAACAAGAATATGCCTATTTGGTACACCCAAAGAGGCAGTAAAAGAGATACAGTTCCCTGTTAAGTACTTTAATCATGTCTACATATTGGCAGATATGCTTTTACCAAGTACAATTCATTACATTTTCTTGGTCTGTCTAAAAAAGTGATGAACATTAAACATTCTCCTCATGACACAGTCCCCTCTTGATGCATCTCGATAGATAGATAGATAGATAGATAGATAGGTAGATAGATAGATAGATAGATATATAGATAGATAGATAGGTAGCTAGATAGACAGACAGATAGATAGATTTCTTCTTTGTCTTAAACCTGAAGCCTCTTTTACACAAGCACTGGAATTCTAAACATTCCTACACATTACCCGCGAATGTCCGAAACAGTTGCACCAGACATTAAAGGACTTCATCATTTGAACTCCCTAGTAGAAAGTTTGTGCAACGTCTCATTAAGTCCATCTGTGAACAGAGCAGGTCATTTTCGGAAGAATTCACAGAGAGTGAGTGGTTTGTGTTGATGACATTATTGTCTGGTGCAAAACCGTAAAAATATCTAACTTGAGACACCTAGAGATTTAATTACTTCTGTCTGTGAGGGCTGATGCCAAAATCATCCTGGAAATTTGAGGAATGGCAGGAGATTCAGTTGTTTATGATCAAGTTATGAACCGGCTACATAACCACGTCATGTTCTGCAAGCTCTCCCCAGCCACCACCACAGATTATTTTCAGTAGGTGTGAATGTGCCTGACATGGACAGTCTCTTGCTGTGTGCTACAAGTGTGAAAGGGCAAGTCCGGACAATGTCCGGACCTGATTCTCCAGACATTGTCTAGAGTTCATGTCTGAAAACATCTTAAATTTCTCAGGCTATCTATTTCTGACACAATGTCAAACAAGAGAGCTGCCTTATCCTCCCTCCAAAGAGTGCACGCGTCTGTCAATCCAGAGGTTCACAAAATATCAAAACTAATAAAGTTAACGGTATCACTGAATAATAAGACTACCTTTATAAAGGGTTTATAAATTATTTATAATCAGGTTATTAATTCGGAAATAGATAATTTATGAAGCATTAATAAGCAGTTATAAACAGTTATAACTGTTGTCATACATTGATGCTTATTAGCTGCTTAGCTGATCTTGTCTCTTTCTCACGCAGAAAGTTCAAATGTAAACTTCATCAGGTTTATTCATTTTAACATGCTACTACCAATAAACACCAGATCCTGCCAAATAGTGAGCCTGCGTCAATGTATGACAACTGTTATAAGTTGTTTATAACTGCTTATTAGTGACTGTTTACAACCTGATTATAAATCATTTATAAACCCTTTATAAGGGTAGTCTTATTGTAAAGTGGTTCCAAGTTTTGGGATAGACTGTTGAGTTAATTAACACTCTGCCCAGTCTGTTAATAAGCAGTTGGTTTTCTCCATCAAGCATGTTGACCTTGCATGAACCGAAGTTTGAAAACATGTATTCTACACCTTACCCTTCCAGCATGAGAGCACTGTGTGATGGAGAAGATCTAACCAGTGGGTAGAACTGGCAAAGAATAAAATTGGCCAAAAATAGTGAATAAAGTAATTAATTTAATATGATAATATAACAAAAGAAAGTCAGTGGAGAGATCTAAGTGTTTACAAATCTCAAAATGGTATGAAATGGCCTCACACGTAGCCCTGAAGAGCCACTAAGCTGGAGCCTGATAAAACAGTGCAAGGTGATATAAATCAACCTGAGCAAATCTCTCACCGAGCCTTTCCACCCAGACAATCAAAACTAAAAAGAGAAAAATATTATTTTTATTATTAACAGCAAATCACTGCCATCATACTTTAACTAATGTGTTAAAGTAATAATGTGTGGCAAACTGACAAAGCACCATTAACACTGCAATTTTGATTGGGCAATCAGGCCATTATGGTAAATAGCTTCCATAATAAAGCTACTGGAGCACATCGAATTCATGACTAAGACCTAGTGGCATGCAAATAACAGGACACAGAGGGTTCATTTCACTCCACGTTATTGACATGTTTACCACTGCAGATCAGTTGAGCTACATCTGTTCCTCAGGGATTATGATGACAATTCTGTCACTGACCGCATTACAAATTGATAAGGTCTATTTGCCAGACAAACACAGAGAATACTGAGTCAGATTTAACAACAGTCATAAAATATCAACAAGAGTGCAAAATCCATAAGGCGGATTTGCCGGAACAAAGACGATTTGGCCTGCTGAGTTCTGAGGGTTCAGTCACACGCGTATCAAAAGTAAGATAACTTGAGGGCATGACTTGAGGCCATTTTTGCACACTTAACGACTCTGCTGCGAAAATACAGTATCTGTCTGTATCTTTATACTCTATTCATTCAAACTTGTACTGTAGCTTTATTTGTCGACTGTACTAAACATATTCTGTCCTTTTATTTTGTTGCTCTTGTGTTTTCCTGACACTCTCACTCTCTCTTGCTCTCTTTGCACTCTCTGCATTACTGTCCTTTCTGTACTTATTTAATCTTGTGGAAGAGCATTATTTCATTTCACTGTGTGCTGTGTATATGGCTGAAATGACAACAAACCTGTTTGACTTGACCTGACAGTAATGCTTCAACTTCCCACAAGCCTCATTGTGTGGCATTGTTGGGGGGAAAAAAAACAAGCTAAACTTAACACTGTGGCTCAAAGTCATACGACCTATTGAATTAATAAACAGTCCACCCTGGAAGCTGGCAGACCTGAGTTCTGCAAACTGACAATTTCAATGATTGTAACTGATAGTAAAGCAAGGACACCTCATTTTATTGCAATGTTTCTGTGAAGTAAAAACGCATACTCAGGTGTTTTCTCTCACAAGGTCAATGTACTAAATTCCTTGCATTAACAGTGGGTGCCAAACACAGTATAAACATTAGAGTCAAGTCAAGCAGCTTTATTGTTTTTGGTACACAATGAAACAAAACAACGGACCGTGGGGCAACACAAATAACACAAAGAAACACACATGAGACTACATATGTTTGGACAGGACCTGACAAAACAGGATGCAAAGAGAGTAAAGAAAGATGTGATAGGGTTAAACAAAACTCATTAACCCGATCAGGCCCATCACTTTGCTAGCATAACATTCAGAGACCTTATCCTCATGTCTACATTTGTTATAGTAAAATGGGTGAGTATGTACAACGCGAGCTTTCTCTGTGTTTTCACAGTGAAAATAGATAAAAAGTCCAACGCTGTTATTGTTGTATGTTATATCTATAGTGGTATAAAAAAAGAAAAAAAGAAAAAAAAAGGAAAAAAGGAAAAAAAAATTATATAT
>JBBJLS010000140.1:13587349-13602277 GCA_037577275.1 Bryconaethiops microstoma | reverse complement strand
ATAAAAAATTTTTTTATCACAATTAATCGCATTGTTATACACAAAATTAAATTAGTAATTCAAAAGTAATGTATTGCACACTTTTATTTAAAAAAAAACTGCTATATGACCAAAAGTGCATAACATTTGGTTCGTAAACACTTTAAACAAATAAGATACTTTTTAACAGTAGTATTCCCTTTAACACAGTTACACAGCTGCAGTTAAAGTATTTCTTGTAAATCTCCACTTAAACATTAATGTAATCAAATCAAATATGAAAACCAAAGGTATTTGCAACTGCAGGACATTCATGTTTAGTCTAGTTTCAAGTTTGTTATAGAAAAATAAGTTACTGTCAGAGTCCAGAGCATTATAGCAACTGCAAAGGGGGGCCAACTCCAAATGAAAGTTTACGCATCTGAATGGAGTGCCATTAAAGTCCCTGTTGGTGTAATGGTCAGGCGTTCCATTACTTTTGTCCATTTAGTTTATGTTGACTTGTGGGCATTTGTATTGTCCTTTAATAGGAATTTACAAGGTTTTAGATATAAGTTTCTTCTTGCCTTTATGTATTAAAAAATAACCATAAATTCTAATGTTTGCTAGCAGGAAAATGAGATTTTCTAATATACACACAATATTTGGACATCTTTCACTGTTAAGGTTTGTAGCAACTGTTGCTACAACTTAAAATAAAATGCCATTCAAATAAAAAATTCAACATAAAACTTGGTCTTAGTTAAAACACAGAACTTACACATGTCATACTACACTCATTTAGTTTAATCAAGCTCATATTAGCTTGCCAGATTACAGAAGTTTTGATTAACCACAACAACATCAGCTTAATAATGTTGCATTTTAACATAAGGACTCAACATAGTGTAGCAAATCTAAACTTATTAGGATGAATGGAATAATTGAAATGAATAATTACAAATAAATGGCCGAATAAATCAAATCAGCATTCAGGATTAGCCCCGAGATCTTACGGTTGGAAGATGAAGGTACTGAGGATTATCAGACAGTCCACACTCTTTGTGGGAGTTGATACATGCAGGCTAAGCTACAGAGTAACTCACACTGACTTATGGGGTTGAGTGTAATCATATTGTTCACAGTTGGACTGCTTCACCCCATGGCCCTGAAATCCCTCTCGGCCTTCTTTACTCCCAAATCACCCACTTTATTAAAGATACAGTCACAGTGCTGATGAGATTTTTTTTAGCATGACTTGAGTGTTGTGATATACTGATTTCAACTCCTATTTATAGAACAGAATAGTCTATATTGTCACTGTTGCAAGAACAATGAAAACAGTTTGATAGCTCTTCGTGGCAGCATAACAATTAAGAAAATAAATAAATAGAGAACTTTAAATGTAAAATGTAAACAATACACAGAGAGGAAAAAAATATTCAATGTGAAAAGCAGCAGTAGTCAGCCAATATACAATATAAGGTGCAAAGTGGAGTCTGTGGAAATGTCAGAAACCTGCTCTAAGAATAGATATTATACAAATATTTACATTATAGTCATGTAAGTGAATATTGTACACTGTCATGAATTGGGGGAAGGGAGGCATAGTTAACTGCCTGAGGATAAAAGTTTTTTTTGAGTCTTTTGGTCTTTGACCTGAGTGACCTGTAGCATCTTCCAGAGGGCAGGGGGGAGAAAAGTAAGTGTCTGGGGTGTGAAGGGTCTTTAATGATGTTGCTAGCAAACACTAAAATGGGAAAGCGACCACTCCTTCTCAGTTTTAGTTGGGTATCCATTTTGAACGGGGGTAGTGTGCATCTTTAATAAAATTTCAGGGCAGATTTCATGTTTTCTCATAAGCAAGTCTACCTAGTTGCACATGCACCTGAGAGGACCCTCTACAACAGTCCCATCCTCTTCCAGCACTGTGACTAATCACACATGCCAGGCATGCAGATTTTTCTGGAGCTTTTCCTGTTGAGCATGTGCATGCTGAACACAATATTTCACCTGTGCTGGCCCCCAAGAGAACAATGGCTTAAGGCACATTTATTTACAGCAGGAGGGGATTGAAGAAAAAATGCTGACTCCAGTTCAGAGAGACTGGTTTCCTTGGTGATGAAGAACTGTCTTGGAAATCAACATTCTTTATACTTTCACTGCTTCACGATAACCCCGCTGTGGATCATAGCCTAAATAAGAAATAACCGCACCTGCAGGATGTAGCCCATAGTAATTCTCTGGCCGGTGTTATTTTTTAATCAACCTGTTTTCTCACTGCATCTTGCACACCTGGTCAAAAATGGTTATAAGCCACAACTGCAGATCAGTTAAACCATCCTTCAAACTTATTACATTCAAAGTGTCACAAAGTGGTCATTTCCGGACAGAGATGAAGACGAGGCACAGGCGCAGACTTCCATAATGAGGTGAGTTTATTTACACAAAACAAGAACTAAACAGAAAATAAACTGGCGCGAGGGCCGGACATGGAATAAGGAACAAGAGTAAAGAAAGATGAGACGAGTAGAGAAGGACGAGAAGAGATGAGCCGAATAAGTAGATGACAAGACACATATATGTAATGCTCCACGCCCCATCTGAGGATAAGCGCTCCTTAAATAGCAAGTCCGGGGCTAATCAGCCCTCTGCTAAACTATCCTCAGCTGTGGGTGGAGCACAGTTCATGGTCCCATCATGACACAAAGGTTTACAATAAATACATTTAGAAGTCAAAATTTATGAGTATTTGTGATATAGTTTGTAATTAATTGGACAGAGATGACCTTTTGTTTAGCCTTTGTGCGCAAACCCATTGGATTAATAAGTAATGACCATAAAGTTTAAAATGTAGAGTGTTAGCTTTAATTAGAATGTATGTGCATCAGTACTGAGTGAACCATATAAGAATTTTTTGTGTTTTCTATAAAGATGTCAGTACCTGAAATAAAACAGTCATTCTGCATTTTACTTTAAATTCAGTATGGTGGTTTACAGAACCAAAGCAACAATTATAAAAATGGATAGTTGCCCTTCTAAATTTGAATTGGCTAAACCATGATCAAAGCTGTCGTTAAAAACACAACAAACATTATGTTGAATTACTTGGGAAATGCACTGAATCAGAAACACTTCTGTGTATTTAACAGCATTCATTAGGATGTGAAAAGCATAGAGTGATCTCGAAAAAGAACTGTAGAGTGCTAGATGATTATGTCCATCACCATAACAACCATACAAGCACATGTTCCAAGACTACTACTAATATGCAAGTTAATTTGTGATCACACTATCACACTTTTCTCAATTAAAGTGGATCAAAAACTGACAATAACAAGCAGTCCTAGACTGACATGAGGGAATGTATATCTTAAAAAACAGAAATGCAATCTACACAATATAGACAAACGTATTGAGACATACCTCTTAATTATGGGATATAACTCTTAATTCAGATGTCCCCTTCCAGTAAAGGGCAATCTCAAGGCTTCAGCATACCAAGACATTTTTGACAATGCCATGCCAGTTTGGTGAAGGCCCTTTTCTGTTCCAGTATGACTGTGCCCCAGTGCATAAATCAAGGTCCATAAAGATATGGTTGGATGTATTCGGTGTGCAAGAACTTGACTGGCCCACACAGAGTCCTGATCTCAACCCCATCCAACACCTCTGGGAAGGCCAGGCCGTCCAACACCTTTGGGAAGGCCAGCGCCTGACCTCATGAAAGTTCTACAGAATGAATGATCACAAATTCCCACAGAAACTCCAAAATCTTTTGGAAAGCCTTCCAAGAAGAGTGGAAGCTGTAACAGCCGCAAAGGGGGGGGCAAGTCCATATTAAAGTTTAGGAATTTTAATGCAATGTCATTAAAATATCTAAACACTTTTGCCCATTTAATGTATCGAGGTATTTAATTTCTTCACAACTGTAAGAGATGTGCACCAGTCATGCACCAGTCATGTTGACTGAAGAGCAAGTTGTCCATTTCACTCTTTTTCAGTGAACATATCACAGGATGGCTTTCTATTGACCGATGCTTCTGAAGTTATAAAGTCACAGAGTTAATGCTCAGTGATTAACTCACTGCAAAGCAATATTAAACACTACTGGAAGTTAGATCTATTTCACAATCTTATATCCTGTCTCATTTGAGGGAGCTACCTTTGTTCATCGGGCAAATTTTATTCATGTTCAATCTGCCAAAATGGAGACTGGATAGTTAAGTATGCCCTTTGCTTGTCTTTTACCTCACTGAGAGTGTCTGAACTTTGTAAAACCTTCCAAACAGGGAAGGTGAGCCATGTTGACAGCAAAATCACTTTATGCAAGTCTGTGTAAGTCTTCAGATGCAAGTCCAAATCAAGTCCCAAGTTTCTGAGGTATGAGTCAGAGTGAAGTCATGAGTCTCTGAGATACAAGTCAGAGTGAAATCCCCAGTCTCTGAGGTACGGGTTAAGTCATGAGTCTCTGAGGTACTTTACAGCGTGAAATCCCGAGTCTCTTACATACTATTCAGAGAGAGGTCCTGAGTCTCTGAAGCACTATTCAGAGTAGTCTCGTGTCTCTGAGGTATGATTCAGAGAGAGTGTTTAGTCATGAACTTAAGTTAAGACTCAATTTGTTGTTAGGAACTAAATAAAACATAAATAAGCTAAATCTTATTATTGCAGAATGTATAGCGATGCCAGTACTGTACCCTTAATTATGAGCTTCTGTCTATGGCAACCCTGGCTGTACAAATTCACTTACAAAACTATTCGCTGGGGCAGCTAGTGTCCTACCCAAGTTAAGGTATACAATGAAAGATTGTAATAAAAGAGCTATTATTTGAACCCATACCAAACCTGAAACCAGTCAAGTTGGTGTTGAGCTGTAAGTCAGTCAACATGCAGTTCTAACGTGACTCAAGTTCAGGTAACTGATTCGAGTCCCCATCTCTGACTGATGTGAACTTGACTCGAAAAATATTACCTAATGCATAGAAAGGCAGTCTAGCTGTGCATACTGTAATGTAGAGCTGAAGCAGAATGGTTCAGAGTCAGGTCTGCAGCGGATGGAGAAGACAGGAGCTTTGCTAGGAAGACTAACGATCGGGGCAGGCTGGGAACACTGCTGCGTGGGCTGAATGATGAGCGTGAATATATTGAGGTTAAGCGTGTATTCAGATATGCAACATCAACTTCTGTAGATAACTGGCCTCATTTCAGGCTGACAAACAGAAAAAGAGTAAATAAGAAATGCTGCTGACAGTCTCATTATAGCTTATGAAAAGAGTCAAAAACACAATTAAAATTCTGGAGTTGTGCTTAGTGCTTTTTGTCTCTTTTTTAACAACCAGAATTTCATAAAACACTGGAAAGTACACAGCAGCACTGTAGAGACTCAAAAACAGACAATAAAGCGGTTCAGGTATTTGCACTCAATAAGTAAGTGCTGTTTACTCCAATATAATGGCTTGCAAATCTTCAAAAACACCAAGCAAAACATGTTTGTAGAGAGCAGCCTCAAGAAAGAATAAATGACTTTATGACTTTAAAAGTTGGGGAAACCACTATCCGTTATTTAAGGCATCCAATCACATAATGAGAAGAAACTTATGTCCAAAGTTGTTTTCCAGGCTGAGGAAGTATCTGTCTGATGACAGGAATATTCTAGCTCCAGGATAGGGCTCTAGCCTGTAATTTGATCAGTAATGATGAGAAAGAATGAGGTCTTTCAGGGGAGAGCAGCTCTTCATCAAGCTCCAATAACCATGATTATGATCTGCAAAATTTGTAGAGAGCCCTCTGACTTGCAGAGTAGCCCCAGCTCCCAATTAATGTGCATACTGTGGGCTTTATTAGACACGAGGTGAAGCCAACAAAGTGCAAAGCAATGGACCAAGAACAGTGCACAGAGTCTCCTTACCTTCATAATAGATTTTGAAGCCGTGGGCACTGACGGCAAAGTCACTGGTGAGCCGCAGGGAGAACACCGACCCTGTGCTTGTGACTGGAGGTGGGATCTGGAAACCTGTTAACCTGGAGGGAGAGAACAAGACAATGCAGTTTGAGCATAGCGCATCTTATGTACCATCCTGGAATATATTCTAAAATACTTAGAATAAAACACAAATAACATTAATCCAGTGAATAGTGATTTTATATGTTAGTGTGTTTGCTTAACCACTCTTCACATAGAAGCCCGCTATTATTGAATGTAGAGGACAGATTTCACACTGTTCACACATGAGCTGTGCTGTGGTGTGGTGTGTTCGCATGTGAAAATATTCACTTTACACTTTACTTTGTACTTGTAGCTACCATTAAATTCCTGATTTAGCACAAAGAACATTGCTGCTATTAAAATTTTACAAATCCATGCAATGGCTGGAGGCATTGCGGAGAAATCTAGAAGCAAATATCAAGAAGCTGTGTTCTTATAATTAGCTCACACACACACACACACACACACACACACACACACACACACACACACACACACACACACACACACACACACACACACTACTTTTTTGGGACAAAAAATGTTTTAATGCTTAGCTGTTTATTAGCGTTTATTCTAAACTTTACTTGTGTGATTAAAACAATTATACAGTATATGTATTTTTTATGTGTGTGTGTGTACATTTTACATACGGGGTTTATTAAGCTCTTTATTTTAATTTCATATTGTAACTCCTAAATTCCAAGTAACTATTGTTTGAGAACATCTGTTTCCCTTTACACTGTGTGAACATCAATAATGTTTGTTTTTTACTCCTTCTTTGAAGAAACCATTTCAGAAACTATTAGAACAGTGACAATATGGAAAAGTATCTTCTCCTTGCTGCCTCTGAAGAACAAAACAAGCAAGACTGGACTACAGTTGTAATCTCCAGCCACAGCTAGTCATGTATTATGGTAGGAATAATAAAACACTCAAGTACATGCCTGAGACCAAGCCAAGAAATTTCTCTCTTCCAGAACAAGTGTACTGTCTGGAATCGCTCCCATTGAGACCCAATCAAACAGCATGATTTGCTCAAAGATTGAGCAGGCTTGCTGATCCAAGGATGAGACTTGAAAATGAAAACCTCTTACAACAGAACAAAGGCCAAAGACATGACTAGCAACATCTGACAATTTGACTGAAGTTCTACACTGGGTTCGTGAGACCGTAACAACATTACGACCAGGGCATAAAATTGATTGAATATGAGGTCTGAGAGAAACCGACCACACCAAATCATAATTATAGGATTTACCAAAGCCTCAGGTGTAACCTAACTGCCACAAAATCAAAAGTGACAGGTACTTTCACAGGCCACTGTGAATGCAGAAGCTAAATAGTGTGGTACAAAGCCTGTTTGTGTCCATTTCTGAGACATGGACATGCAAGGTAACTGGTGAAACTGCAAGCCAACTTGCCATTATTCATGACCAAAGCTTGTAGGGTGATCTGCTAGTGCTGAAGTAAGTTTTCAATGTTATAGACTAAAATAATCCCTGATGTTGATGCCGGCACACACAGCTCAAGAAGTCATGATGTCACACAGTTCTGTGCAGCCTTGAAACGGCCCAGATGTAATTAGCTTGGAAAAGCAGTATTACGACATCATGTCTAAGCATGTATAGTCAGATCCCGTGTCAAAATCTGCACTTCTACAGGAACATGCAGCTGTGAGTGAGAGATGCCAAGAGGTCTGAGGGGGCACAGCAGGGTAGCAGGGCTGCTGCTTAAATCTCTGAGGAAAATTCCACCAGTGGCATGTAAGACACTGAGAGACTCACAAGTCGGGAAACTGCAACAGGACCAAGTGGACAGGACTGCCTTTGGTTATGATAATACACTCGCAAAGTAGTTGAAATATTTATATAAGCTTATGCATAATATCCTCAGGATATTCCCCAGATTTGCCTTTAATATCATTAACCTTTAGACTTATCACAAGTTTCAAAGAACTTTAGAGAATGGCTTATGTAAGTACCTCCCAGAATTTCATTTAAACCCTTCTTTGACCTAATTGTTACTGCTGTATGAATAATTTCCTTTTCTTTAAACATTTGGCTAACCAACATGACATGGAAGACATCAATTACCAAATTAAATGCACATGAATTAAAACCAGTGATGCCAATCAGGCATTTTAACGCTTGTTTTTCAAAATACGCTCCACCTGACAACTCATCTACATGACTCGTGCTCTTCAGCAGCTGTCTTGACCCTTTGAACAGCTTGAAGTCTGCGAGCGCGTCACAGAACAGAGGCTCATCCTCAAGGACTTTCCTTTCTGTGGCATTTTACACACCGGCTCTGCCAATTAAAATTAATATGTTGCTCCCCTTGTCCAACTAGCCCTCTTTTCTTAACATCCTCCACCAGCACCTCAGGCATCGCTGCTCCCCACTTCCTGCTTTGCATCTTCTTCCCTTTGCTAACAGCCACCCTGCATTTCTGCCCACACTATGGTCTATTTTTGGATGTTGCACATCAGATGCAAAACGAGGCAAAGGTAGGCAGGCTTTAAAGCACTGTGCTGATTCAGGAACACAGTTTGACTGAAGCAACCAGACAAAATTGGCAAAGATGTAATAAAAATTCTGCAATATTCTGCAGACATTTATTTTTAAGTCAGTACTGCTTTTCTACCCCCCCGAGCTTTGTGCCCAGTGTTTTGAGACGTTGCCATTTACGACAGTCTCTCGTTCTCAATAACATTATGGCGAGGATACCCCTTACATGAGCGGCATGGATCCGTGCCACAGCACAACAAACGGTAAGTTGCTTTCATAAGAAAAAATAACTCCTTATATGTACGTTCCCCTAGTTTGTGTTGATGCTCAAGGTGTTAGACGTCATGCTGAGATTTGTTAGGTGTTCCTATGTCACATAGAATCAAAGTTATTGTAATTTAAATAACATGTAATAATAATAACCACTACTGGGGTTATAAAATGGCGTCACACACAAATTCCCTTAAAGAACAAAAATAATAAAATTTATTGTATTTTAGGTCTTAGAAACAAACAGGAATAGTCTCCGTGGCTGGGGAAAACCCACAGAGGTAGGGGGACCCCGAGAGCAGCAAAGCAAAGCACAGCAAATGGTGAGCAGGCAGGAGAGTAAACACTGGTTTTAGGCTGTTTTAGACAATTTGTATTTGTTGACATAAATTTTACTAATACTCTAAGGGTTGAGTTTTGACTAAACTGTGTGCCAGAAGTCTAATGTAGCAAAATCAGTTGCACTTAGTGCTGTTACTAATTTGTCCAACCATCTATCCACTATCTGTTTATTCTTAACCAGGGGCATGGGGGGGTGCTGGAGGCTATCCCAATGGTCATGAGGCAAAAGGTAGAGGACCATCAGAGGGCAGACTCACAAACACATTCATGCATACACTCACACCTAGTGGAAATCTAGCAACTCTATTTCGCCTGATTGGCATGTCTTTGGACTGTGGGAGGAAACTAGAGTACCTGACGGAAACCCACACAGACAAAGGAACAACATACAAACAGAAAGACCCCAGCCAACCCGGCCTGAGAATCCAACCCAGGACCTTTTTGCTGTAAAGCTACCCAATGTGCCACTCTGTCATAAATTTGATAAATAAATTATATTTTGTAAATGCCACTCAAACACTCGACAAGTACCACTTTTGTGAACACTTCAGGGAGTAAATGAACAATAATCAGGCTAAATTCTAACTCACCACCTGTTGCCAGCTCTGAACACTGGACTTACTGAAGATCGAGGTTTGACACAGTTTGCGAGTTAGTATCTGTAATAACAGGTTCATTTGCTATTGCGTGGTAGGTGGAGCTTAGCTTTTGGGTGGAACTCAAGGCAACTAAATTGAAAATCTGGAAAACTCCAAAAAAAGAAATTCAATCAAATTCAATCAAAATGTACCTGTGTAACATTTTTCAGGAAGAGAAAACAGAAAAGAGAAGAAACCTTTAGAATAATCAGCACTCAAAAAGAAAACTACATCCTCTGACTCCACTGAATCACTAAATTAGAGTGAACAAATGAGTTATTCAGATGAAAAAGAACCTGTCTCCTCACTGAGTCTCTCTCCCTTTCTGTCACTCTCTCTGTTTCGTGCTTGCTCTGTCTAGTTAGAGGAGCAAGAAGCAGATCCTAAATCACTTGGACACCGTACACATTTGGCCTGAAAGCATTCAGCTGACTCCTCGCTTCTCTGCAAACCTCCAGTCCCCAATCAGCTCAGACTCCATGCTTTAACAGTCACTATGCTGGCTGGATCAAAGTCTGGGTTGTCAGTTGGGTTAAAAAGAAACAAGGGAGAAAATGGGGGAGTCCAATGGGTGAAATGGTTGAGTGTTCCTCTATTGAATTTCTCACCTCAAGTGTTTTACATTTTGGATATAATCATTTATAACCTTATAGGCATGTATACATACTCCTTAAAACAAAGATTACAAATTGGCTCTTGATTTTGATTTACACTTTTGCTACTAACCCATACATTATGTGGAAGTTCTTTAAACATTAAGAAGGTCCTTCATTCATACAGTGGAGCAGTGGTGCCCAAATTTCTGCTACTCAAAAATCCCCAGACAGGCTACAGTCTTACTCTGTCCTTCTGTTTTAGGAGTTTGGATCAAGCGAAAATATGGACTAACCTCAGGGTCCCTGAGGACCAGACATATTTAGGGCTAAACGACACATAAAGAATGGACTCCAATTTACCATCAGTGCTGGAACAATCCCACTTCTGAAGTTAAAACAGAGCTGGCACAAAAAGAATAGAGTTTCCAATTGACCGGTACTGCCATAAGAAAGCTACTTCTGAAGTTTTGCAGAGCTATATCCACATCACCCACTGCGATTTGTGGATTTAATGGCTCGATCAATTAGGATCGGTAATATGGGAAGCCTCCAATGTGTCATTTTTATTTCTGCTGTCAGGAATGAGTGTTCCCTGCTCAGAATGAAATTACTAAGATCCTCCTTTTAGGAGGAGGAAAACACTTTGATCCTCAGCTTGGAGAACATGAAACACAAGCACATAAGAGCCATTACACCCCTGCTTCTTATGCCACTTTGTTCATAGTCTGCATACTCCTTCTTTTAATCTGGTAATTACATTTCACCAAACGTACCCGTTTATTTCCATGATGAGATTTCTCTCTCTCTCTCTCTCTCTCTTTTTCTCAAGGAAAGACACTTGGTTGTGAATGCTAAATGTGCTGAGTGCAATGGGCTCCCCATCGACGGCATATATAAAAGGTGGCTGTGGGGGCAGGGAGCTATATGGCTGCCTCACCCATTTAAGATTTGATTGGAGTGAAAGAGACATGGAAGGGCCCATTCAGAACGCTTCTCTGGTGGCATCTGTTTCAGAGTGATTGCAGGAGACAGAGTCTATGCTGGCTCTGGAGTGGGCAAAATTGCTTTGTGCACTGAATAAGTGGAAACTCATCTTTTAAAAGTACTTTCGCGTTACTGGAAATACAGATTGCAACATTCAGTCATAGGACTTGATATTTTTTTTCCCCAATAAAAGTCTCTCAGCCCTTCAAGATAATGCGATTCAAGTGCTACAGTGTATAATAATAAAAGTGTATTTATACTTATCAGGCATGACTTTAAAAGAGATTTAAAGCAGAGGCATTTCAATGTTGAATGGGAGAGAATTTCACAATGGGGAGCTCTCGGAAAAAAAACGACTTTGTTTAGTTATAATAAGCAGCCTGTTCTCTGGGGACACAGAATACCAATTACAGGATTAAAGCTCTCAAAGCTCAGTAATACAATAAACTTTGATATTCTGCAAAGTCAATTGGGTGTTTAAAATCAAAACAGGCATGAGGGTACTGGAAAACAGTTTAAGCTGGGGGCCTTAAATATAGGCTATTGCAGAAAAGATGTTGCACCCTAATATTATATGCCGTTTGCATGGACCTGGCAAGAAACACTCATCTTTTGAAGTCGAGCTACAAAAACAAGAAAAAAAAAAGTAGAAGTCATTCTTCATACTGAAACCCACATTTCTTGAAACTCAAGAAAAAATCATTCTGTGTAAGCCTGGTGCACTTCTTAAACCCGAGTTTGTACTTTTATTTTATATTCTATAGTCTCAGACATTTTTCATTTCAAAAAATGAGACGGCCCTTTCTACAATATCAGCTCTAGACACCCACAGATGACAACGACTGTCTGCATTTGAAAAAACTTTTGGATTACTTAAAAAAAAGTCAGGACTTTCTGAAGCTTTTCAACAACTAGTATGGTGGCACACAATGAGATAGGTGATCTATTCTTTTAAAGGTATAAAGAAACTCTGCATAATGTCGGAGGGGAACCCTCGGGGACTTCTAAGCCTTTAGATAAGGTATAATGATTTCCGGGAACTGGAAGAATACATGTCAGAAATTTGTAGTTATTTTTCATTCAACGGAATCATATTTGTATTAAGGCTATACAGGTACTGAGACACTAATCTAATTTAATCAGAAAACTTTTGGTTGGAAACACCAGGGTAAAAGCTTTAGAATGCCCAGTGGAAAATAAACTAATCAGCAGTTTTTCTTTCTGTAGTATCTAGGTAGGTACAGCTAACTGAGCTGTCTCCAGTTGGTTTGGCCATCAGGTGCTGCAGTGAAGTCCTAAAGTGTCAGATTTTCCACAGCATAATTAGGATGGACAGAAATATCAATATATCTCATTTTGATTTCCAGTGAGTGAGACTAATTTTTACTGTGTTCTTTTACTGGGAATGTCCATGTTTTATCTATAATGGTCAAAAAACAAAACAACAAAAGTACCTGTCCAATGACATTACTTTGGTAATAAAATGCTACAATAACACCGCAGGGATGCTAGCATAGCAGAAATGTGCATTGTCTTAGAGGTGTGTTTTTGACCATGTTATGACATTAACCGTCTGAACCAAAAGTCTAACTCTGACATTCACACTTTGCCACTGGTAAAGGTTCTTGTAGAAGAACGACTTTATATTGTACACAGATTCTTTGTACTTTTCAAAAGTTCTACTCACACAAATACATTAATAAAAATGGTTCTGTTATGAATCATCCATTGAAATACTCTCTATGGAGGCAAAACTGGCTCTTCTAAGGCATCACAAAAAGAACCTTTTCTGATACCTTTACTTTTGTTGAGTTTGTTGCTGTTTTCAAACAGGTTGCTTGGTTACAAAATAGTTATAATTTCCCATTATGTTGAATGTGATGTTGACATTCGGTAAAGCCTGTACACCCATGGAAAGGGAGTATGGAAAGGTCAATCACTGTTACTTGGGACACATTCTAAACTTTTCACATGTAAGCCTTTATTAAAACACTTCACCCTGACACTCTGTATGTAGTAGTTGAAAAGAAATATGTTTATATGAGTTTTTATGAATTCAACAACAACAGGAGTTAGGATGACGCAACATGTTGGTCACTGTCTACAGGTATTTGTTCCAGTAGTACATCACAACTAATTAACTTGCTTTCTTTGTTATAGAGGAGAGCCCATTAGTGGGATCGGGTGGCATTGTTCCTGGATAGAACAAATGCCTGTAGACACTGCACCTCTGTGGTGTGGAGATCAAGGGCAAACCACCAAGCTTTACGGTGCAACACTGGAGTGTGTTGATAACAGAGAGATAAATTACAACAATAATAGCTTGTTGTAGTCTAGGGACAACAGGCCCTAAAACTGAAAGAAAGCGAAGTGAAATACATAAAAAACGTCACATTTGGGCTTTGCCCGTCCAGGAAGGAGGCGCAAAATGCAGATTTTCATTCTTTTCTTTTATTTATTTCCAAGACACAAAGCAAAAAGGCACAAAGGCTAAAACTGAAACAAAGGCAGATTCCTGAACGAACATAAACCAAGGATAGAGAGAGGGAGAACCAACATTGGGAAGAACACAAAATGCCTATTTATGCTCCAGTGTAAACCCAAAACACCTGAACATAAATATCACTTGATCCCTGGCCGGCTGTGAATCCTTATTCTTTTAAGACGACCAGGGGAACTACACCCAGTGTCAAAATAAGTGACTGTGGGCATTACAAAAACAAAACAAATACTGCCATTCTATAAATCTAATACAAATAAAAGAAACAGAGAATAACATAAAAGTGAAAAATCGATAAACTATATAAAAACCTGTATTTATACAATTATCTGGATGGTTCAGTATGGCCGCCTATGTTCGAATGGTTAACAAACTGTGTAGTGAAACTCTAACACCGTTCGGGACAGGATTTGGACCAGGGCTAGGGTTAGGACTAGGTTTCGGGCGTGTTAGGGGAAATTAAGGGCAATTTAATAGATACTTACTGAATGTTAATGAAGTATGGCTAAAAATCATCTTTATACTGTGCAAATAAAGTGTTATCAGTGACCTTGATCACTTAACTAATTAAACTATGTTAAAACTGAAAATATTTGTTTGCACTGTAATTCATAAAACTGTTTGCAGATTTAATTTATGTAGCTTGCATCCATTCCAGTGTGCTCAGTATTAAGCACTTGACAGCGAGTGTCGCCATCTTATCTACAAACATCATCCCAAATCTGCTGAAGACCTGAGACGTTTCTTATATCAGAAAGGTCTTATAAAATGTATAATTTAGGGATTTTAGTATCAAAAGCAACCACAATAACTTTTCATAATTGAATAATAAAATCTTAATACCAAAATGACAAATATTGCAAATACAATGCAATACCACTTATTTGATTACTAAGGAGCTCTATGACAGATGGCTTTAATAAAGCTATTTAAGAGCTCATTTAGTTGCTTAGATACTGCCGCCCCTGAAAAAGACAGTCATTGATTTTATGAAACCCCAGAGTGGTACCCCAGTTTAAGATGGGAACTCAACAGGCCTCAACTGCCACTAAAATAAGAATCAGAATCAGAATCAGAATCAGAATCAGAAAACTTTATTTATCCCGGAGGAAATTGTTTATGTGGTGACTGCCACATCACA
>JBBJLS010000140.1:13573489-13587249 GCA_037577275.1 Bryconaethiops microstoma | reverse complement strand
TAAAAAATTAAAAGAACACTTTTTAATCAGAGTATAGCATCAAGTCAGTTAAACTACTGGGATATTGATCTGGTCAGTAAAGTAGCAGAGGGTTTGTTTCAGCTGCTTTGGTATAAATTAAATTACCACCAGGTGCAGTGGAAGGCCAACAATGAGACGACCCCGAAGACAGGAATGATTTTACAGGTGGATTCTACATCTTTTATGAGTGTTTGTTCACTAGTTTTGCATTTGGCTAGGGTCAGTGTCACTACTGGTAGCATGAGGCAATACCTGGACCCTACAGAGGTAGTCCATCTCCTCCAAGATGGCACATCAAAAACTCTCTTAATGTGCCAGGAGGAACAGGGTGAGCACTGCCAGAGCTCTACAAAATGACCTGGAGCAGGCCCCTGGTGTGAATATCTCTGACCAAACAATCAGAAACAGACTTCATGAGGGTGGCCTGAGGGTCCAACATCCTCTAGTGGGCCCGATGTTCAGTGCCTGGCATTGTGGAGCTCGATTGGCATTTGCCATAGAACACTAGGATTGTCTGCAATTGGCACCCTGTGCTTTTCACAGATGGGTTGACTTTGAGAATGTGTGACAGGTGTGAAAAGGTCTGGAGAAGCCATGTAGAATGTTATGCGGCCTGTAGCCTTGTTCAGCATGACCAGGTTGGTGGTGGGTCCGTGATTGTCTTGGGAGGCATATCCATGCAGGGACGCACAGGTTAGACAATGGCACCCTGCCCTTAGGTATCGTGATCAAATCTTTGGACCCTATGCTAGTGCAGTGGGGCCTGGGTTCCTCCTGGTGCACAATAATGCCCAGCTTCATGTGGCGATGGTATGCAGGCAGTTCCTGGAGGCTGAAGGAACTGATACCATCGACTGGCCCCTATGCTCATCTAACCTAAATCCAAAAGAACACATCTGGGACATTATGTTTCAGTCCATCCAACGCCGCCTGATTGCACCTCAGACTGTCCAGGAGCTCAGTGATGTCCTGGTCCAGATCAGGTAGGAGATTCCCCAGGACGTCATCTCACTAGGAGCAGGTAGTCAGGCATGCATACAAACACATGTGGGCCATACAAACTACTGAGTACCATTTTGAGCAGCTGCAATGAAATTTCGGCAAAATAGACCAGCCTGCCGCATCATTTTTTTAACTTTGATTTTCGGGGTGTCTTTGTTGGTCTCCTCTGTTGGTTGATAATTTTCATTTCCATCAAACAATGTGGCATCCTTTCATTCCTAACACATTACCCAGTCCATATCAGTATAGATGTTTTCCCCATTGAGATGTCATGTGTTTTCAAAATGTTCCTTTACATTTTTTAAACAGTGAATGTATAAAATCTATTCATTAAATGTACAAAAGACTATACAGCTGACCACAGAATTATATAAAAATATGCTAATTTATCTTTATTTGTGACACACAGGTTTTTCAAGTATGCACATAGGGGTATTGTTTTTCTGCATGCTGGCATTTGGATGTACAGTTTTGCTGAGCTACAAAGAATTTACCACTGTTAGAAATATTGGTAAGTAATTTCATCTTTTGATTGCATTTGACATCTAAAATGTGTTAATGGAGCTTTGTGTTGAGCTGTATTCTAATATGTAAATTTCCTTTGCAGAGAACAGCAGGGCAGCCTTAGCTGTTCATTGTGTCTTTGTCTTTTGTCCAAATATTGCCTTGTTCCTTGCCTTTATCCTTTGGGGTGTCATTGAGGGTAAGTATTGTGATAAATATTTCAGTTGTTTTATTCATAAAAAATAACTATAATAGTGATTTTGGTTGAAACACACACACACATTAGTATGTACTGGTGACCTGTTCGGGGTGTTTTTTTTGCCTTCCGACAGGTGGCAGCTGGGATAGGCTAGAGCAACCCCCCTATGATCCTGTTTAGGATAAGCAGTTTGGAAAATGAATGGAAGGACAAACATTAGGATCTGTTTGGTCTCTTCATATTTGAAAAGATATTTAAAAAACAGGAAAACCTTCAATAATCTTGTGAGCAGTTTTCTAAACTGTCAGAACTTTACATACCTCTAAATATACCTATTATATACCTCTAAATATTCAATCAGACAAAGATTTTTGCAGAATTCTTCAATAATTCAATGGTTTAAATGTGAACAAAATCTTTTTTTTTGAGTGGTTTGAGAAGAGAGTGGTTTCGCTATTCTAGAGAAGAATATGCAAGCTATTAACCTCTGATAAAACAACACAACACTTTTTAACTGAGATTTATGCAGACCTTTAAACCAAGTCATGCTGTCACTTGCCTACAGTTACAGCCTTTTGGATAAGGCCAGTATCTGCTTCTGTTTTCAGTTTATTTTTACATACGGTTTGCTAATGCATTTTGGAAAAAAGGGTAATAAGGAGGGCATTGAGAAGATGTGTTTTCAAAACATACGGCTACACCAGTTTAACATAAAAACACAGACCTGGAGGAAGAGAGAATGTGTCATAAACTTAATCAATTTAAGACTGAGACCAAATAATGTGTCAAAATAGGAATTGAACCAATAGGCTGCTGTCCCTGGGCTGGTTGTTGGACAAATTTTAACTTTAATTGATGTAATTGTTCTTTAACAAATCAAAATTGAATTATATTGTCAAAAAAATCTTATTTTATATATATATTAGGGAAGTATGCTGTGATCAGCATCTCCTTTGTTTGCATTTCCTGCCAAGACTCCTGAAATAAAATCTCACAAGTACCTGTGCTAGCCTGAACATGACAGTTTTAACATAATGTCTACATTCATATTCTACTCCGATAATCAGGGCTGCTAAGTAATGGGGTCAGTGGACGGTGCTAAAGGACTGAAAATAACAAAAACAAGTTTAAAACCCTGCCATCCATAATCTAAACTACCAGAGTTAAGAGTAAGTAACTAGGCTACCTAAACCCTAACCAAAAATACAGACAGAGAACAAACCAACGTGTGGAAGTGTAGGTGTGCGCACAGTCTAACCTGACCCCACAACCTTACGAAGCAAAGAACCAGACTCAAAGCTAAAAGTATAAAATGAGTGGAACAAGACAAAATGGTTAAGACAAAACGGCCTCTGTCATATTGCAGCAGCTAAACAGACAAATAGCGCAGACAACATGCTGACAACATGCTGAAGCCATCTTCCTTCTCGGTGGTCTCCAATTTAAAGGGGAATTCCCCACCCATGCAGGGTGTCCTACAAATCATCAGTGGGCCAGGAGGCGTGACCTAGAGAACAAACAAGGAGATGGGAAAGAAAACAGAAACCAAAGGAGAACCCTGACACGTAACACCTACAGAATAAAATCATAAGACTGATTAAGTGATTTGTTGATAGCAACAAAACATGATAGAAGGCAATAGTGTGTGAAAAGTCAAATTCCAACCATAATCTACAACACCTGCTCTGACTAATGAACATCTTTAGAAGTATCTGATTGGCTGGAGTGTTAAGTAAGGGGTGGGAGGTAGGATGTAAGATGCAGGTTGGAGCTGAACACAGCAGGACAGTACATCTCCAGGAGAAGGCTAAATTTAGGGTGTTTGTAACTGTGAAACTTTCACAGCTTTTTGAGCTAACGATTTTGAGTAGTGATGGCCCAATACATTTTGTGGGACAGTCTTATGGTGCTTCGCATTAAAAGACATTTCCTAAATAATAGAGAATCCAGGGGTGGCATGGGGGCACAGTGAGTAATGCTATTGCCTCACAAGAAGAAGGTCCAACCAGGGTGGCCAAGGGTCCTTTGTTGTAGGCTCTCCCTATGTCTATGTGAGTTTCCACCAGAAACTCTGGTTTCCTCCCATAGTCCAGAGACGTACAAGTCAACCGGAGATGCTAAATTGCCCCAGGTCTGAATATGTACTTGAATGCATTTGTCTGTGTGTGTGCCCTGCAACATGCTGGTGACCTGTCCATGATGTTTCTTTTGCCCTGTGAATGCTGATCTGATTATTTTTGCTCCAGGGTTCTTCACAGAGGCTGCTACTTGTTCTGCCCTGAATCTGCTAAGGAATCTTTTTCTGTTTTGGGTGGCTCCATATTTGGAGACATTTCGAGGTATGTGTTACTGAGGAATATCGAAATTTGGGAAAAGGAGGATTTGGAAAAAAACAAACAAAACAAAAAACCTGTTAAAAAACAAGAAGACCGTTAGACTTTTAAAGTGATCAATGTACAAAAGATAAAAACTTAGGGCAGTGCATGCATAATACTTGTTAGTGGATATAATGGTCTAATCAGTTGTTGTCTTACAGAGAACATCTGGAGATTCATTAAACAATCAACAATTATGGTAGAATATGCTGTGATTGCTACTTTTGCTTATTCAGGTAGGTACATGTGACTTTTATACTACATTTAATTCACAGTTCATTCATATATGCCCAGCAACTGCAAAAAATATATGTCTGTCAGAACCACAATAGCCTTTTCTAAATAGCAAAAAATGTAAAAACATTTTTTCTAATCATTCACTTTTTAAAGTTGTGGAAAATTATAGATTACATAAAAAACAAAATTTTCCAGTTTTCTACAGTATAAAGTTTTTTTGGGGAGTAGGCTATTGACTTTCTGGCTACTGAGTGCTGATTGGTTGGCATTCATGCTAATGAGTGCTGATTGGTTGAGAAGCTTGTTGGTATTTTCTGATGGTCATCTGTCATGCATAGCTATAATCACCACATCTCAGTAGGTCTGTTTGGCTATGCAGTACATCTGTGTGATGATATAAGACTGCAGTTTGTACACAGTGCTAATTTGCGAAGGATAGGCTTCCATTACATGTTAGCTACATTAGCCTTGTAGCTCCCGTGCAAAACTAGAGAAGCTTTACACACCAAAGATTTCCAGGTTGATTGACTGCATATAAGATAAAGGGAAAACTGTGAATTTAATTTCTGTGCTGAATTGAATTTTTGTGCAATATTCATGACACATACTGCACTGGTGAGCCTGATTGGCTCCTAGAGGAAGATTGATCTTTTTCAAAGGAAAACCATTACCACGTGAGGGAGGTGAGGAATTTTCAGTTGAAAATAGACCAAGGATGTAAATAACATCAGATTTTAATATGCAATGTGGCAAGATGTACCTAATTCACCAGGATGTCCCACAGTTCTATGATGGGGAAATGGTGCAAGAGAGGGCCTAGGAACATGAAGTTACTCACACTTGAACCTGCTAGCTTCTTAGAGACAATGTAAATCATGTTACAAATAATATAAATTTAATAACAAAACAGTCTGGTTTCTTTCATTTGGCCTGAACAAGCCATTCTACCTGGTTTCAGGCTGTTCTGAGATTTAAGTGACTTGTGATTAAGTGACTGATCTGTGGTTTTATTTGTGCTCTAGGTTTTGTTCTGGATCTCTGTCAATTATATCAGGCTGAAAGAAATGCTGGAATATTGCTTTTTCCAGGAGCGTTCCTACTGGCACTGCTTCTGCTATACATAATGATCTGTGTTTCAGGTAGGACTTACAGCCCTTTATTTCATTACAGAAACAAACACTTTTAAATAACCTGTCAGACGGTTGTGTTCTGTTTCACCATGCATTTTTTGACATCTTTGACTGGAAGTAATGAAACATAATAGGTGGGAATGCATGTCTCTTTAGTCTTTCATTTGAAATGTCAGATGAAAGACTTATTTTCAATAGTGCTACAGTGTAATTTAATACTAAATTGGTCTTGTTGGATTTGAAATAGGGCTGCAACTATCGAATATTTCTGGAATCGAGTATTTTGTTGATTTTTTTCATCAATTAATCGAGTAATCGGATAAATCATACTTTTGTGTTTTTAAACAACTATATCAATAGTGTGTTATACAACATAAAAGGCCTCTTACAATGAGCAAGCAATTGGCTGTTTTTCCTCACAAAAAGGTTTTTATTCAAACTCAGCACTTTTATTAGATCAAACCTCGAAACCTTTGGCTTATTGGCTCCAGAACTAAGCCCATTTAATGAACCTTTCTGTGAAACATTTATGATGTACATGAAAAAATCTATGAAATACAACTTCACAAACATAGGTTAGCCTATTTGTCCTTAGTTTGACCTTAATAAAAAAGGAAAAAGGGGTGTACACCCTGTGATAGCCCATCTGAGAATAAAGAATGAATAACAAAAAGTATAAAAGTACAAAATAGCAACAAAAAAAAAACAAAAAAAAAATATTTATATATATATATATATATATATAAAATTTAAGTATAACTAATAATCCAACTTAAACAGTACCATTCCGTACCATTCTCATCCAGATGAGGTAGGTAGAGTAGAATGCAATGCTGCAGCACCTGAACTGAAAGCATCCTCATGTGAGCTGTACTTCTCCAAGCGGGCTCGGAGCCTCTTTGGGTATCCTTGTCCGGCCCACGGTCATAAACACAAATTAATAATGTTGTCAAAAAATCGATTCTCAGATACTAATCGATACTAAAATGTATTATCGTGTTTGATATCAATTAGCACTGGTATCGATACTTAAATGCCAGTTTTGCATCTGCCGGTTCACAGAAATCGCCGGCAGACCACATCAATTTTCATCAAGCATTGCAGCGGGCAGCCCCTCCCCCAGCTACCTGAAGGACCCAATGTTTACATGACAGCCCATTTGGGATTTAAAGGTGCGTGCCGCTTTTTTTTTCCTCATTAGAGAGTTTTGGGGCTTTGGAGGCCTGAGGCTCTCCCCCTGGCTCTCTACTGAGGAAAAAAAGTGGCACGCACCTTTAAAAACAGCTGTCACATTTTGTCCCGTAGCTCGGCCGGAAAACAACATAACATCGCAAAATTTTACCGGGACCCTCAGCTCCCCAAGACCTATCGAAGCTCTCCTCAGCAGAAAACCGGCATGACGGCCCCTGAGCCCACTTTAAATTATTTATTAAAAAGTTCCTGTGTGTGTTTTTTCCCCCCTGTAGTATCAAAAATAGTATCGAGCACCATCCTTAGTATCGGTATCGAGTTTGAAATTTCAGTGTCATGACAAGCCTAGTAGCAGCTTATCAAAATGTATAATTTACTGCTTTTTACAATGGGAGAAAATTAATATTGAGCAGAATTAAGTTCGTGTTATCGTTGGTTCAGCCCTCCAACACAGTTCAGATTTTTCAATTGCCCAGCTCTGCTCTAAAAGGTAACGTATTTTTACAATTGCTAACTGATATGAACACTAGCACAGTATGTACAGTATATGTAATTATTTGTAGGCTGTGTTATGAGTCGATAGTGATGAGGCATGATAAGTAGCAAGAGGACAAATGCACCATAATCTCACTCCTCATCTCTTATGTGTAGGTCCCTCTTATGCCACCAAAACATCTCTCCAAAACAGCACTTATTGAGGCATGGACTCCGCTACACCTCTGAAGGTGTGCTATGGGATCTGGTACAAAAACATTACCAGCAATTCCCTTTAGTCCTGTAAGCTGTGTTGTAGGGCCTAAATGGGTTGCATTACTTTGTCCAGTACTTTCCAAAGATTCTCAGTTGGATTTAGATCTAAGGAATATGGAAGCTTATCCCTTGAACTTATGTCCATTCCTGAACATTTTTTGCAGAATGGTAGAGTGCATTAAACTGCTGAATAAGGCCACTGCCATAAAGGGGTTGTCGTGGCCTAGTGGGTAGCATACTTACATCTGGACCAAGAGCTCATGGATTCGAGTCCTACCTTCAGCTGGGTTCCTGAGCAAGACCTCTTTAGTTAGGGAATGGAAGTCGCTTTGGATAAAAGCATCTGCTGAATGCCATAAATGTAAATGTAGATTATGGAATCCGGCTGCCACGAAGGAGTGTACTTGGTTTGCAACAGTGTTTCGGTGATGCATGTCAAAGGAACATCCACAGGCATGCCAGAATCCAAGGTTTCCAGCAGAACATTGGCCAGAAGGTTACACTGCCTCTGTTATGCATCTGTCCACATGTTTGACCAGGCATCCTTTTTCTTTTGGTTCATGAACATTTTGTGCTACAGTTATTGTTCTCTAGGATTGGAATAGATGGACTAGCCTTTGCTCCCCCCCCCACCTGTTACTGAACCTTGGGCACCCTGTCACTGGTCAATCAGCCACCAATCCTTTTGGCTAGGTTCCAAGAGCTGCCATTTTTAGGTGCTCTGACACAGTTGTCTAGCCATCAAAATTTATCCCTAGTCAAAGTTGATCAGATCCTTAAGTTTGCTGATTTTTCCTGTTTCCAGTACATTAACTTCAAGAACTTACTGATTGATGTGCATCACTTACACACACATCTCTTACACACACATCTCCTAGATTGGATCCTTCTCCGAAGTTGCCCAGAGTGTCTGAGGTTAAGCTCGCGAGGGTTAAGCTCTCCTGAGCAGCACTATGTGTCCTGGTGAATTGCAAGGGGGAAGTCTCTGATTGTTGTGATGGCATATGCACCGAACAGTAGTTCAGAAAATACAGCCTTCCTAGAGGCACTAAAGTTCTAGAGGTACTATAATTCCTCTGGGGACGTTGTAGTTGTACCGGGAAACTTCAATACTTATGTTGGTAGTAATGTAGAAACTGGCAAACCATGAGGCAATTCGAAGCCAGAGGATTCAAGGTCATTGACATGCCAGGAGTGAAAGGGATCTGTCCTGAAATGCTGAACACTGTGGATGTTGTTAGGCTGTCATGGCTGACATGCAGCATCAACAAGGAGGTGACTTTAGTGAAGAATTCAAGGAAAACTACAAAATGGAGAGGAAAAATAGTTCACCTGAATGCATGTCACAAACTTCTCTGCCTGTAGCTGCATATAGCCTGTTTGTATGTAGCTGTCTGCACAATCTGTAGGTTGGAGCTGTATTAATTAGTCTTATGCTAATTTTAAAGCATTTTGCGGTCTGTTTATTCTTTCTGAGCATTCACACAGAGTCAATCAAACAGGTCATTTTGAAAAAATAAAAATGATATAAATATCATCTGCATAACGGAACTAAATGACTGGCTGAAGTTATTGAAGCTGGTAGAACTTTAACAGTAGTAGTATGGAGGAACTCCACAGGTCATTTTTAACCAATGAAGAACCATTCCTTAAACAGACTGGAATGCTAAATATAAAGACGGGAGCTTGAATCTAAAAACTAAAAACTCTGATATTATATTGCCTACTTTTTCTATGTTCACCTTTTTTAAGCTATGGCAACTGAATTAATTAGTTCTAGGAATAATGTGAATACTGGCAGGTGGATAAATGTTTTTATATCAGCAAAATAAATTATTTTAGCTGGTCTATGACAAAAATTTGATGCTGAAATTATTTGATGAACATGTGTTGATTCGCTCTGAAGAATGTGATCATTATGCTACAAATGTTTTGGGGGGAAAAAAGTTAATGAGAAGCTTTTACATGCTTAAAACAACTTATAAGCTTCCATTCACAACAATAAATCAGTATACTTGTAACATAGCAGTATTCTTAAGTAAGATGCTACAAAGAAATAGGAAATGGGCAGCTAAGCTTCCTTCAAGTATTTAATCAAACTAATAAGTGTGGAATTACTCAATCTGTACACCAAATTAATCAGATTAACCAGCCCTAGTCTTACACCATATAATTTACAAATGTCGAATGTAACACCGACAAGCATATTACAGTACTTCTGATTTCTTTTTTTTTTTGCCTGTTTGTCACTCTTAAATATTTCAGATTATCAAACAAATTTAAATATTGAACAAAGGTAACCCAAGTAAACACAAAATGCTGTTTTTAAGTGATGATTTTATTTATTAAGGAATAACATGGCCCTATGTGAAAAAGTAATTGCCCCCTAAACCTAATAACTGGTTGTGCCACCCTTAGTAGCAACAACTGCAGTTCAGCGGATGCAATGACTGGGAATTAGTCACTTAGCTGTGGAGGAATTTTGGCCCATGCTTCTTTGCAGAATTGCTTTAATTCAGCCATATTGGGGGTTTCCGAGCATAAACCGCCATTTTAAGGTCACGCCACTGTCATGTTCTCCCTTCATCCCCAAATGAGGGCAGACGCAAATGCAGACTTCCATTGCAGTTTCTTTTATTTAAACAAAAACAAACACAGGGACGAGGGTCAGAAACAAAAAGAGAGCACACAAATTAATCAGCATGACGGTGGGCCAACACTACAAAGTAATAGAACACTACAAACCAGTAGAAACACAAAGCACATTTTTCCTGAGCACACCGGCCAGCTGAACCACATAAAAAACTCAAACCCGGCATGCTCAGGATTTTAAAATAAAGACCCCAAAACTAAATACAAGGAACAGAAAAAGGACGGCCTCTACAGGCCTCCAACCGTTACAGTAACCTCACTGTTAGATGGTATGCTGTCGTTTTTTGATTGCAGCCCAGTCCTTACATATTGTGTGCAGTAGATGAGCTCTGTGGGCAGAGACTAAGTATGCCTGTGTTTCTTCTCTTGAAAACATGTCTTTTATTAGAATATTTGTAATCTGGTGTGCTTTTGCTACCTGTACAGGAAATGTTCCAGGTTATTGCTCTGTCTGGGGCTTTTAGAATTTGTTCTATAAAAACTCTCAGGCTGTGCAGTAACAATCTTGAGCTTCCTGCCTTGTTCCTTTAAGGGAACACATCTGCTTTCCACAGTTAAGTGAATACAACTTAATATTATTGGATTTGGCTTCTTTCAGAGCTTGCACTTCAGTGTCATTCTGTTGTCTAGCTTTACATATTGCATTTCTGCCTTCAGACCCATGGGGAAAGTTGGCTGTGAGATAAGGCATCAGGTTCAATGCTGGACTGTCCTTCATGGTAGAGGACTCTGAAATCAAATTCTTGGAGGCAAATTGTGAGTCAGTCTAGATGAAAGATTATGATGATTATACACTCAGGTCAGTGCTGCATGGTCATGGATTACCACAAAGTGAGTGCCATCTAAATAATGATTCTACTTTTGCTCAGCCCATACTACCATGAGAAATTATTTTCGAGACACCAAATAAGACCTTTCAGCTGTTGGGAGATGGGGTGCATACATTATCACTCACTTTTATCATCATTTTTATCATCATTTTTATCATCACTTTGTCCAGACCAGTCTCACTGTCATCAGTCTCACTATCAATGTAGACAGATCCTAAAGCCAAAAAGAAAAAATTAAATAGGTGTCTACTGGTGACAAATACTGTTTTGGGGATGCTCGCTGAATCCATGTTCACATGCCAATGCCTACTGCTCCGATCTAATACTGAGGACTATGTCACCATGCAGCAACTCCAGTATGTCAAGTTTCTGTTGTCATGGCGTAAGCATCAAGGTGTGTCTTGGCACTGAAGCATCTGTAATCTATGCAGAAGCATTTACTGAAACCTTAAACTCATGCCTCTCTCCATCACTAGACATGCTGTAGGAAGAGTCCAGGGTCATGCCCATCCTTGCAGGAAAATGCAATCCAAGAATCAGAGGAAAAGTGAGATCTGCATTCCCTAAAATAAACAGTGGCAATTTTCCACTCAGTTTTCCCAGCTGGATCTGCATATTTACAAACAGAAACGTTTGCCCTTTTCCTGGCTTCCATATTTCAGCAAGATTTTTCAGCTTCATCCACTATGGCTCTTTAATAAGTGAATGTGTATTTCCTGTATTAACATTGTAGAAATGGGATTGCAAGAGCACTGGTAGAATAATAGATGTATGCTGACTACAGTGGTGTACTGGCCCTTAGTGTTCGTCATGTGAAAGGTCACATTCAGTCAAGATTCCAATATAAGAAATCTAGTGTACCTCAGCATCCGCGTAATAGTTCTTCAAAAAACAAAGAGGAATGACTCTTGTCCAAATGTGCACTACTTCCAGAGCGGGAGTCTTTTGCTGCCCATGTTGCTGGTCATTTCTACTTTCTCCTCAATTCTGATAGGTGGCTTAATATAGGTGATAGAGACACTCTCACTGAGTACACTTGATGGACGCCTTGTGGGGGCAACACTTTATTGGCGTTGTGGGTGCCGCCAGCATAATTCTCGCTAAATAATCCGTCTCATAAAATTACTTGCAGCTATAAATTATTGTCATTTTTATTCCTATTTAAATTACAATTATTCAATAAATTAAGTCTATTACTATAATTTAAATGTATTCAAATGAATAATAATGACTTCTGAGATCTTCTGACTTCTGAAATTGATAAAAATGATCTACAGTTCTGAAAGTTAAAAGTTCCACAATAGTGTGGCTTCAGTTTAGTGATAACAGCAACAGGATTTAGTCAAATGGCATTCATTGACATTGACAATCAGGGGTGAGTAAAACCTTTTTACAGGACAATCCCATATGGTCTTTGAGTAATCAGAGAGTGTAATGAATACGAGGACAGATCCAATTGCAGAAGGTTGGTATTTATTAAACAGGAATACAGTCCGAAAAGCAAAGGGGAAAAACCAAGTCCAGAGCCAAAAGTCAAAACCGTAAATCCGTATATCCAAGAGTCCAGAGGGCAAGGCAAAAAGGGTAATCCAAAAAGACAAGGCAAGGTCATAACAAGAGGCAAGAGACAAGACTAGTGAAACGCTCGGTAACTTGGTTAGGCAAGAATACTTCGCAGTGAGTGTATGTGAGCATGGTCCTTATATACTCCCCAGGATTAGAATTCAGGTGAGGGTGATCTGTTTCTGATTGGAGAGGAGGAGATCCTGGAACTGGAGTCCTCCCTGTTCCTGGATCGGGACTCCACCTCAGTCCCGTGTCTCACACAATGTGCTATTTCAGGAAAGATCTGTCAGAGGATTTCATCAGATTCCAGCATTCATAGCTACAATGGTCTGATACTGATGCCTGTTATTGGACAGATGCCATCTCTAATGAATTCTTCTGACGGTTCTCATTTGGATGGCCACAAACCAGAAATGTTTCTAATCTAGGACCAAATATCAAAGTGGCTTTTTAGTAAAACATGAACAAAAAAAACCTGGTAACATGAACATACCCAGACTCTTCTAATTTACTGTTATTGTATTATCTAACCTGAGGGAATATGTTTCTTATAACGTGAATAAATGAATGAAACTCTAGCATGTAAATGCTCAAATGTGTCTCTAGATATTCAAACTCTACAAAAAAATAACATTCAATCATACAGAAACGCTCATGCTTGAAATCTAACACGTCATTTAACTCAGAAAATAGAGTAAATAACTCCTGGCATTCTGGCACATTTAAATTCCAAAAACTTTGTTTGCGTGTCCTTTTGTCTTTTTCCTCGCTCTTGCCTCTTTGATGATGTGTAACTACTTTCCTCTGGCAACGTGCTATTATTGGAGACAACCTGCATACTGATCACCGCGATAAGACACGATCTTTTGTCTTTTTGATGGCTGCAATGGCACACTTATTGTGTTTGTTAGCGTTTAACATGCAGGTACTGCAGTAAACGAGGAGAAATGTATTATTTTAGAAAGGGATGCACCACAGTTTTTGTTTTTTCGCACAGTCAAAAAACAATTCAGAGTATTGAATCTCGAAAAGATATCCATCCTCAGTTTGGGATGCCATTTAAGCCTAAATACACCAATACATGCTCAAAAAATGTATCTACTCATCTTTTTTTGTAATCTGGACCACCACCAATTTTTTTGACTTCTTGTTCAATTCACATTTATTTTGATGGCAAAATATATTAATAACACAATCTTTGCATGTGTAAGAGTGAGAAAACCAAGAAAGAGTGAGTCCTCAATAAGAAGGCCAATGGCCCCCCCACCCCGCTGGCCCCACCACGTTCAACTCCCACCCCCCA
>JBBJLS010000140.1:13558222-13572977 GCA_037577275.1 Bryconaethiops microstoma | reverse complement strand
TTCAACTCCCCCCCTCCCCCACTTCCCCCCCCCCCCCCCCCCCCCCCCCCCCCCGCCCCCCGTCTCCCCCGCCGTCATCTGTGCAGGCAAGGGACGGTTGTAATCAGCCAGCAGGTCAGAGAGTGCAGACAGGTCACAGTCGATGTGGTCCGGCTCACTATGTGGCTTGTAGTGGCCAGCGGGAAGCCCTTGTCTCTGGCCATATATCTACTTCTACTTTAATGTCACTTTACACACTGTCATGCGAGACGTTGTGCTTAAATATGATTACTGCAAACCCATCCATCTTGTGCAGCATCCAGTCAAATTGAAACACATAACAGTATGGACATCCCAACATCTCTCTCCTCTCATGGGTAGAACAGTCCATAAATCTTTTTCTTTAAAAGTGGATGCCGCTTTGGTAGTCTTTGAGTTCATCTCCAAGGATGACAAAAGATTAACTTTAAATTACATGATGATCAGCTGTCAGTTTTTGCTGCCTGCCCACTTTTGGATGCAGTATTGTAAATCTCCTTATCAAGGTACTTACGCCCCTTAATCTGTTATTCTCCTTTAAAGGAACAATTTGGTGAAGTTTACACCACTTACCCCATCAGCCAAGACATGTTTGGAGTCCAAAGTTTGTTTCTTTCGTTTAGCATTGAACCTTCAAGATTAATGGTACTAACAAACATTAGTAGTCAATAGTCACCTTAAGCTTTTACAAAAATACATTGTTAAAACATTTTAGAACCAAGCCACATTGAGCTTATCATTAAGGTGGCAAAGACTTCTTGATGTGGTTTAGAGTACCAAACAGCACCAAATTACACCATATGACTACAGGATACTATAATATGAAATACATTATGCTCAATTTGGATGACTTTTGACTATAAGTGTGTAAAGCTCTGAAAAACCTTGTCTGTGATTGATCTTAGATCTCAAAATTAACAGTATCAGTCGGGTCGGGACAGGCTGGATCATTTCAGGTTGAGCTTCAGTCTAATACACATGCAAAGAGCTACTATAGATGAAACTAAGTTAAAGGGGAGGTTGTAGTGTGTACATAGCAGAAATGCTTGTTTTTGATTCTACATTCATGTTTTTGATTCTACAAGAAGAACCTTTCAATGATTATTTATGGATGGATGAGTAGAAAAGAGGATGAGAGAACACACATCGTAGGAAAAAAATCTCAAATCTCTAAAAAGATCTAGAATATAATTCAAATAAGTTAAAGCAACAAGATTTAGTAAAGTTTTAGACCATCTCGTATATAACTTATGTTGGATAGTTTCTATTGGTCTGTTGAAAAGTTGACACAGTTCGAAGGATAGCTGGAATTTTTTAATGATGCAAAAAAATAGGACAGCTTTTGCTCCAAGCATGACGACATACAATGAAAAACATTTTAAAGACTTACCATAGACCTTGGATATGATATGATATGATATATGATAACATATGATATGCACAGACTCAAAGACCTGAAAAAACATAACTAACAGAACTCAGGCCAAGCCATTATTTTTTAGACTGCAGGTTGAAAATATGTACTTTTTTTAACACATTTTTCAAAATGAAAGAAGAAAAATATGATTATCTCATATGCGTATGAATAAGGTGGCAAGTATTTCACCACATCTTCATTTTAATGATACCTATTTAGAAACAAAATTGACCGAACCAATTCAGTAAACTTCAGACACTATGCCTTTCTTTATCTGTATGCTGGTAACAAACTGGATGTCACATTTTAGATCAAACAACTATGGAAAGAACAGACTAAGTCTAAGCAGAGTGCAGCTTCCACATACTGCATCTTCAGCCTCTCTTCAGAATGTGTGTGGCAAGATTCAGCTGGCTGTAGCACAGCCCAGCTGCTAATAGTGCAGCTCAATAACCCAAAGTAAAGGCCTTCTGTTCCCTCCATATCTACCCAGCCAGACGCACCACTCGCACAAGAACACTTGCTTATCAAAAAACCCACATTCTATCAACACCATACCCTCTCCCAGCACGACCAAACTGCATGCATTTTTCCCCCCTTTTACAATCTGCTGCTGAGGACAGCTCCACTCTCGCACTCAAACAGACCCTGCTATTTATAAGGGACCGTCTGTTCACTAAGAGAGACATGGTTACACTACTCTGGATAATGAGCTCGGGACTTTACTAGTCAGGCATAGAGGCAACAGTCTTCAAGCTAACAAAATGAAGTTTATTAGTTTCTTGCTTACAGAGAATAATTATGCTAACTTTGTAGTGTCCAACATGACACCCCACTGTGTGGATTAAGATATCTCAGGGTAACAAATTATATTTGAGTCACACATTCGGGAGGCATCTGTGTCCATACAGATAATATATAAATATACTGTGAACTACATTCACAAAGTTTTTTCTTATTGTGACTTTTAGTTCAAAATATGTAAATAACCTCTGTTCTGATTGGCTACTGTATAATGTGCCTCAGGCAAAAAGCAGTCAATTCTAAAACCCTGACCAAAACCTCACTATGGAGCAGCAGAGCTAAACTGCTATAGGCTGAAAAGGTAGATATATGCATAAATGCATATTTTTTCCTCATATTATGAAAACAGAAAATTCAAAACAGCTGAATTTTTATAAACAGATTATGGACTGGGGAGTAAATTGTATGTTTTGAAACTTCAATGCTGTTTATGTATGTAAAACGTTTTATTTAAAAAATGTTTTTAATGATATGGACCCTTACTTTTATTACCCAATAATTTGCTTCCATCTATACCTACATATCTGCCTCTCTAATTCCCTCTTTATCTGTCTATGTCCTACAGACTTTACAAATTTTGACCAGAGGTGAAACTGGACAGTCACAAAGACCAATGCCAGCATATTTATCCTCTTTACACTTGCTCCTATATAGGAAGCAGACAGACTTGTCCACTCACTCCACTGCTTGACTGACGCAATCTAGAATCGAATCGGAAGCAATCAAGCAGCAAAGCTCTGATAGAAAAGCCAGCAGGTGATGTGGCAAGTGCATGGCGGTTGTGAAGGGAGATCAACTCTTACACACCATGTGACCTCAAAGAAGATACTAAGACTGAAAAACGACTCCATCAAATTCACATACACACACACACCACGGTTCTAAGTAGCTAATCTTCACAGTGGATCAGAAAGGGGCAGACAAAGCACAACAGCGACTGCCACAATTCCAAATCATTCATTTCAAACTAGTAGTTACCACCACGGTCTACTCACTGAGTCTCAGATTCCAGTGAAGACAAGATATTCCACCCACAGCTTTGACCAGCAATTAGCAGGATGAGAGTTTTTTAAACCTTAAATCACATTCATTTGCTCACCCAGTTTTTTTTTCTATCTGAATAAATGGCGATACCTTTAAAGGGACCACATCCTACCTTTTCTATAACTTTTCTTTTGCCCCCCAAAGTCATTTTGTAAGCATATGAAGCAAGAACAGGCACAATTATTTTTTACATTAAGATGTAAATAATTAAGATGGAAATATCCTATGGGCATAATATACTGTATATACTTTAAGACCAGATGGTCTGAAATACTGCTTCTGACTTAAGCATGGGTTGGGCTAAACTACTGTAGGCTGAATGGGAAGATATCACAGAAACAATGTATTTAAAATGAGCTTTTTTGCAGCTTTTGCACCTATGAACTGTGTGGAGAATGGAGAGTGAAGGGCATGTTCTGAACTTTTAACTATTTTTACAAACTACAGTAATAATTTCAGGGGTGCTCCTTCAGGTTTCTGAAGCAGAATTAATAATACCCAATCAGTGCTAAAAAACATTATTTGCTCGCACAATGTTAGGTGGATTTCTACTAACGATTTCACTTTTCCTTCATGATCTTCCTAAGATATGATATCACTCAAAGCTTGAATTGGTATAATCACTTGCAGTTTCAACTGTGGAAAAAGGCTGAATTGCGTCCATGAAAACCATGCAAAATGGAGCACTTATGTCAGAAAAGGGCTCATATCACTAAACTCTTTGAGTGATGGACAAGGGCTGAAGGAGTGGAGTGGAAAAGGCGTGTGAATGCTGTGATCCAGGGCTGGGCTGGGGCAGGCCAAGGGCCCTTAACTGCCCTGTTGAGCCCTACTGACATGTCATTCATTACAGCAAGCTCATGCGCTGGCAGGACCACACTGTTTCTCACTATGACCTGAGGGTCATCAACAGTGACTACCATTTCTCCCTGTAGCCCAGCTCAATAATGTCTTATAGCCGCGTAAAAATTCGACTGCTAAATCAATCAACTCTGGACAGCAGCTTCAAAAGAGGTTGGGGAGGGTCTCTAACAACATTCGTGTTGAAAATCGAGATTTAATAACTCACAGCGCCTACCTGAGTTTTTTGTTTTGATCTTTTTTTTTTCAGTGGAATGGTAAATGGTCTATTGCAAGCAATGGACAAAAAGTGTTTAAAAAAGTATGATTTCCAGAGGAAAATTAAGCAATAAACCAGTATAATAGTGCATTTCAATTCCCCTCCGTATCTTTCTCTCTTTCTCTGTCGGACCAATCTGCACAGATGACTTGAAGACCTTCAAGCAATACCACTTCAAAGAGCTCGGTCAAATATTGCCTATGGATATTAAAATTATCTGATTCTTCCTCAGAACCAATTAGTCTCACAATCCCAACTATACCAACGCTTTCAAATTAAACATTCTGCAATATTTCATAAAGCAGCACATTTATCTTTCATTGGGGCAATCATCTCTCCTAAAATGAGCAGGATCTTAACATGGACGCTGACCCTGACCATTAGGATTAAAATTTTACCAGGGACTGAGGAAGCTCAGCATACCTTTGCTGCCTTATCACAGCACACGAAAAAAAAAAAAGGGGGGGGGGCATTTTGGCAGCTGAGTATGATGCAAACATGCCATGTCTGTACCCAGAACATAACAGCTTTTACAAAGTAAACTATAAAATAGTGCTAAAGTTGAGCGGCAGTACAGCAGTGCTGATATTTATTTTTAACTAGAGACGATGTAGGATTTGTAGCCCAATGCCAACATATGATCATTTTTATGTATATACCTGGCAATACGGATACATAAACATCTATAAAATGCAGAAACTGGTACTATGTCTTCCTGGATTAACAAAAATATAACATTTATTAGAGTAAATCTATACATCAGCAGATTAGCAAACATGTACTGATAATGTTATAATAAAAAAATCACAATATCACATATCTATTTTAATGGTGTAAATAGAGAAATGTAGTCAGCTGGTGCATATGTTATGTTGGGTGGATCAGACTGTTTTGAAATACATGAAACTTAAACAGTAGCTTTTCTTTCTAGAAATCTACTTTGTGCCTGGTTCACGTTTATAATACTGGGTAAGATTCTTTACCATAAGGAAGCAAAACATTCCAACTTAAACAAGCTACACTATATGGACAAAAGTATTGGGACACACCTCTTAATTATTGAATTCAGGTGGCCCCTTACTTCCAGTGAAGGGCAATGTTAATGCTTTAGCGTACCAAGACATTTTGTACAACGCCATGCTTCTAACTTTCTAAACACAGATTGGGCAAGAACCTTTTCTAACTCCATATTAAAGTCTATGTATTTGATGGCAATGTCATTAAAGTCCCTGTAGGTGTAATGGTCAGGTGTCCCAATATAGTGTATATCATGGCTATAGGACATTGTCTTACTTAAGAAGCATGACTTCATTAACCTTTGTAACGCTAACCAATCATCATATGAACCCACAATGTAAACATGGGAAAAAATATTGTGACATTGAATTTTATCAACCTCGCCCAGTATTGGGAATATGTTTGATGACTGATTTTGAGTTATTGACCTGTAACAGCTAAGATGTACTAGAATGGTTTGGGAAAACTTAGATATAAATATCATGGGACTAAATGCGTTGAGATAAGCCTTAAAAAAGCAATCCATGGCATCATGCCTAAAATGAAATGTACAGAAGTAAATCATGCAATTTGGCCAGATTTCATGGCTATGTCAGAATGCATTTAAACTGAATGGGAAAACATTCTTGAGCAATTTCATAACCATCCCACACAATGAGTAGGGAGTTAACCTTCTGTAATGATCACCTCAGTTTTATCTTCATCCACCTGTTCCGGCCCTGTGCTCGAAAAGATATGATGCACAATACAGGGGAACATGTGACACAGACACAGAGCTGACCCCAAACACCCACCCTCATTTCCAAAGTCTTTCTTTCATGCAAAAGCAAAGCAGGGACATGCAGAGGGGAAAAAGAACTGAAATAATCTTTCCATCACTCTCGGCATGAATTGGTATTTTGATGAGGGGGAAAGCATTAATCAGAATGCTGCTGAATATTTAATGTCACTGCCATTATGCTCTAATGTGTGCCTGACTACAGTCATTTAATGGAAATGTGGGACATTCATCAAAGCGCTCCGGTCATTCCTACACAGTCATTTGTTTCCTTGTGGTCTGAACTGAATGACCCTTGGAATGTCTCATGATAGGTATGACATGAAGCAATACAAGTATACAGATTTGTTTACACTCCCTTCATCACACAAATCCCAACAAACACATAATAACCACATTCATCTATTTATCTGAGTCTGCAGGAATAGGACAAGGACAGTAACTTGCATACAGATCCGTTATGCATATGTAAATAAAGCCCTGCAACCCAAATTCACTGTGCAGGGTCACAACAGATTTGGCTATTTAGAAGCTTTTCAAAAATTAGAAATAGATTTGTACACTAAATATAAGACATCTATCAAAGAAGACAAGTAAAGGGGAATTTGGAAGACACCCTTATCCAGAGGGTCTTACAATCATTAGTTATAGGGACAGTCCCCCTGGAGCAACTGAGGGTTGTCTTGCTCAAGGACACAGTGGTAGAAAGTGGGGGTTTGAACCTGTGACTTTGTGGTCATCAGCTTCACAGTCAAGTGTTTTACCTACTAGGCCACTACCACCCCACAAGAAGATGCTCATTTCCAAAATGTTGAAAAACCTGATAATGCAACATTTTAGTATTAAACTGAAAAACATACAGTGTGTGTTAGCTGGCAATCGGAGCACATAATCATGAAAAAACTATAATCTAAGCTATCTGCCTGTGATTTTACATTTTCAAGCTTGGCAATGTATTAAACCAAATGAGAAAAGACAATGAGGTTAAGCTAATTAATCGGCACAAGATCTGTCAACGTTTTACCTCTGCCTTGCTCCCATCAACTTAGTCATTGAGCCCTGAGACTTAGCCAGTTGTGGGCCCTGGAGGATGAAGCTTGGAGGAGAGCTATCGCTGTGGCACAGAGGGGGTTTTACAAGGCCAGCTGAATAGCTCTGCTGAAACCGATCAAGGGTATCACTTTCTACTGCGCCGGAGCCGGCTGAGAGCGAGAGAGAGAAGAGAGGTCTGTGTTCAAACACAAGACAGTGGGAGACTTTCTGAGTCACCAAGTCCCTCTGAACCTCCCATGCTTTAGTGAGAATACTGTATCGTGTTAATTTACATTTCTCACAGCAGGAAGAGGAAAGAGATGTTCTGTTAGGTAGATGTTTCACTTTCAGCCCGGCAACAGTTATTGCTCCAGGATCTAGGTGTTACTCAGTGGATCATTTGGCAGCAATGTAAGCAGATCGTCTAAAAACAACACAGTTCAGAGAGTAGCTTATTTCAGAGAAAAATTTATGTTTTGATGCCATTTGATTTGTAATTACATATTTTTTACTTTTATGTACTATCTGCATTCTGTTTAAACAGATTTAGTCTTCACTTCTACTTGTTTTGATGTCAAATAATGACCATAATATCAAAAAAAAACATTGTTTTTGTTAATTCTGTTAAATTTGGCTGTACAAACAGCAGTAGTTTATTCAGTTATCTTCTACTAAGAAAAAGTATGTGACAACAATCATAAGTTCTGCATTTCTGGCAGAATTTCTGTGCAGCTTTGAGTTCATTTCGATTTACGCCATGCTTTATTGGTGAAAAATGCAACTTGCACAAGTTACAACACTACTAAAATTACAACAACATCAATTACAACAACATCCTCTCAACTCCTTTCATTTGACCCAACCCTTCAGTCCAGCTCCCTCCTTAAACTGATCTTATGGATCGATGTGCAGATATTCATTATGGCCAATCTCCAGACCTGCTCAAGTTACAGAGCCTTGGCTAACTGCAGTTTCTTATCACATAATCAACTCCAACCAAGCAAGGCAATAACACTAGATCAGAGATTTATAAGCAAGCCAGTGCTCTTCCTTAACAGCAAGGCAGGCTTAAGACTACGATAGCCCCTTTTGAGCTGGGGACCTTTGGCTTAGTGCTTGGAGCTCAGATCTCTGCCCACAAAGAGAGCTTTCTTCCTTCTCCCGGTGGCCTCTCCCACCCTTGCTCATGCAGCCACCGCATCAGAGGACAAACCATTCACCCATTGAATAAATAAAGCAAGAAATAGTGTGTGGGGGGGGAGAGACTTGGCACAAGCTCGCCTGGGTGGAGAGATAACAGAAGAGAATCACAAGGGCATCAGAAGGAAAAGCCCTCTCTCCCAGTCACAGAGATAGAGCCAGCCGTAAGCAGGTTTTGGTTCTGGAAGAGGACAGTACATTCTACACGAAGAAAAAAAACAACCAACTTCCTCTCTCTCATTTTCTTCCCTCATTTATCTCCCTCTAGCAGCAAATAATTACTCTGGTAATATATTAACATGTCACTTCATTGCTGTCACATCAAAACATCGTAACTTTTTATGCCATTTGAAAATGCCAGCTGCCCTTTACAGTATGTGGACGTTTCATGGTGAATGAAGTGAAATTACTTGGAAAATAATGCACATCAAAGTAAAGAATGTTGTCGTCCTTCTCTTTCAAAGTCACAGGAGAAATACAGCGTTTTGTGGTGGCAGCAGGGACATACAGTTAAAGGGTCTCATATAATGTAAAACAGAATTTTCCTCACTATTTTTGAAATGCATGTTGTACATGAACACTGTTAAAGTTTCAAAACATTCAATGCACTTCCTAGACCAGTCTATCTATGGAAAGTTCACCGTTTTTATGATGTCACAAAAATACATTTACAAATATCCAACTATTCGGTCCAACAGCAGTTTAGCGATGTCCACGCATGATGATGCAATAAAGAAAGTTTCACCCAAATATAAATGCATCAGCCTTAGTAGCAATCCATCTACAATATGTAATACCTAGGCATTTTGCTGGTTTCAAGATTAAGCAATTAATTCTGAAAATGTGTCCATTTAGATAGCTATTTAATTCATGTTTGTAGATATAAACACAATGCCTGTCTCTGATAATTAGACACTTGTACAATAACACTGAACAAGTGCAGAGCTCTTGTGTTTATTGTGGCCATATATACTGCTATAAATGCAGTTTCTAGCTGGAGTAAAAAAAGTGGTTTTGAGGAAAAAAAAAAACCAATGGTCAGACAGTTTATGCCTAAATATAAATCAATACATTTTCAGGTCATGCTGCCCTGCTCTCTCTGGCTTTTCCCTGGAGTCTTTCTCTATTCCTGCTTTCTCATTGACGATGCTATACACAGAATAAAGCAGTTGATCAACATGGAAAAAATCAAAATAAACCACATTTTACACCAAGGAGCATGATGAAGGTTAGCCTCGAGTCAATCTCCAGCTGCCACAGAGGAGTTTTCACAGCATGGCAGTGCATCATCCATAATAAAGGAGCATCACAGTGTGTAAATCCTTTCTGAAGAGGGACAAATGTTTAATTATGCCTTATAATTTACTTATGCACCAGTTCATCCCTGAATATTAATTTTACCTATTTTTAAATGAAAGAAAAAAATCTATCAAAGATTAAGTATAATATAAGCAAGCAAGAAAATAAAAGAGAAATAAACCTCGGACTGTGGGAGAAACCGGAGATGCTGGAGGCGTCTTGGACTGTGGGAGAAACCCATGCCACCACATGGAGAACATGCAAACTCCTAACCTTGGAGGTGTGAGGCACAGTGCTACACACTGCAACGCCATGGGGCTCAGTAAGTTAAACACTTTCTCTTAAAGTTTGGACGCCATAGTTTATACTTCTGACCGATTAAATTAATTAACACTGGCAAATTTTTCATTGGAATGAACTGACAGCCAACTTGGACTGTATTCTAATACAAACATCAGAGACGCTTTTGCAGTTTAGTTATTTTGAGTACTTAAATGCACGTATGAAACCAGCGGCATAATTCAGTCAATTTTTTTTATGAATTTTACGTATGAGCCTACAGCTAAAGCCAAATGAAACCAATTCAGCAATTGTTGTTGAAACAGATAATGGAAAAGAATATGCACTTCTGCAACATGCAGTACAGAGGCATTACGAGGCAGATCCATAAGTAGTCATTTATTCACAGCTGTGTTAGCACTTTTTTTTGGATACAGAATCATATTGTAGAAACATAAACAGGTGGATCTATGGCTTAGTCAGCATGTCAAGACAGAACTATACAAAAAGAGAAGGACATTCAGTGGAGGAAATATTATACAAGACCATGATTGCTACACTTTTTATTTATCTTTATAAATACGTATGAGATTTGAGGTTTTATTGACCACAAACATTTGTAACTTATTTTACATTTTACTTTATCCTTCATTAAACAAGCTTTTGCTACTGTTTGTTACCTTTAAAATGATAATTACTCATCTCAGAAACACTCTTTGTAACATCAGTGTGAATGGGTGGGCTGAACTGCTATGAGCTGAATAGGAGCACATCTATAAATGTTGTTTTTTGTGACATAACAATACAATATTACTTCAAAATAGGCAATATATGCTGCTCAGTGTCCATAAGTGGATTTTAGGGAATCGGAATAAATGATGGTATTATGAATGTTTATAATGATAACACACTGTCTGTATGTGGACAATATGGACTGTGAATGAACAATAGTAGTATTATTTATAATAATGACATGCTATCCATATGTGGACAGTATAGGCAGGGAAGGAAAAATGGTAGTATCAGTGTTTACAATGATTAGATAACTCTATGTAGACAGTATGGATGGGGGATGAAAGACGGCAGTATCAGTGTTTACAATGATTAAATACTGTCTGTAGGTGGACTGGGAATGAATGATGGTACTATTAATGTTTACAATGACTGTATTATTTATTTTGAAAATAATAATAAAGTGAGAATAACTGTCTTAATGCGGGTCCTTCTAGTTCATTATATGTTGTTTATCAGTCTGATAGTTGTCAATATCCATGAGCAAAATGCATACTACTTTGTCACATTGTTTGCTCAATCTTTTATTCATTCCTTACAGAACTACTACAGGTCAAATGACAGCCAACTTTAATTGAATCCGTGTATTTCTGCCCTACACGTAATGAACTGACTAGCAGACCATGGCAAAAACCTTGTTCCCTTTGCTAAAAAAAGAGGCAAAGTTTCATGACAGCTGCTTGATGCAGCATTTCACTCCATTCATCTATTAAGAGCATGTGTGTGTGTGTGTGTGTGTGTGTGTGTGTGTGTGTGTGTGTGTGTGTGTGTGGGAGGGGGAGACTAATGTGAGTGAAAAAGCAAAAGAGCGAGTACGAGAGGTTTTTCCAGCTTCACTCTCCTGAAATGCCTGCATACAGATACCTCCACTTGCTAATCCGGCTAATTCCATTTGCTATTATTAAAGGAAAGGTTTCTATTAAGGTGGTTCAGACAGAGGAAAGCAGGCATGGTTTTTCAGGCCCCAAACCAATTCTAAACCCAAGCAATATCTTTACTTTAAATCACACAGCACATTAGCGTGCTTATTTTTTTCCCATGCTGATCATGCTAGCTGAATGCTGTTTCACACTTACAGAAAAAATCCAATTAGATTCACCATTTATTCACCATAGACCAAAATGTGAATAACCTGATGTAACATACAACACAGATACATAAATAAATATCAAGCTATTTAAATAAGTTACAACAGAGGTACACTAGGACTAACCTTAGTTAAAAGTTTGAAAAGACAACATTCTAAGCCCCCAAATCTGTCACATGATTCAAAATTCATTTTCAGGACTTTTTCATGTCAATTTTTATGTTACACCCAAGTTTACAGACAAACAACCCCATTGCCAAATTGCACACTACACAATCTTAAATAATAAAACAACAATAACAACTTGATGCATTTCCATGAAAAAATGCGAAACAGGTTTGCTTGGTTACTATACCATGCAATCCTAAACATTGGATTCATTGGCAAAAAAAAAAGTTTTACCACTGGAGTGCACTACTTCACTGGCTCTTACCAAGCCATTTATGGTTAAAGGCTGTTGAATGTGTAGCTGCATTTCTGGTATGTGATGTTTTGCTTATAAAAACATGCTATATTAGAATAGATACAAATAAACATGAACGCTATAAATATTAGAAGTTGCCATGTATCATTTGGTTGCTGGGTTCTCAGGGATTTCAGCAACTGCACAGGTTTGTTAAAGGAACATTTTGAGAGAAAGTCAAATTTACTGTCTTCTGTTGCACTAGTCATCCTAGTCAACCTGCTCAAACAACCAGCTCTTCGTTGTGGTGGCACAGACTTACTGATATGGTTTACCACAAAGTAGAACCTAATGTGAGCTAGTCTTATAAACTATAAAGTGAAAGATTGTGTAATTTTAAAACCAAAAAGTTTCCATATTAAAGTATAATAAAATACTAAACACAGCCAAAATAGTTATTGCGGACACTCTGAAACACCAACACATTTTAATCAAATTTGCAGTTTCAGTTTGTGATCCCATGTTTTATTTGACATTTCTGTTTTAATGCGTAATTGTTCTGATCCTCTTCAGACCTCAGGGTAAAGGTTGCAGTACTATCCTTTCATACCCAACCTCTACCACCTGGCCTATAAAAAATAAAGACAAGACGCTCAAGACTATTATTCCAATAATGAATACAGAACCATTACACAAACATCAGAACCCCCCCAAATATACAAGCACTACAACCACAATTATTGCTAAAACAATGACATTCACTATGAGATGAACACTACAGTACATCTCATACATAATTTTCCCCCATAATATTGTGGTAAAACCATAATAAAAGCTTAGGTAATTACTGGGAAATGTTCATAACGGCACATGCCTAGACGCTAACCAGGAGTTATTGCAAGATCACAGCAAAAGGAGAAACAGCAAAGAAACTTTATGATGTTATCAAAAGCCATAGCAGTGCTTGAATAAAAGCAAACTAAGTCATAACAGATTAACAAGCAGGTTTCATTTGTAGTGCATGGGTATGAGCATGCCAGCAATGTTTGTCACCTTGCTTTTTCTTTTTTAATAGCCACTTCTGAAATATTTAAGCGGGTGCTATATGAAGAACAGGCGATGAGCCCGAGGATGTTTAGGGCAATATTAAAAAATGTGAATATATAAATAAATATGAGATGTTAGCATAGAGGCATCGGGGTAGCTGTCACGATGCTTGCGCCAGACTAATTAATTCTGGGGCTTTCAGGAAAGATTCCAGAGCTGAGGAAGAAATGGAAAGAGTGTCATCCAAGCATTACTGACATCTAAATATGGACTTTCCCTATTACTGCAATGAATGCAAGCTGAATCTTGAAAAAGCTGTGACCTTTTAAATGTGACATGTTACAAACTGCTCATAAGTAATTGTAACATAGCTTGAGCTAAATAATATTACAGGGAAACCCAAACATTTAAATACTACAATGGACAATAACCCAGCTGATAACTATTCTGAATTGGAAGGATTAGTGGTATTATTATTTACTTAAAAAATTCCATTTTTCACACTCAGTACTGTACTGTGTAATGGTGTGCTCTAAACAAGCTACTCTGTTTACGTGCACACCTGTCATCTAAGACACGCACTTAAACTAAAATGAGACAATGTAATCAGCACAGTTTATTTGACAGCCCTGTTTAATTGGCTTGACTAAGATCTTAGTCAATATAAGTTGTATCTAGGTTGCGTGGTAACAGCATAACAAGTAGCCCAGGCTATTATTGGTCAGAGTGTTTGAGTTCACAAGATCACACACCCGGATCTAATTACACAAGTTCAAAGTCTCCCCTCATCACATGTTGTGTTTGGAATGACTTGAAAATCAAGGAAGCAACAGATCACTGTTTTGTGTGATGTGCAGGAGAAAGCAATAGTCAAAACTATGTTACTGCAAAAACATACCCAGATCAAATTATCAGTTTACAATGGCTCAGCAATCACCAGAAAATACTGCTTTGGCAACACCTCGGTAAAGCAGTATACTTCACAAACTGAGGTCCTGTTTCAAAAGGTTCATTGTTGTCATGGTATGCAGAGCAGGCAACTGCCTTCTGCTGCTGATTGGCCATAATTTTGCTTGATGATATAAAAAGATATATAGAAAGAAATGCAACCAGAAGGGATAGCCAAGAATCTGATACTCGTTAGAGGAGCAGCTGAAACTGAGACTATGGCCAGAAACTCGAACACCAATAACAAAACACAAGCACATTCCTTCTGCACAAAGTCAAAGTGCATTATAAAATTTCTGTGGCAGTTAAAACATCCAGAACCCAAGACAGATACAGGATAAATCAGAGCTAAATGAGCATGTGCTGAGGCAATAATAAAACTATATATATATATATATATATATACATATATATATACATATATATATATACATATATATATATATTAGTAGATTTATATGTGTATATAT
>JBBJLS010000140.1:13538461-13552860 GCA_037577275.1 Bryconaethiops microstoma | reverse complement strand
TATATATATATGCTTATGTATATATACACATATAAATCTACTTATATATATATATATATATATATATATATATGTGTGTGTGTGTGTGTGTGTGTGTAAGCAAATATTACAGACTCTTTAAACTGCTGGTCCGCTAGAAGAGTTAACGTGTGGGGTGGCTGGTGGCCTAGTGGTTAGGGTGTTGCCCCCGCAATAAGAAGGTTGTGGGTTTGAATCCCAACTGCTAGTAGCACCACTGAGCAAGGTACTGTCCCCACACACCCGTCACTGGTGGCAACTCCCTGCTTTGCTTGGTGAATGGGTTAAATGAAGAAAGCGTGACTATAAGGGGCCACTTTCCTTTAATGAGACTTACAGCTTTCATTCAAAACAGCATAGTGAGGCTTGACTGTCATTATAGTGCCTGTTTCTGCAAAAGTCAGAATGTGGTCTGAGCTTGCATTGCATGACAACATGCAAAAACATGTTTGTATTTGCATTTGTGTACTTGCATGAAGTATGTTTCCAGACTCAGGCTAGGCAAAAATGTGGACCATCTGTTGGACCCCAAGGACTGGGCTGAGGAACAGTGGCAGCTGTATTTGCCTGCACTCGGAGGACAAAGATAGCATAAAGGCTGAGGACAGCGTGAAGCAATCCAGCATGCCTCATCACGTTGCTATTGTGGTCTTTTCATGTATGACATATAACAAAGACATGGACAGGCAAAACAAACACAGACAGGCTACCTTCTCAAAAATGCCCAGGGAGAGTGGGAGATGATTTGCATATATTGCTGCTTAAAATTAGAATTACTGCACTGCTCTCATGGGCACTGTGTTTGGAGTGAAATGGATGTCCCATGACAATAATTTGAAAAGTTAATCAAACATCTACAGTAGGTTTAGTGCCCTCCAGGATGCATTATAAAAAGCCTAAGCCACATCCTTTTCTGAGCAACAAGACTGCAACCATGAATTTGTGGTGACAAGCTTAGGCCTTTGTGCGCACACAGTCATTTCCTTTAGCATTAATGTGATTCAAGGCAAAATATTTAAATTGCTGTGCTTTTAATAATGCAGAGAGCCTAACAGAGGCTGCACTTCAAGGGGAGATGACATGCTTTTGAATAAAGGATGGCATGGGATCATGGTGTGTTGCTCTGCAACAAAAGAGAAGGAAAACACTAACTTGAGTTGGATGAAATGACAATTTCACAGCAGACATGATCTCTTCTGACTCAAAAATGAATCTAAGCACAGTGGGGGGACTAGGATGAAGAATGGGAAAATACCAAGATGGACATGGGCAGCGAGGGAGTAAAAAGGCAGTGCATCAGCAAACACAATCAACAGGTCATCCAGAAGGAATTCGGGCAGAAATTTATTCAGAGAGTCGAAAGAAAACAACAGGTAAAGACATTTTCTCCTGCTGTGAAAGGATTTTCTCTGGAGCCCCGCCCACATCATAAAGCAATAATGAGCCAGTTTGTTTCTGGACACTCTAAATGTTACAATGTTGTTCTTTAACTTGTTCATTAGTGCTCCGACAGCAAAAGGCATTAACAGGCAGTCCTGCTTGTTGAGTGATGCCGTTTGAAAGAACCTCGGGCGACTCGGGTAATGTTGCTGACTCTGCACTTTGCACTCTGCAGCAGCATGTGACCTGATTTAGAGCACATGTAGCTGGAAAGCACTTTTGATTTCAGGGGGGCTGTGATTAAAAAGACTCTTGCATCTATCTAGTGAGGAAAGGGGCATTCATCTTTACCAGAGAATGTATTTTTATGAGCATGGATATTCATTTCAAATATATTTGCACAGCAATAGCTGAATCATTTTTAAAAAAGGCACCAAATACAATATATAAACAAAACCAACAACGGCAACCATTTTACCAAACCATTTTACCACCAACACAATCCTATACTTTTGTAGTTACTGTGAACTTTCCATAAAAGAACCATCTATTGTTCAACCAACATATAAATAGATTTTTTATTCAAAAATATTTTTTGTGAATGTAATATGTAAGACTTTTTTTAGCATGCAAGTCAAGAAGCATTCAGAAACCTCTATTGATGCAGTGACTTTCAATGGGAGAGCAGGCTTGCTTAACATAAGCATGGGTAATGCAAATATTTCACTACTGCCTATTCCAAGACCTGGATAGTATGGCTACAGTGTAAAGAACCAGCTCTGGAGAATAAAGAGTAAAAATAAACTACACTGGTAGCTGGAAGCAAGATGCACAGCTAATGCAAATGCATTAATCTAAAATCCCTAGACAGCACTAATGTATACATGCCTATAAGGACAGACATAAAGAGTGACAATTGTAGGAAGTACAGTGCCTACAGCAGAATTCAGACTAAATAAATCTAAGGGCCCAAAAGGGAAAGGCATGCAATATCACTGATGTACTTCCCTGAAAGCAATTTTTGTATTTTAAAGTTATTCTACTTACCTTTGAGTTATTGAAGTAATGGTATCATCTGTACAGAAATACCCTCCCCAGTCACTTTCACATCAGAGAGCACCACTTGAACCTGGTCTGAAGGCTTGCTGTCTGTAGTGCCTGCACTGGTTTAGCAATTTCTCAAGTAAGTTTAACCCCCAATGGTTCTTTTTCTATTCCAGTTCAGTGAATAATTGTGACATTTCTGAAATTAAATTCAACGTAATCAATAAAGGCTATCTATTTTGCATTCAGCATGCAGTCGTTTGACTGTTGCAAAAGGGTTTTTGATTACACAGCATCTCCCTCAGATATCTAGCATATATCTGTGGATCCTGGATATCATAGATATTTAAATTTGGAATAAATCTTGAACAGGGCAAGAAATTCTGCCATAACCTAGTAACTCAGATCCACATTCTCCATTCTCCATTCTCAATTAAACTAAATCTGTGCAAATAAAAATGAATAAACCTTGTTAGAAGGCTTGATATCCCTCAAAAATATTTTACATTTTTAATTTAAAAGAGCTTACTCATCTAATCAAATCCTCAGTGTTTCACTTAATTTCTGAAATAGATATGGGTACGTGTTTGAAAAATGTCTTTAACTATATTGATCAAGAGAATTTCATATGAGTCCAAGTACTGCCAACCACAGAATCATATGCTGCCTGGGAACATGTTTTTCAAAATCAATGTCCACCAGCAGGTGCTAAAGAGGTGCCAAGACCTGCATTGCCTTGGTTTACTTCAGAGCAAACGGGATTATAATTAATGCACAAGCATTTCAGTGATACATGAACAAATCTACACAACATCCAATTAATTAACATGAACAAATCTACACAACATCCAAGTAATACAAAGTACCTGTTCATTTTTACATGAAAAAGAAACCAAGAAACTCTAAACTTTGGTTTAGAAAAAATCCCATTACATTGCTAACATCTACTATTCTACAAAATGCTGAAATGTCTCTGTTCACATATCATCTGCTATAAAGTATAATAGTGGCTTGTGACTGCTTCAAAGACATTTGTCCTAGTTTTGATTTGACAGCAGATTTCTGTAGTTCATTCATTATTGGGAATGTGCTTTACCCTTTAATGAGAAAATAAGCTACTTTTGTTTGTTTAAAGATGGCAGGGTCTTTAATAATCACTGAATAATGGACAGTATAAATGTGTAAAAGATTTAAACCAACTTTGAAATTATGAATATATTATCAAAATATTTGTGAAGAAGCTGAGCTCCAGCTGTCATAATGCATGCCAGCTTGCAATGAACATAAAACATTCTTTTTAACACTATTTTTTAACCATATAAGTATTTTTAAAACATATTAAATCTCATGTAGTTTCTATGCATTTGTTACATTTCAATATCCCATGCATTAGGCTCAGGGAAATGTTAGACGGGTAAAAAACGTATCCCTGTTTTATCACTGCTCTTGCAGGCTAGCCAACTTGTTCTGCACTTATAAGCTTTATCTCACTGAACCAATAAAGCATTCTGCTCTGAGAATACATATTTGCCTTTTTCCCAAGTCGTTAATGAACCATGCTTGCCAAATATAACCACTTTCACAGGTGCTTGACTCTCTGATACTGCAACATCATTCCCATATAAATTTTTATAAGGGAAATTCCCAAAGAATTTCATGGACAGACAGTCATTAATCAAAGATGACTGTCATTAATGAGCATGGACTTTTTTGCATCAGTCATCTAAGACCTGTACGTTCTACCACGCAAAGTAATGCAGGGCTTGACCTATCTCTGAGGACATCTGTAAAGACTTAGAAACAATGGGAAAATCAAATATTATGAACCATTTTCCAATAAAAGACATGTTTTTTAACTCAAGATTCCCAGGTTCCCAGTGACCCCCACATGGATTATGCTCTTTTCCAAAGGCTCAACTATTATAATAATGAATAAGAGATGATAACAGACAGGAGAAATGCTGGACTATATCCATTTATATCCATGTAATTTTCAATGTTCAGTTCTCATAAAACTACTGCCAGCTAATAGTGCATGAATGCACAAAATAAAAATGCGATAAAAATACACTATATGGACAAAACTAATGGGTCACATCTGTCAGGAGTTTGGGGTAGCCCCCTCACTTCCAGTGAAGGACAAACTTAATGCTTTAGAATACTGAGACATTTTGAACAACGCCATGCCTCCAACTTTGTGTTTTAAGAAGTTTGGAGAAAAACCTTTTCTATTCCAGCACGACTGTGCCCCAGTGCATATAGCAAGAACCATAAACACATGGCTGGATGAGTTTGGTGTGGAAGAACTTAACTGGCCCACATAGAGCCCTGACCTCAACCCCATCCAACACCTTTGGGATGAACAGAGATTGAGAGCCAGTCCTTCTCATCCAACAACAGTGCCTGACCCTATCAATGCTCTACAGAATGAATGGCCACACATTTGCACAGAAACACTCCAAAATCTTGTGGAAAGCCTTCCAAGAAGAGTGGAAGCTGTTATAGCTGTAAAGGGGATCGACTCTATGTATATGTGCTTGAATACAATGTCATTAAAGTCCCTGTTTATGTGAAAGTCAGGCATACTTTTGTATGTGTATGTGAATTGTACGTGAACCAGTTTTCAGCAATAAAAATATTTTAAAAATATGAACTTGCTATTCCTTTGAATACACAGTAATATCAAAGTAATTCCAAAAGTTAAAAAGGCCATGTTTAATTCTTGACTAGAAAAACCTAACCCACAGCATCCATTAATAAATTGTAACAGTGAATGCTGGCAATGGTTGATCCCTATGCTGCACATTCAACCTGTCCACAGTAGCCGACTTTCCAGCTGAGTACGTCATTGTACTCCATATGGACTTCATGGCTCTGGTTTATAAAAAAATAGTTTTTTTGTTTGTGTTTTTGTTTGTTTAAGGCAGGAGCAGTGCACTAGCGATGAATACGGTAAAAGGGCTGCAGTCAGAGGAAGGGCATAGGGACAAGTGGAACTGTGAATGATCACAATGGCTCAACAGCTCCAGATCAACGGCTTTGACTCATTGCCAAGCCGCTCCACCTTGATTTACATTTGCTTTGCTGCATGTCAGCCAGGAGCTAGGTGTTCCAGAGCGAGCCTCACTGCTAGACTCCAATACCTCCTACACAAAAGCCTAAATGTACAGCAGAGCTAAGCACGCATTAAAATATTTCCTTTAAAAATGCTTTCAACTGGTGCTTGATTTTAAGTGGCACATGTTACTGTGACAGAGGAGTACTGGAAAATAAGGGTAAACAAACCCAGATGGCAAAGTAATCAAATGCCACAATCCTGAAACAAGAGTGATGCTGCTTTAAGAGTGCAGGAAAATGTTTTTATCAGCTTTGCACATGTGCACTGAAGTGACTTTAAGGGGCTTGTAGACATCTATTTGAAAAAAAATTTGAACCCTACCATGAACCCTACAAACATAAGCTACAAAAGTCTCTGTCGCTATTTCGATATTAACTACTGTGCAAGCACTGTGTGGTTCTGTTCATATTTCATATAATGACATGTTCAAATGCATCACAGTATCACAATGCTTTAATGAACCTGTGTCCTGAGCAGAGGTGAGCAATATCACAATATTTTATTGACATCATGATAAATATTGTCATTGTGATACAAAATACTCTTAAGGACATATCATAGATATCATCAATGCTTGAGAAACACTGAACAACGGCCTATTTCATCTCAAAGTTGGCATATTTAGTCTTGTTTAATTGCAATTAGAGCTGCACATGTACGTAATTTACTGAGTTTTGATAGTAGTGTGCAAAACGTGGCAAAAATGTACCACTTCCAGAACAAAATATAAAGAAATGTTATATATCATGGAAATGCTTTAAGTATTGTGAGATAATATTTTTTCCTTGGTCACCCCTAGTACTGCAACTCACTAAAAGAATGTCTTACAAACTTAATAACTTGTTTTGGCTGGACTGCTTTATTCTGTGTTAAACATGAATCAGACAGAATTTTGATTTCTAGCGAGAAAACACTACTTATTTAATGTTTATGTATTCTTAACTATTCAGAAGAAGCTGCTGCACCCAGTAAACAACATAAGCTGCAACTAGGCAGTCTTTCAATAGATATGAATATATCCTGAGGTCCATTATCTATCAGAATTCCTAGAATTAAAAATCAATATCACTGTGTAGTGCACCAGTATAGAGGATATACGACTACCCAGCACCACACTGTGTCATCAATCATTTTGACAGGCAACATAATATTGTCACTTCATGCTCCCTTATCATTAGAAAGCCTGTTACATCAAGGTTGGTTCACACCATAATGTGCAGATCCATCTACAAATGTGAAATAAAGCAGGGGTGTACTGCAGAATGTTCAGCAGCCGTATTTAACAGATAGATGTTCATTGTAGAACTTCATTGTGGTCAACAAGGCATGACACTGTTCAGATGTGTCACGGTATTACAGGTATTAGCTTGTGAAACCACACTCCTGGACTCCTTAGAAATCTGAAATCCAAAAAGTAACACAGTGACAAAGTTCTGAAGTTCCGAAAGGAAAACACAACTACAAACTCCTTTTTGAAGGCATACGGAAGAAAAAGTCTTCTCTATGCAGAAGGTGTGCTCTGTGTTCTGCCTGGTGTAAACGATGACTGTGCAGCACTTCACACATTCACCACAGGATGTCAGTAGCTCAAGCTGGAGAGAGCAAAAGAGCTGGTCCCCTCCTCCTCCTCTCCTCTACTGTGGCTTTTCTCTTGGCAGACAGCTCTGCACAGCAACAGCCCACACCTCCTCTTGCTTACTTCCACTAGATGAGCACAAGCGGTACCTGCGTTTCTCTCGCTGTCAGCCCAGTGCCTTGGCGTGTGTGGCATCTCTTCAGTGGAAATCATACCTTGCACTCTTAGAAATCAAGGTTCCTAAATGGGTGTTGGCTTGGACAAGCTGTTATAGATCTTAATCATACCTTGATATCTTAATGGTATCATAATCTTGTTACCAGTGGTGCCGAAAATCGCCAACAAGTGCATATTCTTTCAACTTAAATGCTTCTTTATGATCGTTCTGGCACCTTTATGACCGTCTTGCCACTGAGGTAGAGCTGAACGCTGTGTTCTGACGTTCACTCTGCATAACTAACAGCTCACCAAGCTCACAGTATATTGAGTGATGTGATGTGTGTGATTCATCAAGTGCTAAAGGTTAAGACGGGACGTTTACAAGCTATACGGTGATTATATGGTGAAGAGTTACCGCCGCACTGCCATAAAAGTGCCATCTGTTTGCTTCGTATAAATGTGAGTGTTCTACTTCTGTCACCGAGATCACTCCCCCTGTAACCTATGGGGCTGTAATGACAGCTGCTAGCACCGATGCAAATGCAGGACAAACAAATACATACGCCATAGCCACATAGTGAACCGGCGTAAGTCATGCATATGTATGAGATGGAAATAGGGGCATGCATAGGGATTTAGGTTAAAGCTCAGCGACTCTTTTGCTCTCTCGCACTCTCTCCCAGCATCTCGCTTTCTCACGCTCCCTCTCTCTCTCTCTCTCTCTCTCTCTCTCTCTCTCTCTCTCTCCGAGCAGCTCTCACTCTCTGCAGTAAACCAATTCATGAATTTCAGATTCTGTCGTCACGTCACTCCAAGGATCTGAGAGATTCTGTCACCAAACTATCCTCCACAGGCACCAACAGACACCACAAACCTGAAAAATGATTTATGGAAACGGGCAGTCTTGAGTGACACAGCGGCGATGAATAATTGCTGGTGGCTGCTCACGCTTCCTCAAGCTACCTCTGTATAAACACACAAACACATACACACAGACACACACACACACACACACACATACACACACACACACCCACACACACCAAACACACACACACACACACACACACACACACTGACGGCCAATTATGCTGCAAGCGCCACAGGGCTAAGCGTCTACGCTTTTGCACTGGTTTTGCTCACAGGGTCTCTTTCGCATGCTGACACAGAAATTATCACCCACCACAATAGGAGGGAGAAGAATGCTTTTAATGGAAGTCTGCATGCTAATTTAAACATGGTATAGGGTGTCACAGGTATACTGTTACTATGCACATGATTCTGTCCACTTCAATAAAGTGGACCTTTGATTAACTATCCAGTCCACTGAAGCAACAGAGGAAAGGATAAAACTCTTATTTCAATCAAAATAGGAGTATTTAGACATACCTGTGATTCTTTCAAAAACATATTTTAATGATTCAGAGTGTCTCTAAATAATTCACACAGGTTTATAAATATTTTAGCATAACTTTAATATGACAGTGGTAGGTGCTCTGTAAGAGTGAGATTGAGTGTGTGTGTGTGTGTGTGAGAGTGTGTGTGTGTGTGTATATGTGCATGTGTCTATTTGAAAGAAAATTAGCCTTCCAGGCTTCAAAGTGCTCATCTCCATGTTGTCTCTGTACCTAAGAACTACACGCCAGCACGCCAACTTAAGTAAACCTCCGGCCACGTAAAATGCCCTTCCTTGAGATCTACCCTCAAGATGATATTAATTACAGAGTAATCATTGTTAAAAAAAAACCTAACATTAAATACAACCTAATGAGAAACATAGCAAACCTGTAAAAGTCCCCAAAGTAGAAAACAAAGAACAGACGCATTTAAAAATACCTAATTTAAAAAGTAAGTATTCAAATACACTACACTTCACCTAATGCATCCATGAAGCTCAGAAACAAGAGTACTGCTATAGTGTGGTGTGTTTGCCTGGATGGCTACTTCTGCAGAGAGTAGCAATGTTACCTGCTATACTAGATTACTATGTTATCAATAGAGTCAGCACATATACAATAACACTTATCTGCTTTGGACAATATCACCAGAAAATAAATGTACAATGAAACAAATCTAAATCCAACATACTCACACTGTGACATGCCAAGTTATCTTTTTATGTATTTCTTCATGTCACCGAACAGTTTGAGCATTTATTAGATGCTCATCTGAAATAAAGTGCTTTGATTAAAAAAAGCTCATTTTAAAGCACAGTTAATTTTTACGGAACAAATATCAGACTGATATTAATACTGACCAGTAGTCAAGGCCAGTTCCACAAGGGGGCAAGAGAGGGTGTTGCCTTCCTCTGACCTCAGAGGGTTAAAAAGATCTTGAACACTTTGCCACTAGCTTGATAACACAAACAGCTTGATAACACAGGTCAACAAAAAAATATATTTTTATAATCATCAGAAACCACTTTTCTAAACCATTCTTTCATGCTGATTTCAGTTCTGCTTTCAGTTTTTTTCAGTCACATCAACTTTTGAATTATGAGTAATATTAGATTAGCAATAGACTTGCATTTTTTTTATTAAACCGCAGGCACCAATCAAGTAACTGTTTCAATATTTTCAGTGCAAAGTCAGACAGGTGCACACTGTGGCATAGATATAATGATCAGTGTCAGTCAGCGACCACTGTTTCTTCAAAAATGCTTAGTATATGATTATTATATGCTAATTATACCACTATCATGCAATATACAATGTGTACGTGCAAGGGAAAAACTAAACACAGATTTGAAATCAGCATGGAAAACACTACAAAACCCACAGAAACCTATCTCTGATGATTTTGATCTGTTGACCTGTGTAATTAGAGCTCACTCGCTAAGACTCATGCTTTCACTCTTTCAGTAGTCAGTTAGCGATATCATATATCACTATACACCACACCCTTCACTCTTCATTGCTGGTTGGACAAGGCCTGGGTGGGCCGACCACTTGATTTCACTCCGTGTGAATCTAAAAGATCAGAGTGTTATATTAAAACAATATGCTACAACATTGTGTGGGGAAAATTTATGCACTTCATACACAAATTATTGAATTTGACTTTTTTCCTGAACAGAAGACAGATGGAGAGAAGCTGGATCTGGATTAAACTCTGCGGTAGACTGCAGTGCCTATTAAACTCATCAAAAAGTCCAAGGTATTTGGCCAAATTGGTTTTCTAAGTCTGGCGAGCAAACAAAGCATTTGTCGTTAACTCATTGCATTTGGCATCATGGATTACCCTCGCCACTGAAAACAGTGGACACGCCGGGTTTGAAAGCTTGCCAGTCAGAACAGCAGTAGCCAAAGGGGGGGGTAAGTGTGTTTATTTATAATATGCCTTAGAATAATAAACTGTGCGATTGCATGATTTTATTCAAATCACCTGTATAGTTGCAAAGCATATTTGACTCAAATTCTCACTGCCCAACCCTTTTATTCTGTGTTAAAGCATTATATAATTGTATAATTATTATTAAATGTATTATTCTTATAATAATTTACCAACTATTCATTGCAAAATCATTGCTAAGGGTATATTTGAATAATTTTTAAAAGAAATAATCATGACTCCCTAAATGAACCGTAGTGCCTTACCCAACATAAATGTTCCTCCAGATTATATTTATTGACTTCAGGAAGCTTAGATATGGCTCTTGACTTTAAGTGCATGAACGGCTGTATATTCTCTAGGCACTTTGTATCATTCCGGCTCCTGCTGCTTGCACTTTATGTAAGTCACTGTGGATATGCATGTTTGCTACACGTGAATGTAAAAGAATTAGATATGTGTGCGGCAGTAATGTGGCCTTTAGCTCCTAGCATTGTTAGCTTATCATTATTAACGTTTCACTCGTTGCAGAATCTTAGCTAGGTCACATTAATAATTATAGTGTAAAACCAGGTCAGAGACCATCAATCTATCATCAGGATTTGGATCTCAGGCTAGAACACCCACACACTGTCAAAAGCGCACGCTCAGACTACATACACACCGGGCAAAAGACATTCAGCTCCAGCTCCACATGCAATCCATCCTCTTAGTAAGTGAATACCTCCCTGGTGTTCTCCAACGTAAGATGACTGTGCAGACATTAAACACATCTAAATAAATTCACGGATTAATCTACATCATAAAATATAAACCGCCTGTTGGTTGGGGGATACGAGCAAATCGTTATGAACTGTTATTCACAGCAGTTTATTTGTGTCAGATCTCTAAGGAGGACCAGGGTGGCCATAAAAACCCAATATATTTCTCCTTCCAAACAGGCCATTTTCAGCACGCTCAATGCAGAGACGAGACAGAGTGAGAGAGAGAGAGAGAGAGAGAGAGAGAGAGAGAGAGAGAGAGAGAGAGAGAGAGAGAGAGAGAGAGAGAGAGAGAGAACTATCTCTAATTGTGGTGCATAATTTAGTGAGGTAGAATAGCAACATGTAATTTGTCTGCAGTGCCAGGGAACATGGCGAATTGAGGCACAAACTTATTGCCTGCAGAACCTTGCATTATTTACTCCTTGAACTGTTTAATTAAGCTCTATCATTACTCTTCCTCCTTTGTCCTGGATACTCTCCCTGAGAGAGGGAGATATTACAGTAAGCAGCAATACAAGCATAACAGTGCACTTCCATAGTATTGGGTGGCACTGATATATTGATCAATTCAATAATCACAATATATTTCAAGATATTTTATGACAAATTTGCACAAAAAAATCTCATGACTACTGTAAATGGCACTCCGCGCTTAAAGACTGGCTTGTATGTACGGCACTGTGCAAAAGCCTTAGGTCATCTGAGAATAAAATAAAAAAGCCATTTATCTGTTCTGAAAATAAAAAACACCAACTGTTTAGCTTGAACTCTTATCTAAAAAACCAAGGTATTCCAGTAGCTGACCCTAGGCTGTGGAACAGTTTACCACCTAAAGAACTGAGAACTGCACTCCTCAGAAGTTTAAATACCATCTTAAAATCTCTTTTCCTTGAAGTATGATTGTGTTTAAATTGTGCCCATTTATTTATGTAATTTTGTACTTAGTCCTTTTTTAGAAATATATCTGAATTGCTTTATATGCTTTACAAATGAAGCACTTTAGAAATCAATGTGACTTGACATTACCCTGCTCCAGAAAGCCCACTATTTACAGTTGCCATGCAATGCCTAGTTAAGCTAATCAGTCCTTCAGTTGATGAAATCTGGTGCTGTTGATGGAATTTAATAAACAAGGAATAACTGAAGAGCAGTAAGAAATCGAGGACCAAACCTGTGTTTTATTCTAACCAAGTAATCAATTAAACTTTTTCCTTAAATGTGGTTTATATACATTTTAAACCATTTCAAAATTAATCTGAAGTACTCAGCAAATGACATGCATTGCAGTACTTTTTGTTTATGTTTAAATACCTGCCAAAAAACTAAGGATCTCTAACCCTGTATATCAGTAATATTGGTAGACTGGAATAGATATGGTGCTCAGTACAGACTTTTCTTTGTAAAATTCAAGTAATTCTCACTCTTTGGTTTTAATTCTGTAGCCTCCTGCTGGTTAGAAGGTTAGAGAGTAGCTGTCTGTATCCGCTACATTCTGGAACTGTAAATCATTCAATGTTTAACTGAAGGATGAAATGTATCATGAAGAATAAAACCAAAGGAGCAAAGAAACACAGAGAGAGCCAGAATTCAGAGACTCCTCCACTAGCTCACTGGAGGCTGGCTAACAGCTGGAAGCTGTCAGGCATGGAACCGGTGCACAAGCTGGGCTATAAATCCCAAGAGGCCCCCTAGAGGCGACCCTGACCCCCCCCTCCCTCTCCGAGGCATGCATGAAACATGCTGACAGGTACACAAATACAAACACAGGTGAGACTAGTAATTTCCAGCAAATGCAGTTAGTCTTCCTCCAGCATTCACTCCTTTGTGTAAAGCTGCATCCTTGACGCCTCTAAACCAGATAATGGATGAGTCTGGGAATAGACGAGGCTTTGTTTTGGTTTGGCATTTGCTTTTTTCTGCTTCACAGCCCAAGCTCATGAAGTAACACCTGCCTGGGACCTGTAGAGTGTAAATACTATTTAGCTAATAATTTACACTGCAGTTTCTTTACACTTACAGCATGGAAGAACACCAGCTATTGGATATAGTCCACGATACAAAATTCCTCATAGCTTTTACATGACAAATAAAAATAAACTGAATAACAAATGAATGTATAGCACAAAACAGGCTCTAAAACCAGTACAGATCTTTTTAGATTCTTGCAAAAAATATAAATAAACAAAAACCATTAAATAAATACAAATGTACCTTCACCTAAGCACCGAGCATTTTTTTTGGTACTTTCAGATTATTTACACAGAACATCAGTTTTGCTTTGGCATGCTTTTTGGGATGACTGTGATAAGTAGTATGAGTCAGATTTGCAAGATTTATATAATAAGATAAGATAATATAATAATATAAGATTTATAATAATAGTCCTTCTGAAAGCTCAGTCACTAGCAAAGATGTTCTCATTCATCTCTGATTTTGGGAAACGGCAACAAAGAAGCCCAGGGAACATTTACACAATGCATTGTCTTTTTCATTCACTGAACAAAAGCCTAAACTGACTGGAAATTACCGGCCACTGGGGACTGCATACAAGCCTGTGAGTAAATCCCTATACAAGAATGAAGGGACCAACCTGCTTCTCAGCAAACAGAGTTAACACTGCGAGGGTCAACAATATTCAAAATGGGAATCTGGCCAAAATAAAACATTCACATCTAAGTACACCTACAGGCCTAACTCTAAAAATAACACAAAGTGTCTAAAACAATATCTATAAATCTTTTTTCCAAACAGAGAGAACAGATATTCATCACACATTACTAAGCATAAAGATGATATATATAAGTAACAGTTGGTTCAAATATAAATATATGAAAAAGAGGATGTCGCTATCTGTGTCACTGTGAGGTTTAATGGAGTACAAAACTCTTATGTAATGACAAAGAATAAACATATATATATATATATATATATACACAGTTGAAACCAAAAGTTTACATACACTGTATAAAAAGACATATAACTTTTTTTTTTCTTACTGTCTGATATTAAA
>JBBJLS010000140.1:13521131-13533591 GCA_037577275.1 Bryconaethiops microstoma | reverse complement strand
ACACACACACACACACACACACACACACACACACACACACACACACACACACACACACACACACACACAGATCACACTGTGACACTTTACTCAGAGAGTTTTTAATGCTGGTTTAAGAGGATAATAATTTGGGTTATTAGCGTATTTAGACAGCTTTCTCCCACACTATTAACTCATAAACAGAACTAGATACGCACATTTGAGTATTTTCAATTTTTCAAGTTTTAGTGAATCAAAGTAACTGCAAAAATCAATGGTCCTTCCACATTTGTGCATGTGTATGGTTTATTGTTATTATTATTATTATTATTATTATTATTATTATTATTATTATTATTATTATTATCATTATTATTACACTGAAATCAGAAACAAAATGGTATACAAAAGGAAACTAAGATACAGAACAAACCATGGTCTTGCCAGGACCTTGGGCGTCTTTGTCAGTAATTTATCCCTGTTTACAACACTTCTTTTCATGCCTGGATAGTTTGGAAGGCTTGTCTTGTCAGGTTTTACAAATTTCTGACATGTAATAATAGTTAAGCCAGCGTAATTAGACATTTTGATTTTAAGATGAATTAGCACATGTCATGCATTACACAAAGCACACACAAAAGGTGCCACAAAACACTCTTCAAGCAATGTCATAGAGGAACATTTCTGCTTCCTTACAGAAATATTTTGATGAAGACATCTGTGTATGTGAAGAACTTTCACATAATGAAAAGGTTTTTTAACAAATGAACGGCTCTTTATATTATGTGGTGCTTCTTTAAACTTTAAAAGGGTTCTTCACATTTCCACATTTCATTTGTAAAAATGGGTACTCCAAAGAAATACTAATTGAAAGGTTCTTTGGGGAACCAAAAATGCTTCTTCTACAGAACTATGCGAAGAACCCCTTGTGAACTTACAACTTTTGCATTGGCTGAAACCTCTTTTTAGAAAATTATCCAGTTATTTAGCATTAACAAAAACAAAACAGGCTTCCAGTCTTATAGCCTTCATTGAAGCTAGCAAATGTGGGTTAACTATAGGGTAAGCTGAGATACAGCAGAGAAAGAATGTCATGTACATGATTTTCTGCTCATTATAACAATTGCAGTTGCTTAATCAGATGTTTTAGTGGCCTGCTGGGTTCTCTTGATGGAAACATGGCTAAATGTAAGTTATTCTGCTCACTGGATTCAGCTCACACTGACACACTCCCTAACAACAAACAAACCAGCAAGCTTTGTAATGCGAAAAACAGTGGTTATTTACTCATGATTATTTCAATGTCCTCCACTGTGTCCATACTAAACTAAAATCTTCACAGCGGATGATGAAGTCAAGTCAAGTCCAGTCAAGTTTATTTTTATAACACATTATCACACACAGAAGATCATTCAATGTGCTTTACAGGAACAGAATAAAAAATAAAATAAAACAGAATAAGATAATGGAACAAATAAAAGAACAGAAAATTGATAAAAGAAAACGGAAAGCGCAATAGAAGTGCAGATATTTAAAAGAAGACAGAGAATAGTGTGATTTTTTGCAGCATTTTAAAACTGGCTACAGTGATGAAGTGCTTAAACCCAACCAAATCAGCCTAGGCGTGGAGGCAAGGAACCCAGTTTATCTGTACTTTCTAAGTAAGTCGACAAATTCCTGTGCTGTCACACTCTCAAGATGTTAGACTTTGCTCACTCTGTAACATCGTGGATCTTTAGAATGCAGCCAAGAGTTTTCCAAGCCAATGATCTTCACGTGTGGTTCTTCAAATTAAAAACATTGTGCCTTTCCTGTTTCAGTGAGATCATTAGTCCATCAGTGAGCTGGAAAACGTCTTGTTTACATGCCACAGCCTTTACCGCTCTTAAGTACTATTCAGAAGGGATTTGTTTTACATGGGGAGGTGGGGTGATGTAATTTTGCCACAGGACGTCTGTAATATTTATGACAGATTCTCACGGGATAAGAAATCTGGGCATAAATTACACAGACCAGAGTGGTTACTTGATTTACACACTGTCTTCATACCAAAAAGTTCCATAGGCAGTACATTCAGCTGCTCACAAGTTAAAAAAAGAAACGTAATCCTGAAACTTAAACAGGACTATAAGCATTATTTAGCGTAAACACTGTGTTACGTGAATGCAGTGTGTCTTTAATGCTGTCATTATCTTGAGAATTTACACCCAACAGTCATTACTTCATCAAATGTTCTTTTCTGTTTTAGAATTCACAGTCATGTCATATATCGAGGAAAAGACATGCCAGCTTCCTTTATGTCACAACAACATGCTAGGAATACAGGTCAACGCCTCCAAACATAAAGAACAAAATGAAAACTCATTTGTCACTGGAATAAGTCTGGAATAAGCACCGGTAAATCAGTTCACATGGGATTAAGATTATTTTGGGTTTATCTCTGCAGTATATTCTAAAAGCCGGTGGAATCTTCACTGACAAAGGGGCACATAGTCCATAAAATGACGGACATGGTGGGTTCGACAAGACTAAAATCACTGAGGAGCACCGGTAATAATTACATTACCCCACCTCCCAATGTAAAACTAATCCTGTTCAGATAGCACCACATTTAGCTGAAGTCGCAGTGAGACACAAGAAGACCAGTCCATTCGAAGAGAACTGCAGAATATTAGAATCTATTTTGCAGGGTTATTGACCGGGCATAAAAATTCACTCTAGGATGCTAAATTAGCATTACCGCGTCTTTTTATGAAGACACTACTGGGTCTGACTGCAGACACTTATCCAGCCTACTAAGACCAATGATTCTATTTAAAACGATACTGGGGAGACAGTATTGATTGACAAGTCAAGGTCTAGCCTCCCTTGATATGTTCTTTTTGCATTGCAGTGATGAGTTATTATACAAACTCAGGGAAACACTTCAACAAATAACACGTATATCAAATGCAATGCTTTATAATGGATGGCATAGCTCATTATAAGAACCTTAAAAGTACACATCCTCCCACATAAAAACAACACATAACTAAGAGGAATATAAGATGTGTCATGATGCATTAAAGCAGCAGCTCATGACTTCTACAAGAGCATAGTTAAGAGATTGTATAGGCAAGCACTTTGGTAGGGAAAAAAAAAGAGATTGTGGTAGAATTAAAGTATTATGTCCAAGCAACAAATCTATTGAATAAACCTGTCTAATTCAGAAGAGAATTTGGGGCACCTCCCCTGCACCCATCAATAAAAGAAAATACTGTCGGCAGCTAGTGACAGTTTGCTACTTTTCATAGCGAATATTTTTGAAATACTGCAGACTGTAGTTCGTGCAACATACACCTCTGTTTTAATCTAATCGATAACAGCAAAAACTGATTACAGAAATAACACCAACTGATGAGACTGTTCAGTTAATTATGCCTCCAATAAGTTTAGGCTGCATTAATGGTACAATAACAACAGACTCTTACCTCACCAACTACTGGCCATTTTGTGGCCGTGTCGCAGCAGGACTGTCACTTATGATGACAACTGATGGCTGTGAGTGGCACTTAAATAGAAGTATTTACTTTGAATGTACATTTTACAGCAAGAATGTTTAATTAACTTGTTAGCTAACCTTAAGACACATCTGCCGCGCCAGTCAGTTTGCATGTAGTTAGTTCTTAAAGCCTTCATTCTGACCCATGGATTGAATGTATAATATGGTTTTTTTTTTGGCCTTTTAAAACGCTTTTTAAGACTGCAAACATCTGGAAATGTCCTGCTGGTGTGGCTTTTTCGCCTACAGTGAGTTGCACAAAAACGTTTTGAGTGCTAATAACGCCCCCTCTTGGAGAATCTTCAGCATGCAATATGATGATCTGATTTTATTGCTTCCGGATCCCAGATTACTAAGAAATGCGTATTTTAATGGTATTAAAATGAGCAATTAACATGTATTTCCAGAAAATAAGTACACATTTTCTGAAAAAGTATTAAAGATACTTTTTAAAGTTTGATTTCCAATTAACTGAATCTTTAAACTCCTGATTTCAATTAATTAAATGTCTGATTACATGCCGCCTGGTCAGTAACAATGGTTATGTTTTGCTCATTTTGTTTTAAATGACATGTGAGAAAATTGTGAATATTCAAGTTTCACATAATTTAGAAACTAGCAAAAGTAAAATGGGCGTCTGTAATCCCTCACTCAGCGTGACTGGTGGTCATTTTTGGTTTAATTAGTGTTGTTGTCGGGGGTCATTTGAAAACACGAAGTGTATTTATCATATTGGTTTATATTATCGTGGTAAAAATCACAGAAGTGACCCTCATTTGTACTGTTTATCAGGATGGGCAGCTCCGGGACATGCTAGTAAGATAAGCTGCTGAAATCAGCTATGGGTATCACATAGCAACACCAAAAAGCTGGAAGATTTGGTTGATGGTTGAGATGGACTTGACTCAAGACTTTATTATTAACATGCCCTTTTTACTTATAGCATTGTACTCTGGTCCACCCTCACCTCCTTCTCCTTCACTCCTACACTATTATCGTGCACAGAATACTGAAACGTTCATTTTTATTTGTGAAAATCACAGCTTTGCAGAAACGTTTACCTTTGCAGAAACGTTTATCTGCCATCCATACTGATTATAGATACTGAAGCAACATGTGCATTCTCCATTCATTGAGTAACCTACTTTGGTTCTAGTAGAACAGAACCATTTTCTTTCCACTCCTAAACAGAACTGACAAACGATATCTGATGGTTGGCTATAACATCCTATCAATTTCTGACTTCAGAGTTGGACACCATATTGGGCAATCAGTATAGGCGGTGGACGGTGCCACACAGTGTGCAGACTAGGCCAGAAAATATGGGACAGGATGTGGTAGTGGCCTAGTGGGTAAAGCACTTGCCTGTGAACTCGATGACCACAAAGTTTTAAACCCCCACTTTAAACCCCCACTTTTTACCATTGTGTCCATGAGCAAAACACTTAACTCTCAGTTGCTCAAGGGGGACTGTCCCTGTAACTGATGATTGTAAGTTGCTCGGGATAAGGGTGTCTACCAAATGCCGTAAACTGATGTTACAATTTTGGCATCTGTCAATGCTTAGAAAAAAAAAAGAAAAAAAAACATCAGGCACTTTCCCTCTTAACTGTTTTTCCTTACTTGTGTATTAACCTCTGACTTTTCTTTCTGACAAGTTTTGTTGAATGACACAATCCCATTCGTTAATATCATATTCTTCTAAGCATTATAGCACTATAGGGTAACAACTCCAAGATTTAAAAATATAATTTGTTTCAATTTGGATTAAGAAATAAAGGACAGGAACTTCTCTTAACATTAACATTATTGTGACAATATAAGTAGTTTTAGCATCTTTAAAGTGAGATTTTCAAACCTAAATCATTACTTGCAAAGAACATAAAACTTAGTATTTCATGTACCTTATTTTGTATAGGTCTTTTTTTGTACATCCCTACTTAAACTACTGTTGGGTACATGTGTTCTAAGATGTGTTGTTTGTTAATCACAAATCTGATATTTCACTTAAATCACTTGTAAAGCTCAGTGAGATTTTCTCTTTTGACATACGACATATACAGGATTTATAGAACATTTTACCAAATACATTTGTTCTGTGCCTTTGCTTAATTAGGTTAGAGCGTGTTCTTTTGTTTGACAACACATTGCCTAAATTAGTATAGTATTGTCTTAAAATGTGACATGTAGACAAATAGTTTCTATGTGTCCCAAGAAAAACAGTGCTGATGAGTGGCAGTATGGTCAGTTCGGCCTCATAAAATTTGGACATGCCTAGCTGAACTGTTAGCCATTGAGAAAAAGAGTCTCATTTTTAAAGAAGCTTCCTCACTTACAATGGAATTCAATGAGACACTGAATGAAGGAAAGCGCAGTTGTATAATTAAAACCATCTTCAATTAGGAGCTACTGTGGAAATGGAAATTCTTCATTATGCGCTTGGCTATTCTGATCGTAGTACTGACGGCATATGTCATTGAATACTTACAAATCCTTATAGAAAATTACGCTATTCTTAAGACAGTCAGGGCAAAATCAGTTTGAACAGACTCCAAGTCAATTATTATATAAATTGTCAGTGGCGCTGTACACTGTAGGCCTTACATTCTAGGGGATAACAGTTGCTTTAGATTCCTATTCGGAAAGAAAACAGCTGTAGACGTGAAGTTGCCGACTGCAGTACCCTAGTAATGTCTTAGTATTTTCAAGCTGTTAGTAAGTAACACACTCAAGTGATAATTTATTACTGTCTTAGATGGAGGAATAGATTGGGTGCCATCTCAAATAAGACTCCATAGCCCAGGTGCAGAGTTAGGATTCAGCAAAATGTTTCTACTTGCTAATAAATCTATTCAGCAAGCTTTATCAAGGAGAACTACAAAAGAAATTTAAGCCTGAAAGTCTTTTTAGATTCAATATGGTGTAAAGTAGGCACAATCATTCAGTATATTTCCAGTACTTTACCAGCAGAAGCACTGGATACGAATTTGTTGGGCTTTCTTTTAAATGGCAGTACAATGCCCACATGCATAAAACATCGTGAGCATTTATCTCTAAAGCCCCATTAAATAAGAGTTGAATGCAGCATGTATGAAATTAAAGTTTAAAAACACCATTTCCTAGTCCTTTATGTCATACCCTTAAGTACAAATTTATTTATGCATCTAAATGTATAGGACTTTCAAAGTTTTGGGCTCCAATCCAGTCCCTGAACCTGATCAGTTACCATTGTTAAGCCACACAATGACATACATTTGAATCGTTCAAGAATAACAAAGATGATTCCAGATGATCAAGCCAGTCATCAGTATACTGGTGGTGCTGAATGTTGAATGGCTGGAACATCTTTATCTAGGTCCCTTTTATCTTTGCAGCCCGTCACAGTATAACATTTGTTTCTTAATCTGCTCAATATGCCATAGACAAGACTGATTGGCATAAAATAACATTTTTGCACCAACAAGGTGATTCAAAGCAAATATAAAGAAACACGGGGGAACAAGACTTTTGCACAGTACTCTATGTTTGTATGTATATAATGTATTAGGAAAAATTAAGTCTAATAATGTACTTAAAATGGTTTATACAAGTAACCATGTGGTATATATGCTCAGCCCATACCATACCTGCTCAGAGGAGAACAATGAATGTTCACTTCAGTCATTAAACAGATTGGCAGGTATGTTGCTTAACAACAAGATCCATCATAGTAGAACAAGTAGGAAAAAAAAATTTAATCATGAATTTGTTTTGCTATATCTGCCCACAGGTGGTTTTGTAGATGGAGGGAAAAGTCCATGTTTCTTGAAAATACTACAAATGGATAACTGATAACCGTTTCAGCACTTTATCGTCAAAGATAAAGGCTTTGAATCAAATATTGTTGGAATATTTGTAAGAGTAAATGTGCTTATCATTCCCAGCTTCAGTCTGTCTAACTCTCTGCATGTTCCTTGTTGTGAAAAGGCCTTAATGTTTACTTTTGTGAGCTGATTGATGTCATCAAGCAGAGTTAAATTATCAAAGCTCATTTCTGTGTTTTGTGCACAGGCCTTAATTTGCATTAGGTGTGCAAGTGTGTTTTGTGCGTTGTTTAACAGATTCGTTCAGCGAGCAATATACACTTTGGGCATGTGTACGATCTGCTGCCTGCCACTCCTTATCGCTCAGATGCTCAAATGTGATTCGCCGTGAAGGCTGACGGCACTCGAGGCCCTAATTGCACTGCAAGCTGCCATGGCAGATTAGTGCCTATGTGGTAAAACGAGCACACAGAGTCTCAAATACAAAACTGTACACACCAATATGCATTGATGAGTCTGGAAATCTGGAACATCTTGATTTAGATCAGTTTCACAATGGAAAAGAATTAAGCAACTCTGACCATATAGACGAAAATAGACGACTCATAGAAACACTACTGGAGGTTAGTCAGTTTGGGCCGCTGTTAAACACGACATGCAAACATATGCTGACAGCAATGGGGGAGGTTAACATGGTTCAGTCTGATGGTGGAGTAAAAAGAAAACAGGCTGAACATGACAACTTACAGACTCTGCTGTATGGATGTGAGTTAAGGTCAACATCTAAACACACTCGGTTAGAACAGTCGCCGAGAGACAAATTGGTGCCACTCTTTAAAATTACAGTTCAAAAAGGGTTCTTTGTAGCAGTGCACTGGAGGACCATTTTTGGTTCCATAAACAATCTTTTGATGGGTATTTCTGGGTAGAAACGCTATTTATTTATTTATTTTAATTTTTTATGTAAACTATGTGGACAAAAGTATTGGGACGCCGGGCTATTACTCCAACAGGGACTTTAATGTTATTGAGTTCAAACACAAATGTCTTTAACATGGAGTTGGTCCTCCCTTTGCAGCTATAACAGCTTGCACCTTTCTTGGAAGGCTTTCCACAAGATATTGGGGTGTTTCTGTGGGAATTTATGCCCATTCATTCTGTGGAGCATTTATGAGGTCCGGCATTGATGTTGAACGAGAAGGCCTGTTCCAGTTAATCCCAAAGATGTTGGATGGGGTTGAGGTCAGGGCTCTGTGTGGGCCAGTCAAGTTTTTTTCATTCTGAACTCATTCAGCCATGTCTTTGTGGAGCTTGCTTTGTGCACTGGGGCACAATCATGCTGGAACAGAAAAGGTTCTTCCCCAAACTGTGTCCACAAAGTTAGAAGCATGGTATTGTCCAAAATGTCTTGATATGCTGAAGCATTAAAACTGCTCTTCATTGGAAGTAAGGGGTCAAGCCCAAAGCCTGAAAAACAGATGTGTCCCAATATTTTTGTGCATATAGTGCATGTATACACATATGTATAAACAGACATATTCTCTCTTTATAAAACAACACTACATATACAATCAGAAAAATATCATAGATACTTTTGCTCTTTAGCATTTCTAAATCTCTGTCTACTATTGAATAGCTCATTCTACTACCTTCCATACTTAGTTTTCTATAATGGTCTGAAGGTAGTTATTACATGTGAAAAGTTATCGTTCTTTCTCTCCAAGGAACCATAATGCAAAGTACTGCTCCACGCTAAGAACAGCAGTAAGAGCATTGCAGGTTAACAAGATAAGCAAATGGCAAGCACAGAGTATTGTAGTGATGAGGAAATAAGGCATGGACATTGCAATTGATTGCACCAGGGCACCAGAAAGAGAACACTGAGATAAATGACCATCTTGTTCCCATACTAACCCCAGCAATGAGATTAACGCAGAGATTTAGCATTCTCTGCCCACTAGCCTGGCTAAACTGGCATAGCTAGTAGACCCAGTATCCATGGATAAAACACACACACTATAATGAACAATCAGCCTAATTAAGATTTACTATTTATCTCCCACAAACTCCTTAAGGGGGTAATTAACTGAAGGGGAGAGGAGTAATGTTACAGCATTAGATCTGTGGACTAAAGGTACCTACAGTAGAATAGAGAAGTGACTCATTGAGATCTATTAAGATTTTAATGATTTTTGGGGGGCTTTAGACAAGGCAATCATCGGCTTAGCAGGGAACACCTCGCCTCTGCTCATTACTGTAGTTATAGGTTTCTACTGGAAAGTTTAATATAGAACACACCTACGATACATCTCAGTGATCTTCACTAAGACCCTGGCTTCTTAAAGGGCTCATGCCATAGAAAAAAAAACTAATTGTCTCAATATTTAGAATAGTTTAATGTTAACATAAATGCTGTTAAAGTGTCAAAAATGACCTTTGTTGAATGAATCATTTTTGTGATGTCACAAAAACAGGGAACATTTACATCTTCTATTTACAGGTTTAACCCAGTCTTTTGTGCTGTAATAATAAGGAGTGTTCCTGAGGCGCAATACAGGGTATAGTCAGAGCACAGGTCATGTACATATCAGTTTTAAATAAAAATTTAATTATGTTCTGCACACTGACAAAAACAGCTTTTTAAATTCTAAGATATAAATACAGGTTGGAAAATTATGATGCACATTGTCATACATCATGCATCATGTAGACCCACACAAATTGCTAAGCGGTCCTCTAGGCTAAAAAACTAAATACAAGAAAAATGTAGAATATGGTCCTACGTGGTACACTTGTGTGTTTCCTGAAGTACAGAATAGTGTCTTGAACTGCTGTTTGTGATAAGATGCATTTTGCAAAGAAGCACTATTTAAGAAAGTTGGTATTGTTTATGGCTAGTCAAGTTTTGTAATTAGAATGCCCATTAGTAACTGCACTCAGAGAAATCTGGGAGCTCGCTGTTTGTCAACAATCTTTGTCTTGTTAATTAGCCAGACAGGCCAAATCTTTATTGCCAGCAATTAGAGCAAAGCTGTATGCATTATTTGAGCTCCAACACCCGCCACAGACGAACAGTAAGTTCATTCTCTCTAAAGGCTAAGAGCCATGCCTCACTATTGGCTGAGTGCTATCTTTTTTCTATCCCTTCTCTGTTTGTTTTCATGCTTCTACAGTCACAAAAACTGTGATGAACAATTAAATAACTGCTGCAAATGGGTCACAAAACTCCATATCACATGTCTGATCACCCCTACACACATTTTCCTCTTATTTCTCCGTCTCTTCCAATTTCTCAACCATGCTCTCAAACCTGTACACCCCCCTCACGCACACACGCGCACACACACACACACATGCACACACACACACACACACACACACACACACACATTGCGGTATTTTGCTGTCTTCCAAGGCATCTCTAACAACCTAGAATGGTTGATCGATACTCAAAGGTAAGTGATGTGCAGTGAAAAGAGAATGACTCAAAGATGCACAAGTATACTGTATGATACAAAAAGTATTTGGACACCTTACCATCACATCTTGGTGAGTTTTTGGATACCACATTCCAAAATCAGTGCATTAAAATGGAGTTAGACACCTACTTATGGCCAAACAGCCTTCAGTTATGGAGTGTGTCTGGAAATTTGGGCTCTTTGAGTCAGAAAAGCAGTTGTCCATCCTATAGCAACAGATTCAAAGTCAACGAGTTCTTCAAAGCAACTCAATCTACTGTCAGTGTTTGTATATGGAGTTCACATGGAATTGTAATTGAGAGCCTGTGTGGCTGAAACACCTGAACTCTATAATTGAGAGGCATGTCCACATACATTTGACCACACAATACATTTTAACAAAGCAGTATATAATGTAAAGCACTTTTACTTCAGATGATGAATGACAATAGAAAGAATACTAGAGAATAATCAATCACCTTTGAAAAGCAATCCTTAATCACTCCACTAGCCATCTCTCTCAGTGTGATGATTCTGCATTGTTTTTTGATTAAAACATTTATAACAATCAGGGCTTGTTTCTCAGACTCAGATAAAGTATAAGCTTAAATGAGATTTTTAATGTTTAAACACCATTGGCATTATGCTGGTCCTAAATTTAATCTATGTCCAGGAAATTGGCCTTTGATCTTGTCTCGATCATTTTTTGTGGCTTCAAATTGGATTCTTTAATTATTCCTCCACAAAGTGCTATGAATTAACTTGTTGAACATGATGAATTGAAGCTTTTTTAAATACTCTCACCGATACTATCATCTACCTCCTTACATCTTTCTCAGGGATTTTGAATCAATGGGTCCCTTAGAAACTGACATTTTTCCACTTAACGCTGCTCTGCTCAAACATTCACTTAAGATACAAAATCCAGGCTCTGTTTGAAGAACCTTCAGTTGTTACATTTGGCCGTCTTCTACAAAAGGTAAGGTTAACACCACTGTAAAAACAGTGATTTCTGAAACAGTGATAAGAACCCTCAGTGACTACTTGAACATGAGCTATGCTGTTGACTAACAATCCAGCAAGAAGCCACACATAAACTAAAGCACTTCTATTTTTAGTATCGACAGAATGAAGAAAAAATGCATGCAATAGAGCACTCCATGTGTAACATACCACAATACGAGCACAATGAGTGATGCTTCTTTTCTTGTTTACTCTAACCTACTTTTACTGGATTACCTAAGAATGCTGAGGTCTTGCAGCATTTCCAGAATTCCATTTTAGGGCCTCCTGTTGGCAAAGCTGAGCAATTGTAGCATTTCTGATAACACCTGAATCACCCATGCTGTGAGTGGATGCTGACACTCGGCAGACGTGTGTGCAGTTTCTAGAGGTGTGAGCTGAGAACTGAGGTGGCACTCCTCACTTGCTCTCTCTGGCCCCTGCACTAGGTTGAGTTGGCACAGGCGTCCGTCTCGTTTTCACCTTGGCACACGGCCGCCCTCCTCCCATCTCCCTCCATATTCCATGAGCGCTGCCGTCTGCCACCTAGTATTTACAACAAAGCCCATCACCATGCCATGTCACTGTGTCCACACTGCAAGTTTCTTACTTACTGCTGACAATGCAGCTGACTAAAATGGCAAGACTCCTCTCCTGATGCCCCCCAAAAAATTTTA
>JBBJLS010000140.1:13493087-13517319 GCA_037577275.1 Bryconaethiops microstoma | reverse complement strand
ATGAATAAATTTAACCAAGCATACTCTCACAGGTCATTGACTTCGTCCTTCACCTTTTCCTCTCTCTAAGTTCCCTGGCTTTTGGAGATTTCCATCAATATCCACAGTTACCCAGGGTAAGGGAACCGGTTAAGTGAGCAAAAAAGGTTCTTGAACTGAAGCTGAACTTTTACAAATGCAGGTGGCGAAGTTTCTGATGACAAGCGTTTGTTCCCTTGTTGTAAAACCATCTCAAGGAAGTTCGTAATATTGGAAATTTAAGGAATGCCCTTGTGCACTTGTCTGCAAAGGACACATTAAAAGCTCAAGTAAATGATCCAACAGCACACTGTAATGAATGGGGCTGTGAGGTAGGAGAAATTTGTAGAGTTTCTTTGATTGGGGCAATCCAGAAATCAATACACAGGCAGTCAGTAACAGTGGAGGCAAATCCATAGTCCAAAATCAGATAAAAACACAACAGTTTGCACCTCAGGAAATAAAGAACAAGAACCATGGCTAGGGAAAGACTTTGCGATGGGCGAAGTCAAAGCTGTAGGCTTGAGTATGATGAAGAGAGGGTGAGCATTGTGCAAGGCCAAATGAAGTCCCCCATGTTAGAGGACACCAAACACAACCACTTAACTTTTCTAACTATCAACTATCACATTTCACTTGCATTGCATAATAAGTCTGTTTCATGAAGTATGTCTCATGAAACAGCTAATCAAAATGCTATCAACATTCCATGTGATCATATCAAATGATATTCTTTCAATTAACTGAATAGAGTCAAAACATCGTAGATAAAAATGAATCAGAAAATGGTCTCTTGGAAGAATGTTGCTGGTAACCAGTTTGCTTAATTAGCTAGTTAGCAAGCCAACCAGAATTAAGATGACAGCTGCTTCTTTGTTGCCTGCTTGTTTGTTCTGCTTTATTGGCCTGTTGTCTCATCATCTACAAAGTTAGGTAATTAATTTTCCCTTTTCTTGTTATGAAAAATATACAAAGATGAAAATATAGGCAAAAAACACATAAGGTGGTAGAATAGAGAACCACGCTGATATGTATTGTTTTGGAATTCCTGTAAAAATGTTACTATTTTATTGTATTAACAAGTGCAATGTTGTTTCCTTGGGCTTTTTTAAACCTGTGTAATAACATTAAGAACCCCTGGGCATGAGGGAAGCACACAAAATCACAAAATTCTGAAGGCAAACATCGGCAAACACCTGCAGCTAGTGCAAAGCATTTCATCATGTAAAACCAGCCATAAGGATTGGAACACCTTCCACTTAATTTTTTGTAATAAAATCTAGTATCTAGTGAGAAACATACTTCTGAATATACCATAGAATTCTGCCAGACTGACATCACCTAAGAGCTTTCCAACCTAGAAAGAAATAGGATGTACAGATAAATGAGATTCCAGAAAGAAGTGAAGCTTCCCCTTTAATGAACTTCTGACTTACTCGGCTCCCCAAAGACCAGGATTGTCTTATATGAAGTGGAAAAGGATAAGAAGCATATTACTTTCTCCTCACTTTTTCTTATTTGTCAGCAGTCCATTGCCGTGCCCTGGCTGAATGAACACACTGCCCAAGACCCAATGAACAAACCATCAGCACTGCTGTAGTCATTAAGTTCTATATGTTAGCACTTTTGCATATGGAAAGGCTTGCAATACTGTGAAAATTCAAGCCTGACATTGAATTGCAGATGACATATAGGTCCAGCAGCTGACATAAAAATGTTAAGCGTGGACTTTTAACCATTCTCTAGTGCTGCGTCCAGCGTCTTCTTTCATTTCCTTTGTAATGATTCTGCACCTGTCAGCTGTCATTACAAACAGCCAGGCTTTAGGTTCCAAGAAGCACATGACAAGCAGAATTTCTTGTGAACTATATACCTTTACACGTTCCCTCCTTACTTCTGACAGTAAGAAAGCACTCAGCCAGCAGAAGCACTGTCACCTCTCATTGGCTCTGCACCAGTGAAGATTCTGAATATGCTGCAGAAAGAATTCAGATGCTGCGTGTCTAATCTAGACATTCTCTGCAAAAAGATGAAGCTCTGAGGAGTGATGCCGGAGGTCTTTGAGGATCGTCTTGTCTATGTAAGGGACACTTTGAGAGCAGAGGCCCGACATAGGAAGAAGATGAATGTGCTTTATAGCAGTATGGATGCCACTTCTATTTTTAAAGCCTAATCATTTATAGAAAAATGGAAATCATATACATGAAATGCATTAATTCTGTAGAGTATTTATGAGGTCAGGCACTGATGAGAAGGCCTGGCTCGCAATCTCCATTCCAGTTCATCCCGAAGGTGGTGGATGCAGTTGAGGTCAGGGCTCTGAATGGGCCAGTCAAGCTCTTCCACACTTATCCAACCATGTCTTTAACTTATCTAACCATGTCTTTATGGAGCTTGCTTTTTGCACTGAGGCACAGTCTTGCTGGAATTGAAAAGGTTCTTTCCTAAACTGTGTCCACAAGGTTGGAAGCATGGCGTTGTCCAAAATGTCTTGGTATGCTGAGGAATTAAGACTGTCCTTCACTGTAAGTAAGGATGCACCAAAATTCAATAATTAAGAGGTACTAATACTTTTGTCCATATAGTGTACATATTATAATTTTTTAATGCAGTGACCTAAACAGTAGGATGAGGCTGCACATAAAATTACAACATTCCAACTGCAATCATAGTGTGTTGACCTTATTACATTAAAATAATTCTTATTAAATAAGGTTTTATGATAGCTCCTTGATATGTTCCAGTTAGGTAGGTGTTATGCTCATTACAGAGATGTCCACTGCAGGCCATGGGTCAAGCTGTTTATGGCCACCTAACCTTTTTCACTCTGGCATACAGTCTATGCTAATATGTCATTAGCGTTAGACCTCTCTGTTAAGTGAAGCATATATTCACCATCTGTTGTCTTAGAGTAAGGAAAGTTATTTTACAGAAAAGAAAAATTAGAAAGATAAAAAGAAAAAATATTGAGGCAAAGAGAAAGAGTAGGCAAGGAATTAGACACGCACCCCTCTGAGAGCAGATTGTTAGAATGCAGGGAAAAATGAGAGAGGAAAGAAACACCAGAGACGCCAATCAAACTGTCGATCAAAGGACCTCTAGCACTATTGGAGTACGAAGACAAGGCGACGTGAGGATTTACAGAAGGAGCACCACAAGGCATGTCACATCTTACAACACTGAGAAATATGCAGCTATTGTTAGACATTCTATCATATATAAATATCATGTAAACTTCGGTTCTGTAGTTACTGCCAACACAAAAAACATGCAATTGAAGAGCAAATTTCCAAAACACATTTTTTAACGATTTTTTAGGTAACACTACTATTGGCATATTTTCACATTACCTCTTTATATGCAATAGTATAATCGACCAAAACTCACTCAATCCTTGCATAATACACGGTAGAAGATTAGGTGAATTCCCAAAACTCACTCAATCCTTGCATAATACACGGTACAAGATTAGATGAATTTCTAATCTCACTCAGTCCACTTGCACAGTCACAAGTGGTACTTACTTACCCAGGTCTCCCAGGCGGTAGATGTAGTAGGATATAAATGTCATGTAGTTGGATATAAATATTAAACTTGTACATAATTTTGTGAAATTGAATATCGATTTACTTAAAAATTGTTTTGTTTATTTTTTTTAAACAAATTTGCCAGTACTAAAATGTGCAGGAGTTGTACTTTAGAAACAGACATTGAAAAATGACGAGTAACTGTAAAATTTCAATGAAAACTACATTGCAACCAGATGGATTTCCAAGATTGTGGAAGGCATTACCTATAGGCAATACCTTGTGTTGAATACAAAAATTTATTTTTTCAGTTATACTCTGAATAGGCATGGTTGTCAATGACTAGCTATCTAGCTAATGAGCAGACACATGACCAAAATAATTTGGGAAACAAGACTTGGTAAACCTAGAGTAATGGACCACCATCAGATGCGTAGTATTTGCCATACAAGTATCTATGACACTGGTTCCTAACCAACACAGTTCTTGACAACGGCTTGATAACGGGCTGTTAGCATAATAACATGCCTACAAGTCTTGACTTCTATTAGCCCTCTCACATAAACATTAACTCAGGCAAACTGAACATTGTCTTGTGGAAGTCTAAAATGTAAATATTGTTAATTATAAAAATGTGTTAAATCATATAAAAACACTATTCTCACTTGCATTCTGGTTCACTTAGTGGTCATGTCAGACAGTTTGTATAGAACAGAAGCCACCCTGTGATGTCTTCCAGGTTTGTCAAATGCAAGAAGGGGTTGGTTCATGTGGAGTGTTTATTAAAAAATAATCATATTAATAATACTAATAATAATAATTACTGTTGATAGGGCATGAGTTCAAGATCACTGGTCCAGAGTGATTTTTTTTTTATCACAGGTCCCATTCTTAATAAATCAATACATGATTTATTGGTTCCAATGGAGCTTAATTATGTTGGCAGTTAATGTCATGTGCAAGGCCTTCTGTCCAGCTCCTAAAGTCAAAACCAAAGAGAGTGCTCCCTTGGTTACAGAGAAAAATAAATTTCAAGAAATTAACCACTTTGTTTATGTCAGATCGCATCATAACATCAACCCCAGACTTCCTTCCTAATGACTAAATCTAAATCATTTGAGTTTTCATCACTATCCCTGCATGGACTTTCTCTGCATACTGTGTTTTGTATGTTTTGTATCTTGTTATCTGACTGACTTAATTTGTGTTCCCCTGTCTGTATTTCTTGACTTTGACTCCTATCTCACCCTGTTTAGTTCTATTTGCTGATTTGTATTCGTATTTCTAGACTCCGACTATATGGACGACACTCTTGGACTTGACTCTTTGGTTTGATGAATTAGAACTGTTTTTTAACCGGACTGTCTTTTGGTTTTGCCAGTATCTGTTTTTTGTAATTGACTGCTTTATGGAATAAATCTTGTTGCCTGTTTGAATCCGCAGTTGGGTCTATCTTGATCTGAACTGGAGCCCTGAATCGGGAGCGGGATCCTGTGGGTCCCGCAGGACCCAATGCAAATCTTGTGGGATTGGGCGGGTTTAAGGTTGCTGCGGGCAGGAGCAGGCAGGAACGACAGATACAGCGGGCGGGACAAAAGAGCTCTAAGAGCCGATGCTTTGTAGTAAATGAGAAGAGCCGACTCCCATCGAGTGAGAGCCACTCCCCACTTTGTTTCCTTTTGCTGCTCAGCTCTCACTCTCGGTGGCTCAGACCTGCTCACGGCAGAACTTTATCATTGGCAGCATGGCGGCCTTGTGGCCAATCACATGTGAGGAAATAGGATAATACCATTATATGAAAACAGAGAGGGCGACAGATGGGACAGTCCGGTGGAGCGTCTGTCTGTCCCCTCAGTCAGTGAGAGAGACAGTACACAGCGGTGAGGAGGAGAACGCGAGTAAATTCTTTTCATGTTTCGCATCTAATGTGAAAGAGCCAGTGTGCGCCACTAACTTACAATAACCAAAAATGGATCGTTTTTTTACTTTAAAAATATATTTTCATATATGACAGGGAGGGGGTGGGACTGACAGAGAGAGTGGGCGGGACTGACAGAGAGAGCGGGCGGAAGGGGGCGGGAATCATCAGAAATTCCACGGGAGCGGGCAGTAATGGTTAGAAATTCCGCAGGAGCAGGCGGGAGCGGGATTAAAAAAATAGTCCCGCGCAGGGCTCTTGTCTGAACATGACAGTTTACCAAAATGTAATGTTACAGGGAGGGTTTAGATAAAAGAAGCCGGATGCTTAAGCTAAATAAAAATAAACTGAAAATTTCGTTTGTATTTTTATTTATTTTTTCAAAGAAATCGTTAGGCCTCTTCTAAAGGCCCAAAAGGCCCTGAGGGTTCCCTTAAGTGTTTAGTGTTTATTAAAGGCGTTAATAAAACATTAAAGCTGGTACATCGTGAGATAATCCAAACTTTTGAAGTGAATATTGCAGAGTGAATTATGCCCAGGGGCACCTTTGTCTGAGACATGTAAAATATCAAACTTTCATCATATAAGATTAATCTGTTGTATGTTTGAGTGTAGCACCAATGGGTGTATCAGGTACCAGGCCTTCCAGGCAGCTAAAGGCAGGAGATAATTAGAGCAGCTAACATCGGGATTTAAATACTGTACGCTACTTTTCACATCCGGCTAATTCTCCCATCCAACAATCAGGGAGAAAACACATACCAGTGAGTCAGCACTAGAATCCCACAACTTCCTCACTTTCTGACTCAGAGTGTGTGTGTGTGTGTGTGTGTGTGTGTGTGTGTGTGTGTGTGTGTGCGTGTGCGTGCGCTTGCATGTGTGTGTGTGTGTTTCTGTCAGGCTTAGAGATGAGGATTAATTAAATGGGTATTGGTTACATGTCGTGTCCTCTTGGTGGAGTTGATCGATCCTCAAGCCTCCTCAGTCGTCTAATAACCCAGGCAAGAGGCCCTCCGGCTGACTCTCTCTCTGTCACACACACATACACATACACACACATAGTATCTCCCAACACCTTGCCTTAATCAGCTTTTTCATAGCCACACTCTGGTCACCTCGCTTGCTGCAGTAAGCTCTGTCAAGCTGGCAGCTTGATCATACTAGACAGCAGCTCATTAGGAGCAGGTCTTCAGTGGTGATGCTCTTCAGGTTTCATAATGATTACAAACATGTCGCTACACAATGCTTTGACTGGAGGAAGTCAAGTTACCTGCTAAGGCAGGTTACCAGGCAATCAGGGCTGGACTGGAACAAACAATCGGCCCGGGCATTTTTAGCCTACACCATCCCACCAGGCTGTCGTACCCGAGGGTGGGGTGTTGCTGCTGACGGGGTATGCCCGGTATGCCCGATGGCCCATCCAGCACTGCTGGCAATAAAAATTAGCTGTGGAAAAGCACTGGAGGTGAGTCATGCATATTCTGTTCATTTATTTCCCTATACTACATATGGAGCAAATGCCAACATAGCAAAATCCCCAGTGTCGGATTAACACGTATGATGTTCATTTGCATCCAGCTGGACATAAATGATCACTGTAGGTGTTTAGTCAACACTGGGGAATTTATTCTGGGCAATGGAAACACTGATGTTGCAAACTTGAACAGCCTTAATCAGGTGTTTGCCAAAAGCCCCCTCATTTTATCATTTTGGCCATTTGCTACAGCTTCTTCTTAAGAAACCTTGTTTTTTTTCAATCAATGGCAAACACATTATTTTGATAAGCCTCTTCTAGCTCGGCTTGGTTACAAGACCCTATTTACAACTGGGGACTTCATGTGACTAGAATCTATACTGTATCCATTTTAATAATGAGTTCACTTGGTAGTCAAATGATTCAGCCACCATTCAGACAGACTTTGGTGTGTTTTATGTGGCCTGACCTAATCCAGATATCATCCTGATGCTCAAGACAGGTGATCAAGTGTAAACAGGGTCTGAGTTGTGCTCAGTGCTTGCGCTAAGACTGACATCCTACAGTCAGTCTCTTTCTTTTTGTGCTATGTAAAACCCATTGGAACCCATTCTATCCACACTGATGTTCTTGTGTTACACAAGGTATACCAAAAGTCAAAATGTTCTAACTGGTAGAACAATAAGCTAATATACAATTCTAATAATCAATATAAAAAACAATTCTGTTATGTATAAAATGTTCCATTTTAGATGCTACTCATGTGAACTCAACTACAACTGCATAGCTTTCAAATAACGTAGGAAACCATAAAAACAAAAGTGTCCAGAATGACTGTGGAAAGACTCAGAGCTGTAGATCAATGACTTAGCTGTGGAACATTGAGAAAGATATCCGGAATGCTTTGTGTCTGAAAAGTGTTTAAAAACACAACAAAACATTACAGGATATTGTTATTATTTCATAATTGCCGGTCAAACACATTGAAATAGTGTATAGTACTTAAGTTATTACTGAATGAAATTACAGCAATAATGACAATGACAAGTGATGGCAAATATAGAGAACAGAATTGGGTTTTTGTAAGAAAAGGTGTTTGCATTCTGTTGTGATGTTGGTTCTAGGAGGTGTTTCAGAACTCAGAACTGAGGTGTGTGCAATAGATTCTATGCTGGATTCTTACCCAGGGGTACTTTATTTTTTGAGGCCTCTGAGATCTTAGACACCACAGCACAAAACCACAAATACGATTATCATGTTCCTCCAGCCACCAAGATGCTTCAGACAATGCCAAACTGTCTTGTGATCCCTCTCACCTCCATTTTGTTAAACCTATTCAAGCTTGTCTGTTTGGTTACGTCCCACTTACACTGCCAAACTCTCTCCCTCTCTCTCTCTCTCTTTTATCCTCTTTAGGGAGAGATCCTTCCATCCTCGTGATGGTTCTGCTCTTTCTCACTTTCTTGGCTTGCAGTAATCTCCCTTGTTGCCACTTCAGAAACACTGACTGTACCCCACGCAGACAGGAGAAGAAAAGAGGCGGAAAGGAGAGAGGAAGAGACAAATGGAGATACTGACATGGAGGAAAGGGAAGAAGACTATGTTTAGACAGGAACCTGTAAAGCTCATACTGCATTCGCTCTACTGCTTAACCTGACAAGTTTAGACAGATTATCAGCGTGTGATCATGGCCTGAAATGGATGCCATATGAGCTTGAGATCTGAATCACGCCTCCATGTGACTTTTTCTAAAAAAAAGGACCACAGGAGACATGTTTCAGATATCAGTTATGGAATCTGGGGGAAAAAATTTTTAAATAGATCCTAAGAATTTCTGATGTTCAACTGGAATGCTGGGATCTTTTCCATATTTCGTGTCCACACAATCTCTTTTGTATTCCTGTCCTTTTACAACAAAGCTGCAGTAGCAGCTCAGGAAAAAAAGCTACCCCCACTCCTACAGCAGCTTCTGAATACAACTGCTAAGTTAGTTTATTTCACATCTCTCTCTCTTTCTGTTACTCTGTCTCTCTGCTTTCCAGAGTGCTTTCCACCACAGTAAAGATTACAGCAAGAGCTAACTATGTAATTTCATCATGTGTTTGCTAAGGATGCTAAGGGTAGTGAGCCTATGGGGGCAATTTTTTTTGGCGTGTTTGCTTCTTTATTTACTGCTCCTTCTAATGATTTCATTCACAGTAATGCTTCATTTCCTCAATGATTGAGCTGGAATTCTGTTTAGTTTTATCTAGTTTATGCTAATTTGTTCTAAAAAGCCATTTTGGACTATTTCTTTTAGTTCATTTATCATTAAATATGTACAGAGCAGCCTGAGCTTTAAAAGAATAAAAAGCCAGAAAAATTTGGTTTTGGCCTCTTACCACCCATTTCTATTGGTCCATTCATCAAAAAATGTTCACCGTGTAAAACTAGTGTTTTCAAATGATGAAGATGTGATCACACATGTCATGGCAGGTCAAGGCATCAGATTTTCCCTCACCACTACATTGTAGACTCTCAATGGTTATGGGAGTTGGCGCATCAATGTAACAGCAAAGGTGTTTAGAGTTTTGACTGCGATTTGGAGCAGCTGGTGTGACTCAACCACCCATCTCTAAATACCCATTGCCTCTCTGCGCTTGAGAGGAGATAAATAAATAACAGGGGTGAAGAAGGAAACAAAGAAGAAAAGGCAAGCAAATGCAAGTAAATCGTCGCTGAGGCCCTGAATGAGTCATTTGTTTTCTCATCCTTGTGTGGCATTTACATTTCAGATTGTGGAAACAGTGATATCAAAGTGTGGATGATCTCAAACTACCCGAGCTATCCAATAAAGTGGAGGCAATATGAAAACCTAAAGCAAGACCTTTGAGGTCCACCATGAAGTCTTTTCTTTGTTCGGTCCCAGATTATCCATAAAGAAGATAATTTATTTGAAGATACTGTGCTTTGACACTTTATTTTATCACCTAAATCTAAATTTTATTTAGTCTTTTAGAGTGCTGGTACCAGAGAAGTGGAAGCTGTTTCTTTAGCTTTAATTAGTGTGATTTGGGAAGGGAAGTCTTAAGTTTTATGGCTGTACTTATTTTTATTCTATCCATTTCTGGCAAAATTCAAACGTCAAAATGTCTTATTTTCCATCGGTTCTTTAGGGGCTGATTACTGATCGTTTAAAAAAAAAAGATTTTTGTGGTCGAGTCACCACTGTAATATATGGGAAGATAGAGTGGCCTTTAAAATGTGTATCAGAGAGAGATTCTGTGACATCACAGCAAAACCCAGAGAAAGAAACCTGGAGCAAAACACATAGACAACTCATAAACAGAGTCGTCTATGTGTTTTGAGTCGTCTAGAGAAACAAAGGCTCACCAAGTCAACCCAGATGATCTCAAGACTAGAGCAGCTCTTAGATCTCATAGATCTTACAGCTGGTAAACTTTGTTCAGCCATTCAGTTTGTTATTACAGAATGTTTTCTACAGAGGAAAATAAGGGAAATATCTGTGATTTTACAGAATGGTGGTGATGCATAAATCTATACATAGTTAAAACAAACCAAACAATCAAAAAAAGCCTCTTGCCTCTCTTAAAAGGGTAAGAAGGGCTTTCAATTTATTTACAGTAAATGGACAGGTGCATTTCCCTTATTTTCCTCTGGCCAGGATAAGAAGCCACACTGATAATCTTATACTAGTTTGTCATCTAGGTTTTACAAAATGTCAAATAATCTACAAAAATATAACATGAATTCAATTTATGTTTTAATGATTCCAATTACAAAAAACAAATGAGAGGGACATATAAACATCTAAAATATATATATTTTTTCAATTTAATTAATTCTGATTGCATAGCCAAATAATATAATGTATATTAACATAATATAAGGTATATTTATATTCTTCTTCTTCTTACTATTGTAATTATTATGAGTAGTGACAATGGAACCAATTAAAACAATAACTATTTCAACAACAGCATTCAAAGCCATTTGCAGTTTAACACCAGCCCTCTCTAACTAGTTACTTTCTGATTAAAATCTAACTAATATTTATGGTACTATAGTATTATAAAAAGGGCCATAGCGGCACCTAGTTATACCATCGCTGTACATCGTGTGTTTTTCTCAAAAGTTATTTTTATACCTTTTGTTATTTTTATTACTTTTTTGTTTCTCCCAAGAATGCAATGATCCAGACAAAATTTCAGAGTGAATCACCCTATAGCCATTCACTAAATGTGTCAAGATTAAATCTGGAAAGCTCTCACCCTGAGGGGGCTTCTTCCCTGAAGTTATCCTACTTTTTAAATGTAATCATGTAATTACATAATTAATTTCACTGTTAATTATGTAATAAATTACATTTGCATTCAGATTACATTCTGCACCAATAGTTTTGAATCTGCATTAAATTTTCTGCTTGTTTTGATGTCAAGAAATCATGATTACATGCAAAAGGTGTACATTTCTCTGTCTAAAGGTGGTTCTATCCACAAAGAGGGGTAAAAACATTAAGCTGTCATGAAATTCAGATCAAAATAAAACTTTTCCTTTTCTACTTATGAACACAAACGTGGTACGGACTGACAGTTTCGAGGCACACTTTTAACTGAAACAACTCACATCGAATTAGGAGTTTTTACTACTGCGGGCAATAACTGCAACATCTAAGAGTTAAAAATGTAGATAGATTGTGGAATTCATTTTCACTAGGTGGGCTCTAGCTTCTGGGTCATCTCATACAGCATGGCTTTTGAACATCATTTCAGGAGTACCATGGAAACTGCACTCACCGGTACAGTAATTATCGACCTTCTCCCTAGCAATGTGTTTTCTTAATTGACACCATCGGCGCTGAGCTAGAATCTATGGGTGCAGTTTGAAATTATGCCTCCTCTATTTTCCTTCAAGGCCAGCAAATTTTTTTCCCCCCGCTATTTCACCAGTCACAGTGTAACAGATTAATAGGTGAGGTAATTGGTTACGCTTTTTTTCCAAGTAACATAACATTTCTACTGATATGACACTGGCCTGTTTGCCACTGTGACTGGTCTGTTGAGGTGATAGTGTGGTAAAGAAGTGCAAGCCTGTAATAAACATTTGACTCGGGTCTTTTAAGGCTAGCTCTGGCGCAGCAGGCGCACTACTAATACAGCTGCTTCAGTAGCTAATAAGCACTGGCTCAGTCTTTGACCGAGCGAGATCTGAAAGAATGACATTGAGACACACAGACCTCCGGAGGTGTCCACAGCCTCTGTGGGTGGGAAGAGTACACTTTTATTATGGTCATTTAAAGCTCCATTTGCAGCACTCTTTTCAAGTCTATAGTGTTATTACTCATACATGGGCAGGTGGTTGGGCTAAATTAGATTTTGGCTTTTATCGCAGTAATGTCACCTGTGGCGAATGAACCCCTATGGAGTTAATTTGATTTTTGTTTGCAATTTGACTTTTTAATGTTGTTTACATCAGCCTCACTCTGCATACCTTGAATTATTCTTGAAGACATTTACTTTTAGGTGCATCTTTTCATTTTTCCCAGAGCAACAGGAGTCAATACGAGACCTGATGAAAGAGAGGGAACGTTTTTCTTTTACACTGCTCCTTAATAGGTTCATGCATTTGCAGTTTTTTTTTTAAAGTGGAGAAGGAGCGATAGTCCTTTAACCCGGTCATTTAGGCCCTGTTTACACTTCATCCAATTACGTGATCTGATTGTGGTAATAGAGTCACCACCCATACGTAAATACCTTCTGCATTCAGATTTGCAAAGTATTGCCATGGACTATATCTGCATAGCGAGCGTGTTTTGTATCCTGTTATTTGATTTGTATTCCCCTGCCTGTATTTCCTGCTTTTAATTCCAGTCTTGCCCCGTTTAGTTCTGCTTGCTGATTTGTATTTGTATATCTGGACTCTTGGCTATTTGGACGACACTCTTGGACTTGACTCTTTGTTATGATGATTCAGAATTATTTGCTAATCGGACTGTATATTGGGTTTGGAACACTGCCAGCATCTGTTTTTTGTAATTTAATGCCTTATGCAATAAATCTTGTTGCCTGTTTGACTCTGCGCTTGGGTCTGTCTTGGTCTGAATATGACAGTTTGCCAAAATTTATAAATGAAATTAAAGTATTACTATAATATTTATTTTGGGGGGGATAGTTTAAATACAAGAAGCTGATGTGTCTAACTTGGTCTGAACCTGACAGAGGGATTGAGTGGCTATTTTTTTCTTCTTGAGTGAGTTAACTAGTCACTCAAAAAAGTTGTTATTATTAGCAAAAAAAACTAGCCATTATTAGCAAAAAAAAAAAACCCAAGACAAAACAAAAACCCTAGTGTTCTGGATGTCTCAGAAAAGCATGTTCCTAGTATTTTGGTAATAGGGGCTAGCAGCTGTTGATGTGGTTTAAGTATGCACTGTAGATGAGTTTTGGTTGTATTTCAATAAGTTTCAGCCTCAGGCACTCTGGCCTCTGTTCACAGAAGTACACACACTGCCTGTTGTAAACTGCATGCTACATGGTACATGGACTGTGTTTGGCCGTTTCATGTCAGTTAAATGGCACTTTCCCGTCAAAATCAGAAGATATCAAAACCTACATTGTGTAATTATATTCCAGTACACAATTCATTTTATTACATGTTATTAATGCTTATATGAACAACATTCAGAAAACAGCCTGTTGTGCTCTTTGTATTGGGTTATATAATGTTACACATGTAATGTTACACATTGTTTTGCAAATTCCAAATTTGGCCTGAACCTGTGTGTGTGTGTTTGTGTGTGCGTGCGTGCGTGCATGTGTGTGTGTGTGTGTGTGTGTGTGTGTGAGTTTGTAAGCATTTATGTGTGAATACTTTCTCACAGGGCAGCAGGGTGGCGCAGGGGTTAGTGCTGTTGCCTCACAGCAAGAAGGTTTGCATGTTTTCCCCGTGACTGTGTGGGTTTCTTCCGCGAGCTCCGGTTTCTTCCTACCGCCAAAAAACATGCGTGTAGTGGGGATAGGTTGATGGAGGACACTAAATTGCCCCTAGGTGTGACTGTGAGCGTGAATGGTTGTCTGTCTCTGTATGTGGCCCTGCGACATGCTGGCGACTGTCTACGGTGTACCCCGCCTTCGCCCGTAGCAGCTGGGATAGGCTCCGGCCCGACCCCGAGTGTGGGATAAAGGGGTAGACAATGGATGGATGGATATTTTCTCACAATGAAAGACTCCTAATAGATTTGCGGAGAGGAAAAAACTTTATTTGGAACAGAAACTTTTTCATTAAGAGTTAGTTCCTTGAAACAGTATCTTGTGTTGTGAGAGTGAATTATTTTATCTAGTCCTTCTAGAATTACTAATGTGGAAGAATTTTATTGAAGAATTTCATTGAAGTAATTGAAGAGGGTAACTAATGCATTACAGTACTGAACTCTGTGTTCTCTAACATTTTTATCATATATTTGTGATTGCATTTCCAAGTGACCAGCCAGAGCTCATCACACACTCCTCAGAGGGTTAAACGTTTACAATTTACTTATTGTCATTCTTTAAGCGACCATCCATTAAAATATTCTTTCAGGGACCAAAATTTAGCATTGCTCCAGAGAACTGTTTTTTAAGATTGTGTGTGTGTGTGTGTGTGTGTTTTGTAGGCCTGGGGAGTTAGTCCACCTCCAGAGGGCCTCCTCCATCTGTGCAGCATCTCATAGTAGCCAACCCTGATCCACGGATGCCATAGATAATACAGAAACCATGGCACATCACACACATAGCCATGCCACATGTTGCACGTCAGTGTGGCCACACTTCTTGTGGGAATTCAATGTGATCCATTTTTCATACTGTGTCTACACTACACCTGGGGAAGGTGGAAAGGGATGACAGAGCTTCACAGCCAATGCAAAACACGAAATAACAGGTGGGAGCACACACACACACACACACACACACACACACACACACACACACACACACACACACACTCACACATACGTGCATTGCAGCCAGCAGTTGTAAATTGGCATTTGAGAAACTGACATTTGGCCCAAAGTGAAGTTTTATGCATTCCACATATAACCACTCAACTCATTTCCCATCTGCCAGGGAACGAGCGTGAAAAATAGATTCAATCTCTTCCACCACTCTCTTTATCCATAGCCTGACTTATTGCTGTATATTGAAAAAGCCCCCCGCACTAATGTGAGCACACTGAATCAAATTACTCTTCCATAAGCACATTCATTAACAGTAATCCTCCATTATTGTCCAGCTTTAAGTCTTCACAGCTCCATTTCCACTTGTCATGTAATGAGAGGATTTTTCTCAGCTGATCTCTGAGCTCTTGTCATTCATGCCGCATGCGGCAGGAGCTCACGGATTAAAGACCGCGATAAGATCAGGTGGACATGCATATATGTGTCAAAGCACTCCATCTCTTTTAATTTAACTAGGACCAGGTTCTAGATCAACACTATTTGTGTGTGTGTGTGTGTGTGTGTGTGTGTGTGTGTGTGTGTGTGAAGGGGAGAATTCATGTCGGAGAAAGCCACACATATGCACACACACACACACACACACACACACACACACACACACACACACACACACACACACACACAGCCTGCTGGTTACCATGGTAACCAAGGGCTGGGTTTTCTCTGTGTGCCGCTCTCTCTGGTTCTTTGGGGGAGAAAAAAGTGAAAGAAACATCCAAAAGGAGAAATATGATATAAACACTAGCGGAGTGTTTAAAGGGCATTGGAGCAGAGTAAGAGAGAAACAGGGCCATGGCACAGCTCCCACACACACGAAAAACAAGCCCAATTAGCAGCCATTTGCTGAAATGCTAAGCAAATCAGCGGCATATTCCCATTGGCTTATATAATGTGACAAGTAGCACAATGACGTTTTCTTGCAGTTTTCCTTCCTCATGCCGCTCATGTCCATCTGACCTGTGACTCCTCAGCGTGACTCACACAAATCAGAAAATCCTAATGTGCTATGCCTTTGGGAGGAAATATAAAAGTGTATTTACTAAGTAATATTAATTCAATTACATTGTTTGACAGCCATTAAAACATAGTTATGTGCTAAAAGCAAACCACTGATGTAAACATGACATATGAGCATAATGTAGTGGCCCATAAAACCAAATCACAAACCCAGAATAAACTGCACAGGCACTGAAAATGGGGAAAATGAAAAAAAAAATTAGCTTAGAAGTATGAAAAAACTTCCACTATCTCACTATCATTGCAGTTAATGAATGAAACACTTGAATGCCCACATGTAAACAAAGGATATGTTCATGTCGAACTGATTCTTTAGCTGCACTTGTTCTCACCCCAATGAGCAGCACTCACTTACGTCCACAGTCAGATGTGGGCCTCTTTGTTTGGTGGTCAACCCTTTGCCAGCTAATTCTATGCATTCATTACACAGGCAGGAACTTCCACTGCAGCAGCAGAGGAGAGCAGTCATATAAAAAAAAGCACAACCGATCTGTTTAGTTCACAAGCCTATCTTTTCACAAGGGGATTATATCAGGTAGATATAAATAATGGGTTCATTTTCAGTGCAATTATTTTATCAGTGATGTCATTTAGCACACTAGCACAAAAAGGCTTTTATTTTATTTTGGGCTCTGGGCAGAGATCCTACTGTATGGTAAACTAATTACATCTGCAATTAGCCCACTCTGAAATATCGGTTTTAACCTTCCTTTCATGGGAACTACACAAAAGCAGCATTTCTCTTTATCTTCTTTTTCTCAAGGGTAGGTCAGGAGATCACTCAGTTGTCGAGTGCTGACAAACATGGATCAAAGCAATGCAAGGAGATTGTTCCTGGGACTCCATGCCAACACCAACACAAGAACCATGGAAGGCCAAGAAGCAAAGAAAAGGAGCCCCTAAACAGGACGCCACCATAGATGTGTGGGAAAATATTCACTCTTGGTAGTTTATAGACCAATTAGAAAAGCTAGTGAGGCTAATCTATATTCCCCTCTGTAAGTCTTTATTAACTCTCCTTAGTTCTAAAACCTTGAACTGAAATGAACCGTTCCATCATCTGCTTCTACAATGAGTTACTGGCTGATATCTCCTTGTTATACGGGTTTCCTAAGCCTGAACTTGGATAATTTTAGAGTTTTAGCCCTTAGAGGGTGCTTAGTTGTTGACTGACAGTGTTACGAAAACAGAATTTCTCATATAATGAAACTAGATTTATCTATTGAATTGTCCTTTTTTTCTGGAGGTAGTAGACAGGGAATGATAGAGATAGGTAGAGTGGGACACAAGACACAATGAGAGTTAAGCATTGCCAGGAGCATCAACTAAAACATGATGCGAAAAGCTCATGTTAAACTGACTGGAAGTAAATCTTTTATATGACAGACGTCCATGTGTTTAGCATTTGGGTGGTAATGACTCATCTTTGCCTTAAAAACCAAAGAAAAATAACAAACCCTCCAGACATAGATAATAATAAAATACAGTTTATGAGTATTAATGCAGCAACATTATAGATTAAGACTTGTGTCCATTCAGTCCATTCAGCCTTACAATAAACCCAATCACACGGACGTACAAATACGCGCACACACACACACACACACACACACACAAACACAAAACATGCACGCACAAAACTAGTCACGGTGCTGTCATGCTTGTGCAGTGGTGCAGAATTCAGAATTATCTCCTGGCAAGCCAGATAAAAAAACAGCAACATAAGGCCAGTGAAATCAGCGTGACCAGATACCTCCCAAGCGTGACATTGTGTTTCATGTCCCGATGATGTCCATGGTGTGCTGTGTGCATGTTTGTTGCAGCAATCTTCAAAAGGCCACAAAAAAGAGATAATGTGGAAAGCACAGACACTATATGTAAACAATCAGGAGGGCCGAAATCCAAATATCAGGAAGAATGTGTGTGTCGTAATTATTCTGGGACAATATACAGCAAAATTACACCATCAGAAAATCCCTGTTAAAATCTCAATTTGACTGAAGGAATGCCACCATTTGCACATGAATGTACTGCAACAAATCAATACCTCCTCTCAGTATAGTGACAGGCATTGATGCATAGACCATACATCGCCGTCTGCACGGATCTCCTTATAGACCGCTATGTGTGAGTGCTGTGAGCAAAGAATCTCTAATTTGTTCCACAAATACTCTCCCACAGTCCACAAAGAGAGTATATTTAGAGTAGATTTAGCTCAGGAGCGTCCATCGAGATTTGGCACTGCTGGTCCAGTGGAATTTTTGAAATGAAAAAAAAGCATAATTTGCATGCACTTATCTATGAGTCAACCTTCTGAAATGAAATAGTGATGAGTGCTGAGTTTGAGTACTCCAGATGGGAAGGCAGAATGGAGACTGTACTTATTCAGAGAATCAGCAAACATGACACTGTATAAAAGAGAAAGAGAGAACTGGCAAGAAGCCCAATCAGAGCACCTGCAGTTACCGATGTCAGTGACTGGAATTTAATAAGGCCAGGTGGACTTATATTGTCTCGCTGGCCATATTTAACAACCACTTTCTTTACACGTCACTTTGATTAGTGCACACTTATGATTCACACATCGCAACTTGTGATGCTGGTCATGATCAGTACCACTTTTTGATAGCCAGTAAGTACAGGAATTTTTGACTAGTTTTGGGTGTCCCTAACAAATTTATGCATGACTCTTATGATGAATCAAAGGCATTCATTGAGCCTGGCAGACACTGTGTTAGTCATTCGATTGTAGTGTTTTGTCATATTTCAAGTCATATCCGAGTTTCATTACTACTAATAATATAAACTAATAATGGTTTGTACAGAACAAGTAGCTCTGATACATAGGGGCGTCAAGTAATTCATAATAAAATGTTTAGCCTTTTACATTTTTGGCAAAAAGGGTCTGAATATAATACCAAAAAGGTTCTATGACAATAGTAGAACACGTTTGATTGGTGCTACAAAGTTCACTATAGTAGGTACACAATATGGACAAAAAGTATTGGTACCTCTGTTTTTCAGGGTTTGTGCTTCAGCACACCAAGACATTTTGGACAACATCATGCTTCTAACTTTGTGTACACAGTGTTTGGGGAAGAACCTTTTCTATTCCAGCAGGACTGTGCCTCAGAACATAAAGAAAGCTCCATAAAGACATGGTTGGATGAGTTTGGTGTGTAAGAACTTGACTCAACCCCATCCAATATCTTTGGGATGTTCTGGTAAATTTCCTACTTGTGGGACTAATAAAGGTTTCTCTCATCTTATCTTATCTTATCTTATCTTAACTGGAATGGAAACTGTGAGCCAGACCTTCTCGTCCAACATCAGTGCCTGACCTCTACAGAATGAATGAATGCAAATTCCCACAGAAACTCCAAAATCTTGTGGAAAGCCTTTCAAGAAGAGTGGAAGCTGTTTAAGCTGTAAAGAGGGGACCAACTACATATTAAAGTCTGTGTGTTTGAATGGCATTTCAGTGACTGTTGGTGTAATGGTCAAGCACCCCAATACTTTGTCCATATAGTGTAGCTACAGATATACAGTTTTTTAAAGAATGAACCCTTGAAGAGTCTACTTTAAAGAGAATACTTATTACCAGTCTAAATGCTGGCAGGAATAACCCACACATGAAATTAGGGATGACCTTGTTTTTCAGTTCAGTTGTGGCAATGTACATTCACCACAGTGCTGTCAGTTGTCAAGTACTTAGCCCATGTTGTGTGATGGCCTGTGAAGGAAAAAAAAAAAGATTAATTGAATTTTAATTAGCAGGGAAGCATTAGTTTCTTATTATCGCTTTTTTGATCCTGCCATGACTGATCCTGCCTTAGACCGAATATGCTATACTTGTATGGATTTTCTTCTGGCTGAATCCTTTAGTCATGTAACAGTGGTATAGCTACCAGGAGATCATAGCAAAGATATAACAGACCAATATATATATAAGTATGTTACGCACTTAGCTAACCCTCTTTCATCTTGCAGAGATTTTCCTTCTGACAATGATTTTATTTCATTAAAGTTGATAACCATGGAGACTGAAGCAGTGTCTTCTGTTCTCCACGATACTCTCCCCGAGTACCAGTTCAGAGTGTACTGAGAACTTAGTTTCAGTTTTGCCAGAAGCATTTATTATGTATGTCATCAGTGGGAGGTGAAGCTGAGATGGAGCTCCTGCCTTTTCTGTTTTGAACCAAGGGTTTTCTGTTTTGCTTTTCTGGGCCATAAAAAGTCTTATACACCAGTCTTATCCATAATTGCTAAGAGGGCCCAGCCTTCACTTGTAAGGGTCTGCAACTGCTTATGAAAAGTGGCTGAAAAATTTAAATAGGATGTTGAGTCCAAATGACACTGGGAAGAGGCTTTAGTTGGCCATAGTATTGTTGCATTATTATGTATAGCTGTATTTCATAATTATTACATTATTATGTATTATCTATAGCTGTATTCATTTTTAGCACACACTGTTTTATCTGATATCTCTATCATATAATGTGATTAGGGAGGGACTATGTGTTGATGTAGGAAGCCTACAATACAGAATCACCCCCACCACTTCATATTCACTTTTTTCCTTTCTGTCAAAATCTCCAAAAATCACCATTCCTCACAACAGTAGGTGAAAGTGGGTCAAGGACCAACCTTTATAAATCCACACAGTCCCACAAACATGCCAACGCGAGCACCGCCTTCAAACTTAAGCTCCATCTTTTTGATGTGCTCAGGAGCCAAAGCAGTCTTGCGTCTCCCATGAGGCAGAGCCAACTAAAAATGGGTGCAGCGCTAGCTCTCTCGCACATGGGACCACTGATCAAAGAGTCAAGGTGTTTTGGAAGTTAGTCAAACTGATTCCTCTTTGTTAACGGCATTTTAGCATTGCACTTGAAGTCACAGTGCAGACCTGAGACGCATCAAAGGCTCTCCTTCCTTCCCCTGCACACCTTTAAATAGTGCAGAGTGGAACGCTCCACTGGAGGCTTCAGCGTGACATGTAATATCTCTTTGACTCACCAGAGGACGGAGGATAGAAGCGCTTTATTTGATTTAACAACCCCCTATACCCCCCCACCGCCCCACCGTCCCATCCCCATTCTTGTCTAGCGGTGTCATGGCTGTCATTTCTGACAGCACTAAGAGTGCCCTGCCAAAGGCATAGATACAGACAACCTCTACTTCTGCCTCTACAGCTACAGCACGGCCAGCGCTGGCTCCAAAGTGGCTCCTGCAAGCCTGCTGGAATGGAAATTGGCCTGGATGTTTTGGGACAGTGGCTCAGACTGGCTGCATTAGGCCCTTCATGAATAATTATACTCCATCCTGTAGCCTTAGCCGGGTCTTAAGAGCTTACATCTCAAAAAGCAATACAACAGCCCTGCAGATCCCTGCCGATAAGCCTTAAAAAGGGCAAACAGAACTCTTTCAAGATGTATCGATTGGCACTTCAACATGCCTGTCCAATCAAGGCTTGCATGAGGCTCCCAAAACTTATTTGCGCCAATGTAGGTGTCACGGTAAAAATGAAAAGCCAGAAAATAAGCCATTGAGCAAAAGTGACCCAGTCTGCATCCAAATTCAGGTTATGTAATTTCTTTTATCCTGTTAACCCTAGGCAGAATGTCCATTTTAATGCAACATTTCTCTAGTTATAATGAGCTAAAGCAACACTAAGAAGGGAAAATGATGAGGAAAATTTCCTTTGTTCATTAATTAAAGAAAAATAAGTTTGACTACAATTAACATGCTACGTGAGCTGACATTTAAAACCGGGGAGGGCCATATGTTCTCCCGTTAATTAACCAGTGGAATTAATGATGAGGGAAAGTTTATGCTTGAATTCTAATGATAGCAGAAGCAGTCAACTGTCAGCACTGCCATGTTTACCCATAAGAGGGGGCAGATTTAGTGGACCGTGGAGGTCTACAAGCAGAGGGAAGCATGATGAAACTGGTGGAAATACGAACTCGTTCAAATACAAAGCTCCAACACAGATCATGCAATGCAGCCTAAGCACTTTTTCAAGTGACAAGCACATCCGAATTAGACAGAGCAGCATCTCAGTGTAAAATGTATATTTTTTGGATAAACGCACTTTTTGAATCACCATCTATAACCATTTCCTTCACTTTTGACTGACAGACCACTGCCGACAAAGCTTATCTGGCTGGGTGAGAGTGGGCTGCTCACGTGGCTGCTGTGGCACTAGGTGAGACAGAGTGGCTCCAACATCAAGCAGCAGATTTTGGAGTGCAAGACACACCGTGTTCACAGCTTGGTATTTGATGTTCAAAGTACACGGCAATTTACTAAAGATGAACATGATTAGAGAGATATAAGGACCAAACAATTTTGTAGTTCTGATCAGGCATGCATGCGGGAAATGAGTTTAAGAAGCGATGCTATTTATAAGTGGTGCAGTGAGTAAAATCTGGAATTAAACTGTAAAAGTGACACCAGTTAAATAATGAAGATAAAAATCTATATACTTTTTCTTTTATCCTGCTAATACTATTACTGCTGTGATTAATTACTATACAATTACATTAAAAAATCTCCACTGCCTTCATGCGCCTGATATCTTGTTATTACTTGTTAAACCTTAAAATGTAAGCGGCACGGATCCTGGCCAGAAGCATATCAAATGGTAAATTGTCATAATACGGCAAAACAACTTCATATATGGAAGTTCCCCCAGTTTTTGTTGATGCTCATGGTGTCAGACGTCATGTTGAGCTTTGTTTGGTTTTCCTATGTCACACAGAACCAAAGTTATTATAATAAAAAAAGACAGGTTGTGATGCCACTCGTGGATTTTTTAAATGACGTCACACGTAAATGCTCATAAAGAACAAAAATGCCCAAATTTCTTTTAGGTCTTAGAAACAAACAGAAAAAGCACGCGATAATTGAATGCATGAGTACTTTCAGGATAGTCTCCGCCCACAAGTGGGTGGGGGAAACCCAGAGAGGGAGGGGCCTGAAGAGCGGCCAAAATAACAGTAAATGGCTAGCGTGTTTTAGACCATTTTTATTTGTTGAAATCAGATTTTACTAAAAAACTGAGTTCTAATGATTAAGCAGACCACAAATTTGCTAGCAGTTCTGTATAATGTGATGAGGAAATTAGAGTATGACATAGCTGATTGTTTGAAAAAGATGAATGTCACAGCATCAACTTTGGAAGACATTCAGCAGTTTACTTTGAAGGACTAGATGTTAATGGCAGCTGGTAAAGGACAACAGGGGAACCTTCAGGGCCTTCTCGGCCTTTAGATTAAACCTAATGAGTTCTGGAAACAAAGAACAAGTCTGTAATTTTGGTTCATTTGTATTCCATATAATAATGATTTTCTCAAAATCTTGCATTTAAAACTCAGCAAATACTGCAGCACTACTCTTATTGCATTATTCTGAAGTTATAAAATACATTTAAAATGCCCAGCTGAAAATGATCGAATCAATCATCTTTTTTTCAGGTGCTAACCTGTCAAACTACTCACCAGCATAGAAAGTGACAGGAGAATACACCATTACATCATGCTCTGATTTTCAGTGATTGTGACCATTTTTGTGTGAGAAAACACCACTCTAAGCCTTCAGGAAGCCCTGACTTAGAAGGCAAGCGGCAGCCTAATCAACAAGCTTTTGTCAGATCAGCTCTATGCTCCAAAATGCTAGACTAAAAATACATGTTAATATGTTTGTTACAGGCTTCAGATAAAACAAGGAATGTGTTTTAAATATGCATGTTTAATCCAGAATGACCAGAAATGTTAATGTGCAAAGCTGTTCATTTGGTACTTTCCGCTACTAGAATTCCATAGAGATGCAAGCAATCATTTGCAATCTAAGTTCAGTTTCTTCCTAATTTTTAACCATGTTTTGATAATTATAGTCCTGGCTTTGTGAGACACTGCTAATTGAGAACAGTGCTCGTTACCAGCTAGACTGAAATTATCACTGTATGTGAGAGATTTTGCCATGCATAAATGCTCTAACCCCACAGTCTGTTAATGCATTGCAAGTATTACTAATACAGGAATAATTATGCAAATAATTATTTCCCTATACATGATCCTAAGAACACTGTAGCAAGAAGTTTGAATTTTATGGGTTGCATCTTTGGGCTTATTTTTGTAATGCAAAGCTACAGCATAGTTGAGAATGTTATGTATGTAGTAAAAAATCTGAAACATGCCAAAATCTTATAAATGTACACACACACACACACACACACACACACACACACACACACACACACACACACAAACAACACCAACACC
>JBBJLS010000140.1:13445168-13460840 GCA_037577275.1 Bryconaethiops microstoma | reverse complement strand
CACAGTTTGGGGAAGAACCTTTTCTATTCCAGCATGACTGTGTCCCAGTGCACAAAGAAAGATCCATAAAGACATGGTTGGATGAGTTCAGTGTGGAAGAACTTGACTGACCCGTAGAGTCCTGACCTCAACCCCATCCAACACCTTTGGGATGAACTGGAACAGAGATTTTGAGCCAGACCTTCTCATCCAACATCAGTGCCTGACCTCATAAATGCTCTAGAGAATGAATGGGCACAACTCCATACTAAGGTCTATGTATTTGAATGTAATGTCATTGCATTCAAATACATAGTTGGTGTAAAGGTCACGCGTCCCAATACTTTAGTCTATATAGTGTATATAAATGAAATATTAAAATAACAAAACAGGAAATAGAGAAACGCTGGATTTCCAGTAAACTTTTTAATGCCCCTGGAAGCCTGCATTATTTTTTGAGCATTGATGAAGTCTTCTCCTTGTTGCTGGGGGATAAATATTATGCACAGAATCTCTTGTTGAGGCAGCCAACAAGTATCCTGTCAGTTCAAAGTAAATGCATACGGTTCTTGTTGTATCCTAATTGCAGGATACATCCCACATGTTGCACCCTGCTACCAGGACTAAAAATGAACAAGGCGTTCCTAACCTGCACCTTCTCACTGGAGAGGAAAATAACGGTTGCTGGGAAGGGATTATGTAAAATCTGGCAACTAAATGCCTGTGTTTCCAGTGGGGGTGAGTTCACATTAAGCTCGACACATGCACAAGGCGATAATGATTTATTACTGCTTTCAGAGTCGTACACTTGACGGAAATGCGGTACGCTACAGCACCGCTGGGCAGACACCGTATCCCCTCTCAAATTGTCTGAGAGGGTTTTTGGCACACCTCCAAGCCTTAACTTTGGCCTGTTTTTACACAGGTGTTTCGCATCAGATACATATGCACATGTAAAAGCCCCCAGGGCAAAGCAACGCTCCAGTGACAGAGCAATGAGGGGATGCTGTGTCTGCCTGTGGCAGGTGAAGTGCTATTGAAATAAACACTGAACTTTAAACACTGAACGAAGCCATGAATTCAACTTTACAGCATGTTTTTCACAGATTTGTCCATGCAGTGTGGCAAATTGACCACAGTATTAGATGTACTGTGTAAATCTGATCTAAAAGGAGACGCATGTGTTTAACGTTTCATTAATTATTAAAAATAGAAAATGTTTATTTTGTATTTGACACTGCCCTTGCGTGTCTGATCGACCACCAACATAAATAGGAAGTGTAGCAAGGAATCAAGGAATCATCACATTTTGACCTACAGCTGTGACCAATATAAGATAGATAACATAAGATAACCCTTTATTAGTCCCACAGGTGGGAAATTTGCAATATGAAGGGAACAAACCATCAAATATGTTACTGAATATGGATACTGGTAGTAACTCAGGCTATTGGACTGTAACTATTCTTATTACAGTTATTCACTAGAGGAAAATATCATTGTAACAAGTTACTTTGTACCGTGGTGTCCTCAATACTGGTTGCAATGCAAATGTAAACTGCAAAGTGACCGTTTTTGTCACACCACCGCACAGCACAGTGTGAACACTGTGGAATTCTTTCTCTGTATTTAACCCATTCACCAAGTGAAGCAGTGGGCAGCCAGAGAAGCAGTGTGTGAGGATGGTACTTTGCTCAAAGGTACCTCAAAGGTGCCACTAGCAGTCCTCAAATTCAAACCCATGACCTTCTGATTGCAGACGCAACTTCCTAACCACCAGATCACCAGTTACCACTAATGGCACCTATTCAACACTGACAGCACCATGCACAAAACACATTGTATACACCCTTGGTTGAAGCTTTCTGTGTGGCACACTGAGCTGAAAAAAGGGTCAGGTAACTTCCTGAGAGGTCAGGTAGCCGACGTTTTTTTCTGTGCTGATGAATGAGAAGGTGGATCTTCAGTGAAAATGTTTAAACACTGAGGAGAGACCAGTGGTTGCAGCTGCCAAGTGGCCCAAACTCTTTTTTTTACCAGACCCAAACCTTCGTAAAGTTTAGAGGAATTCCACATAACGTCCAAGTTCTGCACCTGAACTGAACTGAAGAGGCCGAATGCTTCAGAGGGGCATGATTAAGACCTACTTACTGGGATGGTGTCACGTCTTCCCCTTACTCCCCAAGGAGGGCAGGCGCAAATGCAGACTTCCATATGATATTCTTTTATTTAAACAAAGAAAACCAAAAGGCACGAGGGCCAAAAACCAAAACTCAATACTTCAAGAACAAAGGAGTCAGGAGAAACACAAACATCAGGGTATTCTGATGGTAGACCTACAACCAAGGTCCACCTAAACCGAACTTAAATACAAACACGATCACTACTGAGCACACCGGCAGCAGAAACAAATAATTGCTTAAATAAAACCCAGTGTGCTCAGGAATCGACAAACAAGACCCTTTGGTGGCCTCTAGCAGCCGCCCACAGTCACTATCCCCAGGCCTGACAGAAGGATAAACATAGTAATGTTGGATGGAATGCTGTTGAGTAATGTGGGGTGATGTGCAGAAACCAGTTGGATGTTGCTGACATCTATTTTTTGTCCTGTGTGTCTAAGCCAAGAACCTTTTAGGAACATTTTAACAGTGTTGCTGCAAAGACTGTACAGTGATTAATCTTAGACACTGACGAACAAAAGTAATGAGGCCCTGAAATGCGAATTAATGTGATTAGAGGTCAATGTGTGCATAGCGTTCTGCGCACCAGCTACCATAAGGTGGATATTGAATTTGCACAGCGAGCTTTAGAGCCTGTGTTATTAGATTGTAATTAGAGACATGCTTCAGAGGAACCCTTAACCAAGCCAGAATTGCACCTAAGAGGCAGAATGCTTCTGAGGGACACGATTAAGACCTACTTGCTGGAAGGATAAACATAGTAACTCAAAATTGCAGTTGTAAGGATGGAATGCTGTTGATTAATGAGTGGTGATGCGCAGAAACCTGTTGTATGTTGCTGACATCTATGCAGGAATACAGTCAGGTTTTTGTATTTTCTGTGGTTTCTGGAAGATTAATTATTTGTTGAAAGGCTGACACAAACATACACACACACTGATTTATGCTGCTCAGCCCTTCACATTCTCCATCCAAGCAATGCTCAGTCACCGCATGGTTCTGCCTGAGGCTCCGTCCTGGCTCTCAGTCAGTTTCTATGGTCCAAATAATATGCTGAAAAACAGTCTCCATCACTGTATGTGAGAGGCTCCATTAAGTCTCATTGGCTGCCAGAAAGGAGAAAGGTAGTGTGTGGTGGTGTGTATGGGGCGGGGGGGGGTGGGTAGGTGTGTATATAACCATGATTACCTGGGACTGATGGAATAGAAGACTGATGCAAGACTAAAATTACTTCCCCAGGGTATGTCAGTAAGTGAGTGTATGACCATCATGTTGACTTTTCATCTCTATAAATGACGCACATTCATGCGCAAGTCATTAACACTCCTTGAGCTTTCATTTGTGACTTTTGTTTTTACCTTTAGAACTTGCAATTATCACCAATGGGAAAGAACGAGCCATCAAAAAGGCCTTGCCAAAACGTTATATGTAGATTTTAAAAAGGTTCTTCATATACTCTCATCTCATTTGCAAAAACCCTTATAACACGAGCAGCACAGGTCAGTGCCGAAGGTGCAACAAATGGTAAATTGTCATCAAAACAACTCCTTATATGGAAGTTCCCCCAGTTTGTGTTGATACTCCACGTGTCAGATGTCATGCTGAGCTTCGTTTGGTGTTCCTGTGTCATCCAAAGCCAAAGTTATTGTCATTTAAAAAACTTGCAATAATAATCACCACTACTGGGGTTTTAAAACGGCGCCACACGCAAATAGCCATAAGGAACCATAGATGGCTACATTTCTGTTATTTTTGGTCTTAGAAACAAACAGAAACAATACAAGATCTTTGATTCTGGGAGACCTTTCAGGATAGTCTCTGCCCACAAGTGGGAGGGGAAAACCTGCAGAGGGAGATGGGGGTCTGGAGAGCGGCCCAGAAAGTGGCTGAGTAGCAAACTATAGGAGGGGGAGTGCGTCAAAGAACTCAGTTGGAATCCAGCATCTGAAAGCTTAACCAATGGCAGAACTCACTTAACTATATCTACCTATAAAACAAAGAAAAAATCTGATTGCAACATTTAAGAATTTAACCATATTGCTTCTAACTTTATTAAAGAAATCTGAACCCAGGTGGCCCAATCCGAACCCTCAATGTGTCCCAGCTGTCTACTTGTGATCCGATTACCCAAGACACATTTTAAAAACCAGTGTAAACAGGGCCTCTATCACATTCAGAAGCGTGAATCTGTCTGTTGACACAATGCTCAGTGAACCATCATGATAAGCAACTTGCCACCTTGCCATAAAATCCTGCATTAGAGCCTCAAAGTTTATTTGCTTAGATTTTTGATCTGTGCCTTTTGTATAAGTGACCAGAAAAATCCTCAAGAATACCGCCTGCCTTATCATGGCCACTCCGGCTACACCAGAGAGAACTGTATAAAATACAATATGAGCAGAGGCAAGAGAGAGCAATGCAGTAATTAATGTTAAATATTGATAACACTTTTTTATCGTCACTATGTAAATGTAGAGAGTAGACGCCTCCTGACTTTTTGATGAAACTTTAATAATGGATGGTTTTGTTATTACAGTTCCACATTTACAGCATCGTGAACATGTACTGGAAGGGACATAATCATTTTTCTGTCTCCACAAACCCCAACAGAGTGCTTGGAGTGACAGGTTTAGCACTTGATTCTCATTTCAGAGGATTCCATTAAGCCTAGATGGTTTGAGGGATGCAGTCTTTTGCAGTGGTCGCTACAAAATGGGGTCAGGCTCGCATCTTCATAGCAGGTCTCACCAATAACTTAAAGCTGCGGATTACTTCATTAGGGAAGCCTCTTCAGCATTATGGAAATATTAATTCAGAGAAGAACCATGACTAGGCCTTCAGTTCAGATCCTGATTGTTAAAACTCAATTGGTCAAAAGGCATCTCTGATATAATGACCATTGCAGAGTCATATAAATTTTCTAATAGTATGTTAGTTCCAGTGTAGGCAACCTATTCTGCAAAGTTTTACTAGACTATTATACTATATTATACTATAAAAATTGCAGCCTAGTGGTTAGGTCATAGCTACTGCAATCAGATGGTTGTGGGTTCAAATTCCAACGGCTAGTGTCACCACTGAGGCTCCCTTGAGTAAGGTACCATCCCCACACGCTGCTCCCCAGGCGCCCTTCATTGGTAGCAGCCCCCTGCTTCACTTGCAGATAAAGGGGCCACTTTGCTTTACTCAATGACATGTGCATGAGAACTGTTTAACCCTTAGTAGAACTGCGTAATGGGTAGCACAATCTCTTAGAACACTTTTTGTCTTATGTAAAGTCCATCTTCTCATAGGTTACTATACTCTGTATACCTGTGAAAACACCCTCACATTAGTGCTCCTATGTTTTTTCTTTTGTCCTGATGTGCACCGAGAGTCAGGGGAGGGAATAGACCGTGTTTTTTCACAGCTTTAATGACAACAAGTTCACACTGTGTAAGAACATGCCGTCGAGGAGCGGGCCGGCTATCAGTCAGCAGGGCCTTCCAACAGGAGCACAATTTCAGGAGGGCCGGCGCTCCCCATGACAAGTTACCACCTTAGGCTATCGCCTGTATTGCCTATAGCAGACTCCATTACTGGTTAGCATTAATCCAACATTGGGGCACATAAACAGTTTTTTGGTGTTCTTAATGAAATATGGCAAAATTTGGAGGTCCGTATAGTTGACAACACATATTTTCAATAGTAAAGATCCTGCTGGCATAGAGCTGAGTTTTCTATTTCTAACGTGTAACTAGAACACACTGCTTAGACTCTGGTTTGTACCGCTGCACCTCCAGAAGGTCTAGAGTGACTTTTTAGCCACAGTAAATGAACATTTAAAAGAGGTTTTATGGAATTTGATTTTGGGCTTCAAACATACATCTGAGTACACAAAATAAAATAATATTCCTATTTTATTCATTTCGAAGACTGTGTATTACTCACTTGCCAGCTAACAAGATGTCTATCTTGAGTTATGGATAAATGCTTGACCCCTTTTTAGTGCAGAGGCTGTGGAAAACTGGGGGTGGCCACTTCCTCTAAAAAAATTAAAATAAAAAAGAAAGAAAGAAAGAAAAATGTGATCCTGACTCAGAAATCAAGTGCTAATGAGAACAGAATGACTGTGCATTTATTGAGTAGTAGGGGGCGCTTGCAGTAGGGGCGAAAGTCAAGCACCCTAGAGCAGTGAGGCTTTGCCGTGATTTGATTTTAAGAAGGAACATGTCAAGAGCTCGGACAACTTAACCTGTTGGGATGTACTGAACTGAAGTTACAGGGGTAATGAGGAGAGGAGCCCTTTAAAGCAGAGCTGAGATGTGAGAAACAGATCTGTGTATCTGATTCTTGCTCCCTGATTCTGCAGAAAAGTCCCACTACTATCATTGCTTTAATGATGGAACTTTAACTATAACACAGGCTCATAAGAATTAATCAGAAGTAGAACTACACTGCTGATATATGGATAATAATTTCCTTGAGTTCTGAGAAGACACAGACCATTTGCCGCCTGAGTGTTATGATGAGACAAAGAGGCAAATAACCGGTTTGAAATATTGAAAACTCTAAGGAAGGAGAAGAGAATGGATGTAAGTCATCTGAAGAACTTCGGCGTTTGTTTTATTGTATTACCAGTGCAAAGCTTTACCAGCACCACATTTTCACACTACAGCTTTTTCTGGATGCCTCCCTTGAGTGTAAACATTGTTCCAGAGTACCAGTCTCTGGTTCTCCTGAAAATGGTGGTCTGGTGTGAAAGCTATCTACTCCAGGCACTGCACAGCGAGCGGCTTGACTGACCCGTATTGTTTCCTCACTCCCTGTTTAAAACGTTGCAGCGGCAGGAACCAGTGTAAACCAATGTAACAAGATTTGATTCAAAGTCATTTTGGACTGTTTCTATTATTCAGTTATGAATTTTGATGTAGCACAAATAACAACACGCCATTTCAAAATATGCGAAAAATAATGATAAACAACAGAAATGGAGATTTGACAGTGGTAATATTGTGTATTACAATCCCTGGAAATTAACCTAATTAACCTATAATTTAGCAGAAACTACATGGAAGAAGTGTGTACAGACCCATGCAATCAATTCTTAGGCTGGAAGAAGTTCTACTGTACAAAAACCAAACCTGAAATAGTGAGCTGCTCCCCAAATGATGGAGTGTGTTTAATTATTCGGTATCAGTGTGGAAACACCCTCAGATCCCTATTGTTAGTTGACGTTTTACACAATGCTGTACTCTCATCTATTAGGCCGATATCATTGTTGAGCTTTATCTGAATGTCCTAAATGGCTCATTCTGGCAGTCCTACATCCTAACTGTTGGAGGTATTCTGCCGCGCCAGGCTCAATATGACTGGCTTGGTTTTTATTGACATTTCTTTGGCTGGTGTGCAGCTAAACGCCAGCAATGCAAACACCAAGTACAAGACTTTCTCTTTTGTGCAGGTGCTGTGACTGCAGTCATTAGAACTGGCCTCCAAGCAACTTCTGGAACTCTACTGTGGAATGTGGGAATATATGCAAAACAGGCTAGGAGTTATTTGTGGTTTCAGTGAAAGTACTTTTATACCAGGGATGTCACTTGACCCTATTTTACAGTGACATATGCCTCAGAACAATGTTACTACAGCCCACTATACTCAATTTCGGGATTAAATAGTCATTTATGATATAAAAATATAAAGAACCAGTGGTCCATGGACATTGACGTGTGACCATGAGTCGTGACACCTATTGTATGCCTTAAAGCTGTGCTTTGTGTATTTCTCCGGCGTTAAAATCAGGTACCAATAAATGTCAGGTAACATGATTCCTGGACACGTCATTGTCCATGGACCACAAGTTCTTTGATAAGTGTAAGGATCACAGTCGAATCCAACTGCCTTCAATTTAAGCAGATAATATCTTTTACTCTTGGTTTCCCCTGCTGAAAGCAGCCATGTTGAAGCACGTTTTGTCATTTAGTCCGACTCAGGGGGCATGTTCCAGTGAGAAAGTGATGTCTGTGCATTCCCTCTATTAGATTTTAGAAACCCATAAACTGCACGTATAGTCCCATAACACAACATATGGCAGAATTTGTACAAAAACGGTACTAATAGCTTGGAACATCAGCTCAGTTTCCATGCAGGCAGGCTGTACAATAACTGTTCACCATATAGAGGTTGCAGTAGGTAACATGGACATATTTAACAACATAAATTTAACATTTAACAGCATTAACTGAATTTAATAAACCAAAAATCTACAGTTACACTATATGGACAAAAGTATTGGGACACACCTGTTATTCAGGGTTTGGGCTAGACCGCTTACTTCCGGTGAAGGACAGTCTTAATACTTGATGCCCCAGTGCACAAAGCAAGCTCGATAAAGACATGTTTGGATGAGTTCAGTGTGGAAGAACTTGACTGGCCCACACAGAGCCCTGACCTCAACCCCATCCAACACCTTTGGGATGAACTGGAACAGAGATTGTGAGCAAGACCTTCTCCCCCAACATCAGTGCCCAACATAAATGCTCTACAGAACAAATGGGCACAAATTCCTTCAGAAACACGTCTATGTCATTATAGTCCCTGTTTGTGTAATGATTAGGCGTCTCAATACTTTAGTCCATTTAGTGTATTTTAATGAACTGCTAGTCATGTAGCACTGGTGATAACACGTATTCAACACCTAATTGTTTCTGACACCCATGGTGATGCCTTATTGGCATTGCTGATGGTGGGCAGAGTGTCCTCACCATCCTTGCCTCTCGAGGTGAAAGCAGTTAGTTGGCTTTCTGAGTTTCGATGTCCAATTACACATGCTTAAAACCTATATACTATTTAAGAGCTTATTTCAGCGTTCATCATGGTTTGAGTCCAAGAGGCTCATTTCCTGAAAAGGAATGAACTAATCAATAAATATCAGTCTTAGAATCACTTTACACTTTCTGTGAACTCAGAGAGCTAACAATACTACAGTCTGGCTGACTGAGACAGTAAACGCACCAAAGGCATTTTACAATGAGCTACAGAAACCTCTCTTTTCGACATTTGAGGAGACCCAATGCATCAATCTTGCCCGAAGGCTCTGGATGGGCTTTTGCTTTTGACTGGAAACATGACCTCATTTGCACACTTCATTAACCCACCAACACTGCCTGCCTTCAAGGAGCCAGTGGACTTGAGGGTTCTTATTTATCGAATGTTGTCATTGACAATGTCCCTCCCTCAAGCCAGCTTCATGGCTTTCTAGAATGGTAAGAGCAAAAAGAATGTTTCTTCAAAAAGAGCTCGGAGCGTCAGAGTCAAAAATGCAACCTGATCCATCCATCACAGCCAGGGCAACCTTCATCTTTTTCATCTGCATCTGAGTGACTTTGAGTACAGTAGAACTTACTAAATCCAACAGCATCTTTTTCATGAACCCTTAGGTTTCGCTCAGTTGTCAATTTTAAACAAAAAATGTCCACTGTTTAAAACACTTAGATGTAGTCTAATGTGAACACACTATTCGCAATTGTAATAATTTTTTTTTTGCGGGGGGGCATCTAAAATATCAAGATTTTTAAGTTTTCTCAATAGCACCCTTTGTAGTCATCCTTACTAAGGTTAATTTGCTTAAGGAACTTAGATGTATTTGTTTATCCAATAGTAGGCTGCTAATGAATAAAACATTGATAGATTTAGCCTACAATACTATTTATGTACTTGACCTACACTCAAGTGTCATTTGTCAGAATGACTTCCAGTCTAACCATAGTTTATGAAGCTGTCTTTCCCAGGGATGGTTTGAAAAGGGAGGCGGTTGCATGGAGGGCAGAGGTTTTACTTGCTCTGCTATACAAACCACAATCTAAAGACCAGAAGGATTACATCATTATTTCTATTTCTTTTTAACACAAACCATGTTTCAAAACTGCACAATTAGTTCATTTTTGATGAGACATGATGTGTATTCAATGAAAATGGCAAATGTAACACTATATTGTAATGCTAAAACTGCAGTTGTTTACTAAAACATGAAATATACTTCCTTTCCTCCGCCATATGCATTTGAAGGAGGGCCACACAAAACACGGAGCGATTGTGCAAAACGGTGGGTTGGAGATCTTACACATTTGGCTGAGTAAACATTCCACTTGATTTTCTAAACCTTGAACAGCTTGCAGTGGATGGGTTTGTGTGGAATTTCCTCTGCCTTTTGAAACCAGGTGTAAAACTGCTGTAGAGTCTCAAAGGATGTGCTGTTGAGGCTTCCTTTAACAATTGCAGCAGATACATCAGTGAGATGGAGGCATGTCCTGAAAAAACATTTACCATCAAAATAACATTGAAGCTCTTGGGATAACATTTACATGAAAGACAGAAAGCAGTGCAGGTCATACCATAATACAGCCATCTTAACATTCCATGTCATGTAAGAAATAGAAAAAGAACTGAATTTATCCACACCATTCTCTCTTCATCACTTGTTGTGTGAGAAAATGGAGAAGGGATAGAAACATTTACTGTCCTGTGATGTTACGCTTTGCTGCCACTGGCAGCCCCCGGAAATTATGTTTTACATGCCACTGTTTTGTTTAATCTCAAGCTTATTATTTAACCATATCTTTTGAACCCAGTACCTCACAACCATGCAGTTAGTAGGCAGGACTAAGAGCAGTTTGCATAATAAGCTGAGCACTGAATTTGGGAACAGTGTGAGCCTGAATATTACGGTCACATCAAGGCACATTTTGTACATACATCTGGTAAGACATTAAAAGCCACATTAGTTTTCTCTATAACTAAAAAAGACTATTAGGCTGTATGCCATTCTGGACAAGAGTGAAGTCATACGTGAACCCACCGTAGCATGAAGAGCAGTGTGTGGGGAAGGTGCATTGCTCAAGGGTACCGCAGAGGTGCTTAGCAGTCTTGGGAATCAAACCCATGACTTCCTGATCGCAGGGTGAACACTCCAACCACTAGGCTACCAGCTGCCCCATGAAAAGCCAAGCTTAATTTCTAAATTTAAAAAATCAAATTGTAACATTCTCCCTGTATTTTCCATGTTTCTTGGCTTTCTATAATGTTATTTGGTCTTTTTCACAATTTCTTGTCTATGTCTTGTTTATATCCTGTTTTTTTGTCCAGTGTTGTGACTAATTTTTTGTTGTGTTTAGCTACATTGTTGTGTCTGTGTTTTCACCCCATGTATCTCTGTTCAGCCCTGTGTCCTGTTTCCTGTTGTTTTCTCTTAATAAACTCTCTTCACAATTACATCCACCTCCTCATCTATGTCTCTACACATCGCAGACATTAACAAATTCAACTTAGTAGGCATGACTACAAAATCATATTTTGAGAAAAATCCTTTTGCATCATAATGCAATAATTTGCAATATACCTGCAAAACTAACACGACATTACCAAACACATAAAAATACAGCACAGACTCTGCTTGCTCTGGTGCATCAGACACTTGACAGTCCTTTTCTGTGCTATGATGACCCCCTGAGTAATTTCATAATTCTGTATTTTTAAATGAAATTTACAAAGTCTGTAGTCTAAAGTAGAATGTTACATATAGCATTGATTTAGTAGGAAACAACATCTTATATGTATACCTTGCTCTTGATTGTGCAACTGACTGAACAATGTAATTTTTAGTTTAAAAAGTTAGTTTAAATGTGCTTTTGTTCAGAAGCTGTCACACAGACACGTACATATTTTGAGATCGAACCAGACAGCAGCATAATTTTACATCCCTCCTTTGAGAGCAAGGGTTCTGAAATATGTTTCATTATGTTCACTCATGGTATGACTAAGAGCTGCAATGTCTTTTGCCAGCAACATTTCTAATAATATAACATGATGTAGCTAGAAATGACTGTGTTCAGATCAGTGAATGTCCTCAGTGTTGCTCATCTCTCTGTGGAGAGGTACACTGGGCAGTAGCAGCAGAGACATTCTACAGTCTGACAAATGTTTTGTTGACAGACTGAAAGACTCAAGGTTTTAGCATCACACACATCAATGTTTTCCCAGTTCCTGCAGTGAAGGGCATAGATCTGCTCCAGTTAGCATCAAAGGCCATCAGTGACAGAAAGCAAAGAAAGAACTTTTTTTTTTGAGTGAATAACACTCCCTGATATCTTTGTAATTCAGTTCAGTATCAGTGAGATGTTCTCCTTTTAATTCATTTAAGCATTGTGTCTATATTACAACAGAAGCTTTCCAGTCTGTCTTCTCTTCACATACGGTTTAAAAGCACATTGTGTAAAATTTTGGCCATTTAATATGCTATGCTGTAATAAACTTAAACCATGATGTATTTTTTTAAAAGCCTGCCAATAAATATTGCACCTTTAACAAAACTGTCTGAGAAAAAGTCTGAAATCTGAAAGTGTTTTGTTGACTTTTTGAGTCACTATGGATCACTTTTGATTTGGGTGTTAATGATATTGACATTGCCTGACACCAGCGATTCATTTTTATTTTGTACTTCTTTTTCATCTCCATGGATCAGATTAGTTTTTCTAGCACATCCCAAGTCAACAAAAACGAGCTCTGTCATGTTCTTCAACCATTCCTAACTATTTCTGCAGTGTGGCAGCATGCACTATACTGTTAAAAGAGAGAACATGGGGGATTCTGTTGCCATAAAAGGGTGTACTTGGTCTGGAACAATGTTTAAGTTGACACTTTATGTCAAAAAGATTTATGACGTCATAAAACATGTCAAGATTTATGATGTGTGAAATTTTATGAGGTGTCAAACTTACTGGTTTTTATGACATCCAGCTAGATAGTGAGGTGTGAACAGTGAGATGTGAACAGGTCTATGGTCTAAGACGATGGATCCCTTGGAGCGTATGCCAATGGAGGGTTCATGACCCATGTCAGTGGAAGATACGAGAATGGTTACAAGAAGTAGGAGAAGACTTTTCAGGACAACGATGATGGACCATGTTAATCCTAAAATACTCTGTGCACCGAAAAGACCAAAACCTGTCAGCAAGGTTGGGGTTGTTAAAGATTTGTCGTATGCAGAGGGACAATGGACTACCATAGGAAATGTATGTGGATATGCTTTTGACAAAAAGGAGCATTGTGTGATATTGTATACAGCCGTCCGTCCTTGTGAAGGATCCTCAAACGATGTGCGACATATATCGTTCTGTGCCGGAGATTTGGAAATATTCAGGAATAGAATGTGGAATCATTTTTTACAAAGTGGGGACTATGGGGACTGCCATGTAATGTGTAATAGTGTCACACCTGAAAAGTATTACTATATATAATACAAACATTTGGAGCATTTTAAAAGGCATAGTAGTGATATGTAATGATGGGTCGGAGCTACGAGAGCTTCTAAACGCACCATCCATTTATCATGAGGAACTTGTAAAACACACAAATGTTACCTATTCATGGGATGATATTGTGATGTTATGTATAGTTTTCAGGAGGATAGACAGACTGTTTGAGTGGTGGCCGCTTTTGGCTGAGTACAATGACATAAGCATCAACCTTTTCCGGGCACCCCCATCCCGTGGGGGCAGAGTTGCGCCTCGGAGGAACCTAGCCGGCATGTTTGAAAAGGAAGATGCTACCGTTTCAGAGTTATTGTCACATCTCAGACCAACCTTCAAGACCTACTCGAAAAAGCTACACATCACATTTCAGATTCGTCATGATCAGCGCACCAGCCATGCTACTAGTGGAGGAAGTTGCGATGGCCGAAGTATGTGATGATATCGACAAATTGTGTGAGAAAATGGAGAAGGGATAGAAACATTTACTGTCTTGTGATGTTATGCTTTGCTGCCACTGGCAGCCCCCGGAAATTATGTTTTACATGCCACTGGCAGTACCGGAAGTTGCCACTGGAATACGACGATTTTATAATATGGGACTATTTTGCCTACATATGACAATATAAAATCAGAATATGTCACTGGCATTTGCCGATTCAAAGTGGATATGCAAAGTTATGATTTTTTTGGTTAAATATGATGGTTATGAGAATATACCACAGGCATATGCTGATTTTAAAGTAGAATATGCCACTGACATGCTGATTTAAAGTGAAATATGCCACTGGAATATGACGATTTTATAATAGAGTTATTTTGGCTACTTATTAATATATAATAGTAATATACCAGTGGCATATGCCGATTTATAGTGGAACATGCCACTGGAATACAGTGATTTTATAATACGGACCTATTTTCTAAGAATATACCAGTGGCGTATATATATTTTAAGTGGAATATACCACTGGAATACAATGGTTTTACAATACTGAACTTTTTTGTCTACACAAGGCTATATAATGAGAATATGCCACTGGCATATGCCGATTGTCCATTGATGCCCCCTAGTGGTCGCAGTGTGGAAACATGACAGGACATCCCCCCCAATGGTACCACTCTGGGGCACCTAGACGAATCCACCATCCAAGGCGGTGGCGGAAGAGGCAGAGATAGCAGTGACTGCCACGCAGGGACTGAGGCTGAGGCCGGGGCAGAAGCCATGGCCGGTGAGACTAGACCACGGGCGGCGTAGGGTCCAGTGCTGAGTCGGCTGGTGTGGAGACCAACGCTGAGGCTTGGACGGCCGGCGCGGAGACCGGCGCTGGGGCTTGGATGACCAATGGGGAGGCCGGAGCTGAGGCGCCGGGTGCAGAGACCGGCGCAGGGTCAGGAGTTGAGGAGCCTGGTGTGGAGACCGGCGCGGGGTCAGGAGTTGAGGCATCCGGTGTGGAGACTGGCGCGGGGTCAGAAGCTGAGATGCCCGGTGCGGAGACCGGAGCGGGGGCTCAAGAGTTTGGTGTGGGGACCGGAGCGGGGGCTCGAGAGTCCGGTGCGGGGACCGGAGCGGGGGTTCGAGAGTCCGGTGCGGGGGCTCGAGAGTCCACAGCCTCGGGAGCCAGAGCGGGAACACACATACTGCATCTTGTCTTTATTTTTAGCCAAAACAAAAAACAAAAACAGGCATGTGAGCCAAACTCTAGAACTATAGATCCAAAATAAAGGGAGACAGGAGTAAATCAAAACAATGACCGGGTTGACCGACAGCGAAAAAACCTTAAATGCTGAAACACAAAACCCAACCACCAATGAAAGAACAGAAACACTCCTTAATAAACAGCAGCTGTGACTAAGAAAGAAAACAAGACTTTAACCATCTGAGGTCCAAGGCCTTTCTGGCACTTTGAGGCAGTTTGCAACACCTTTACATTTTTAAGTATTCCATCTCACTAAAAACATCTATGCAAAAAGTGACAAATATGGTTATATTCTGGAAAACCTCAGCAACAATAATATGTGAGTAAACTGAATGTAATGAAATTTGTTTTTGTTTTAAATATTGTGTAAACATGACAAAAAACTATTTTCAGAGGTCTTCAAACAAAATAAAAAACATGCCTTAAATATGTCTGAGCAAGACTTTTGAATTTTGAACTTTGTAAACATATGTGTTGGCTACAAAAAGGTAAGAAGAGCATTCAGAAATGTTATGTAGTTTCAGTGCA
>JBBJLS010000140.1:13425153-13435474 GCA_037577275.1 Bryconaethiops microstoma | reverse complement strand
CTTGGGTTATCTTTGCCTAATATTTAAATTTGTTTGATAATCTGAAATATTTAAGTGTGACAAACATGCAAAAAAATAAATCAGAATTTTTTCACAGCACTGTATATGCTCTAGTCGCTCTATGAAATGTAGGAGATCTTTCATGGTTAGCAGTAGGCATTAGAGTAAATGCACGGATCACATGGGCACTCAGCAGAATTTTTAACGGTAAGTTACAGAGCTAATGCATGGATACGCTGCATCATTGCAAGAGTTAGGGGAACTGATGGCACTGCTATATTTGACCATAAATTGCTGGCTATGATGAAAAGTTCAATTTCAAAAAATGAGGTGATATTTTTACTCATTGCCCAGTGATTGAGGGGCACGTCGAGAAATGGAGTCTTTTGCATCTAAGGCCGAATTTAAATAAAACAAATGGAGTTTTGCATTCAAGTCAGCAAAAGGGAAACAGTTTTTCTTCACAGAGTCTGTTTTATCTTTGGTCTGTGGGCTGCTTTCTTCCTTTATTTATGAAGTCTGGCTGACACATCGCAACCCACTGCTTTCACGACCTTGGTTGACCCTGCATGAAGAGAAGAATTGTTCTTTTAAGGCATATTCGTTTCTGCTCCAGAGTCCTACTACACACAGCAGGGACATGAGAGGTTGGGACAAAAAAAAAAAAAAAAAACACTTCAAAAGTAAACAACAGCATGAATACTATATATGAATATGATACTTTAAATGAAAAAAATGTACCAATGTAGTCAAAATTTGCCATGCTCTGCTAGTTTCAAACAAATGACATATAAGCAAAGGCAGTCATATAATAGTTTTTATGAACGAAACAGAATACCTCCTAAAACATTACACCCTGACTTCTCTCCCCATACCACATCCCCTTTGGCTTACCTTCTACCTAGAACAGGCTATTCCTCTTTATTCACCAGTCATTAGAGTTTGCAAGAAAGCAAAAGAAGGCAAACTTTTGACAAATGACCAGGATTCTTCCTGCTGATGACAGAGCTGTTCCATACAAGCTCCAAGACTTAGTGTGGCTATATTAGCCACAGCCGCTGTCTCGAAGCACAGCGTGGAATTAGAGGAGCTTAACGCAGCAGTTTAGGGATGTTTTGGTCTCTAAGAAGCTTGATAGTTGGGCAGCTGGTTTTCTTTATCCCTTCCTCGCTGACTGATTGATGTGACTGAACTCACATTTGCCCAGAGTAATGCAAACAGAGACCACATTAACCATTATTACAGTCTGACTTTCACTAGACATCCGTTCACTTGTTTATGACACCATGAGAGAAGATATTAAACAGATGTATCATAGTCAACAAGTTACACTGGAACACGCAGAACCGCAGGTAACGCTGCATTAATGAGGTGTGGAGTGTGGCCTCGAGAGTAGATTTGATTCTGTACTATGAGTGCATATGATAAGTTGGCAATGCATGTCAATAGAGGCCTGTGATTAAAGAATCCATTGGTATGAGGTGTCGAAAGATGTAAGATGAAAAAGACTAATTGGTTTATATCTCTACAAAATTCCCATATATATATTCAACAACGACCAAACGCCCATGGAAGCATGGGATATAACTGACAGCCCCCCTCTGTTAATTCACAGGTGGAGAACTTTCGACATGGTCGACATTTTGAAATTGACTTAAAATGTCGGTGGAGATGGTGAACATGAAAGCGCAGCAGAAACAGAACCAAGTGGAGGGGATGTGTGATTGAAAGTGACAATTTCTCCATTTTTTTAAAGGTGGCTTGGCAGCTGTAGGTAACCATTTTTTCTAGAGCAAGGAGGTTTGATAGTAAGTGCTATGATGCTTAACAGATTGGCCGAGGGGAAGAGACTCAGCTCGTACAGAGGAGGAAGCACATCTAGGCACATAGCTTCTGCACAGGCACGGAAAGATGAAAAAATGTCACACCGCATCAGTCTTCCGCAGAAGAAAAAGTGTACCCCCGTGGCTCTCACATGTGCTCCTAACGTGCTGTATCTTAAACCTGTGAAAGGCAGGAAACTTACCCTAATCCCTGGAAGGAGACAAATTTTACACTGTGATTACTATCTGCTCTATAGTGTGCACGTCTAGCTGAGTCTGGCTCTTTGAAGTGTGTGGCAAGTAATAAATGAGGATTTTCATGAGGAGCATGCAGTCCTTCAGAACGTAGAATACAAGAACAGAGGGAAGGTACAAGGAAGAAGCAAATGTTCTGAAGTCAGTTCGGCTTTCTGAAAGGAGATGCAATCCCTTTAAATTTTGAAAGGTTTACAAAGTTACCTAAAAAATGTTTCTTCTTCTATACATTTATATCACAGAAAATACTTTCTCATCCAAAGTAGTGCATTTTTTCACCTATAAGCAGTTGCTTAGGAACCCCATACAATACCTGTTCTAGCAATGCAGTCTTTCATTCAAAACTAACCAAGCTTAGCTACTTGACTCTTGAACAAATAACTTTCAGCATGTTTCTTCTCTATGGCTTCTGAAAGGTTCTTTGTTCTTCTGACAACGCTTACACATTTCTGATTTAAAAAAAGGCAGGAGATTTCTAAAAAGATGTGGAAAGGTCAGTCCACCATTTCCTGAGTAAGCTGAGGTGCTTGCAATGAGAAAACACTGTACATGCAAGCAGCCGCCACTTCCATGGACACTACCCCATGACATTAGGTAATGTGGCCAAGCTTCACAATCTGTTAAACAACTTGGCTTTGTTGTCTCACTCTCAGTGGTAAAGGGGAGTCACAGCCAAAAGCTGTGGTCGGCAGCTAGAAGGGGCGTTTGAATATTCATTAAACTGGTCATTAGAGCACTGGCTGGGCCCCTAACAAACCAATCAGAGCTAATGAATTTGATGCGCAAAGCTAAGACGGACCCAAGCTGTGCAGGAGGAGATTCAGTGTTAAAGAGATTATTTGAAGTCTGGTGAGAGCAAGTGGGAGAAAAGGTAGGAGGATTCAAGAGTAAAATAATAAAATATTCCCTCCAGTGAAGCTCATGAATGAACCCAATTCATGAGGTTTGCGGAAATTATTAGAAGGACATGTTCAAGACCACAAAATTAACTTTTTTAACTGTGAAATTACAGTAGGCCTACACCAGTTAAAAATAAAAAACAAGGAAAAAATACAGCTCCACAATTGTGGTTATTTCTGATCATATCTCTCTGGCAGTATGCTAGCCCTAAACTAATGGCACTGCACATAAACATTTTTTTGGCCATTATAGATTAAACATTTAGAGATCTGAAGCTTCTAAAAGACATTCCATTTTTTATTTGACCTTGTAACTGACATTTTGACATGTTTTTCCTTACAATTAAGAACCCTGGCATAGTGCTGCCACTATTTATCATCTGACAGAAGCCCATTTGTTAGACTGCTATATGTACTTATTTGATGTATCAAGGGGGTCTGCTCTTGTATCTGATCGGTTCATGTGTCAGTTGGGTTTCTACTTATTTTTTTAGTGGTGTGTGATCCTGTGTATGCCACCTTTGCTGCCCGAAGTTGCATTTTATTATAATGCCATGTATGTGTGTGTGTGTGTGTGTGTGTGTGTGTGTGTGTGTGTGTGAGTGTGGGGGAAAATCAGAAATCTGAATCTTGGATTGGATGCAGACTGGCAGTCTCCTTCAGTACAAAGCAAAAACTTAGAATAGAAGCTAAAATTCTGTATACAATATAAAATAGAAGAGATAAATAAATAAAAAATATATATGTGTGAAAATATAAGATATGCACATCACACTGCAGTTGTGACACTTTGTAAGGAAGCTGCACTGTGGTCTATTCTGCACATGGAGTTGAAGTATTGCATTGCATTGCTTTATATATGTAAAAAGACATGTTTAAATGGTTGTGTCCAAATGGTTGGTTGTATTGTGAAAAAATAACCTTTTGATCATATCCGCTTGTGCTGAAAAAAGGATTTGAGACACTTGTACATTACACATTGGTTAAAGCTTTATATAAAGGCTTTACAAATAATGCAGAAACAGGAAAAATACCCTCAGGGCTCTAAGTGTTCAGGGTGATCTTTGAGAATGAGTATTTGAGTATTCAACGTCAGTATAACACTATCAGGCCAGGTCTTCAAATGTGTATGTCAGCCTTTAGGACAAGTAATAGTAGGTATTCTGAAACCAAAATAACCATTACACCAAACTGTGATGCATCAATGTCATGAAAATGTGTACCTTTTGCCCAGCACTAGTTTGACTTTTGTGGAGTTGAGCCAAACATACACTGCGTGATTGCACCCCATTTTTAAGCTTGATTTGGTTGTCGCTGACTTAACTTCAAGATTGGGATAAATTTCAGCTTCAGCAGCGGTTGCCTGACGTGTAGTTGAGGGGAGTAAGTGATGCTCGATTAACTGCCCAAAAGAGCAGCCTAGTCCAATCGAGAATATGACATTTTGAGCTCTCATGAAACGATTACTGTAAGTCCTGCACAAATTACACACACTCTCATTCAGACATATACCCCATATACAGATGAACACAAGAAATAAAATAGAGGCGAAAATGACATAGAGCCTCTATGCATCAGACTGTTTTTTACAAGGTCATTTAACTCACCTGTTCGTGATTTTAGTATTGTGGCTGATCGTTTAGTGTCAGTTTACAGTGTGGCACAAGTTAGCAAAGGGCATAAATGTGTTTTCTCAACACTTTTGATCGGCACTGGAACAAACAACATGTTGTTCTGAATGAGACAACTTTAGTTATTTGTTGCCTGGTTTCATTCTTTGAATGGACAGAGTGACACTCCATCTTTCTTTATTTCTGTCTTTCTTTCTGTCTTTCTTTCTTTCTTTCTTTGCTTGCTTGCTAGCCTTTATAACTCAGGCTTCGTGGCTAATCCTGGGGTATGGCAACAGAGGTAGCCTGAAGTTGAGCTGAAGTCAGCCATCCATCTGCTTGTTATGAGTAAAATCTTTGTTTACAGTCTATTTGAAAGGGAATAGAGTAAAAAGGATTTTTTTCTTTTTTATTTCAGATCTTTCTGCACTGTTGCCATTGCTATTTCCGGCATTCCTCACTTCTGCAAACAAAGAGCCAAAGCAAACTGGTCCAGTGATGCAATACTTGTAAAATATGATTCCTGAAGGCGGGTGAGGGTGGGGGTGAGAGATGATGTTAAAATGAGCATGCCGGAAGTTTTCAGCAGTCAAACAATTCAGTGATTGATTCCGCGTCTTTGCTGAGTCGAGCACTTTCTCTCTCTCTCCCTCTCTCGTTCTCTATCCACACACAAATAAAATCCATAAGCAGAAGGTTCGAGAAGAACAATGTTTACCACGTCCGATGAATCAGTGTTCACACTCTCAGTGGTCCCTATCCATTTCACATAGTGACTACAAACCCACAACGGAACAAGCCCATCCCACGCTTTCCTGCGTGTCGCATCACTTAAATCAATGCCTTCAGGCATCATGCTCAGTCTAACTAATACGACAAGACAACCAAGGTCAAAAGAAGCACTTCAGCAAGAAGTAAATTTGTGTATGCGTGTGTATTTTTGTGTGTGTGCATTCGTGCATGTGCACATATGATATGCACAAAGGGTGTTTGCGTCATATTTTCACACTTTAAGCAAGGAGAAGGGGTACATGAACTGCCAAGCACGCTCTTGTTCCTGATATGATTTTACTTGACTGGTCCAAATGTGAGCAGGTGTTATGGATACTTAGAAGCTGGGCGATGCCAAGGGTGTGTTCTGTCAAACGTCTTCTCCCTCTGCAACTCCTTGAGCCTCATCAGATATGGCAAGTTCATTGTGAACACTTGACAAATATGTCAACACAGTACAAAGTCAGAGCCACGGACCATGGCTTTGCTTTGTTCAGAAAGCTTATGCAGTCTCAATTTTGATTTGCTGGTGTGTACTGTACCAACTGTTCTGTGTAGTACAGCCACAGCCATGCATATAGTAGTATAGTTATATTTAAATGCATGTACTCCCATGTATTTTTTTCATGCGAACTTCTCATATGACCTTGCATCGAGCAAAGGATGAGAGGATGTAGGCGTGCTAGAGTAACATCTGTACCTCTATTTCATAAATTATGTTCATGTAAGAAGCTCTGTCACAAGAAGCTAAAATTTAAACCACACTGTGCCAGATGGTTCTAAGCCAGAGGTGCCCAGATCCATTTCTAATCTGCCCATCCTGCAGAATGTAGTTCCAGTTCTAAAATAACACATATGATTCAAGACATTAACCCTTAGAACACAAGCAACACGGATCCGTGTCAGAAATACAACACAAATGGTTAAATTGTTGTCATACAGCAAAAGAACTGCTTATATGGAAGATCCCTTGGTTTCTGTTGATGCTCAGACATCATGCTGAGCTCTGTTTGGTGTTCCTATGTCATGTAGAACATTTCAAAAATAATAATAACAACTGCAACTAGAGTTTTAAAAATGCTGTCACACATAAATGCCCATAAAGAACAAAAATGCTCAAATGCGTTTTATTTTAGGTCTCAGAAAAAACACAAGATCTTTGAACACAGGAGAATTTCAGGATAGACCATATTAAAAACCTGCACAGGGAGGGGGGTCCAGGAGGGGGGCCAAGCAGCGGTGCACTGAGTGAAAGTACAGCAAGCGGTGAATGTGTAGGAAAGTAAACACCAGTTTTAGACTGTTTTCCACGTTTTTTTGGAGAGGGGTGATCTCCAGAAGCAGGGTTGGGCAGCTTTGTACTGAGTCGTGCATGTTCTGCCAAATAAACACGAATCTTATATACAGAACCAACATAGAGGCATAAAAGCACAAATGCAAGATGAGTTACAAATACATATTTACATTTACTTTTATGGCATTTAGCTGATGCTCTTATCCAGAGCGACGTACATCAGTGCTCAAGTAGTCCACATCTGTTTCTTAAACCTATAAAGCTAAACATAAATCAACGTCCACTATTCAACCAAGTTACTGCATGCAAGGTACACCTAAACAACACCTGTCAAAGAAAAGTCAGAAGTTACGACAAAAGTATGGAAACGATGGGGATAAGAGGGGGGTTTTTTTTGAGAGAAATAAACAAGTCGAAACGAGAGGCATAGTTTGTCACCAAGGTGCTCCTTCAAGAATTGGGTCTTCAGGCAACACTTGAAGACAGCGAGGGACTCCGCAGATTTGATCAGAAGAGGCAGTTCGTTCCACCACTTGGGGGGCCAAGACTGAGAAGAGCCTTGACGGATACCTTCCTCTCATTTTGAGCAGTGGGGGTTCAAGATGAGCCATGCTTGAAGCCCTGAGAGGACTAGAATTGACACGTTGATCAATGCTGATATGTATGGGGGTGCAAGTCCATTGGCCTTGAGAGCTAGTGTTAAGGACTTGAACTTAATGCGAGCAGCCACAGGGAGCTAGTGAAGGTTCCTTAGTAAAGGTGTGGTGTGTGTAAACTTTGGAACATTGAAGACTAACCTCGCAGCTGCATTCTGAATCAGCTGAAGTGGTTTTGTTACCTTCAGTGGAAGTCCGGCCAGAAGAGAGTTGTAGTAGTCAAGTTTGGAGATGACCAGAGACTGGATGAGTATCTGTGTAGCTTTCGTGGTGAGAAAGGGTCGGATTCTTCTGATGGTGTAGAGAAGGTATCTGCATGTTCTGGAGATCTGGTCAACCTGCGGTGAGAAAGACAGATCTTCATCTAGCATAACACCAAGATTTCTTACCTTCTTTGAAGGGATTATAACCGAGTTAGTAACAGAAATGATGAGGTCAAGGAGGATCAGAGCAGAAGACAGGTTGACTGATCTAGCCGCATTAAGTTCTTTGGAGACGGCAAGTAGAGCAGTTTTAGTGGAGTGTGCTGTCTTGAACCCAGACTGGTGAGGGTCCTGAAGCCTGTTTTGAGAAAGAAACAAGTTGATTTGGTTATGAATGGCATGTTCCAAGACTTTGGAAAGGAAGGAAAGAAGAGATACCGGTCTGTAGTTGTTGACGTCTGAGGAGTCCAGCGAAGGTTTCTTCAAAATTGGTGTGACCGCTGCAGACTTGAAAGCAGATGGAACATGACCAGTCATCAAGGAGCCGTTGATTATGTAGGCGATGTGCAGGATGAGATCTGATGATGTCATCTGGAGTGTGCTCGATGGGAGAGGATTGAGCAGAGATGTGGTAGGTTTGCTGGATGTCAGGAGTAGTGACACTTCCTCAGGAGAGAGTGGTGAGAAAGCATGAAACTGGGCAGCATGGACTGGTCTCTGTGTGGTGGGCACCATATAAATTTGAAGGAGACTATGCCAAAGAATTGGTGGAGATATTGTGAACTGGGCTAATTAAGTGTCTCATTTGATTCATTTAATTAAACTTTCCAGCTGACAGTTTTGCATGATTTCTCTATTTTTAAAATCAGGTGTGTGTTGAGAGGCTCATGGCCCAAGGCTCAAAAGCATGATTAAAAAACATTTAAACTGTGACTTCACCTTGTAACTTTCATGGTGTTAATCTTTCCCAAACCATTTTTTAAATCCAGAGTAGAATTTTATCTTTAGTGTTTTGGTGGGAAAACACTCTTACCAATAATAATATCTATCTTCCTGTCACGGAAGTGATTTTCTCTTTGTGCCAAATTTGTTGACAGCTCTGCTTTTTCACTGAATTTCCACTGGGAAGGTCAAAATGGTCACTGAATTTTGCCAAAATAACCCCCTGCCTACTGTTCCCAGATTAAATTGGCACATATTTGAGTCTGACACTGCTATTGTTAAATTAAATTAACAAAACAGTGTTAAAGGACAAAGATGTTCTGAATACCAACCATATAAGGCTTTTAGCATTTATTTCACCTTACAGAGTCAACTCATTTTTTCTCTACTATTCAAGTGAGTACGTTGTGTTTTCTTTTCAGAGGCAGTTATACAGTAGCCTCCTGGCTATATATACAAAAAACTGGCAGGTAGTTTCCAAAGTATGATCCAGACAAGAATAAAACAATAGCAATATAATGAAACAGATCTGAAAATACAGGAATTGACATAAAAACCTGACAAATTTGTTATAAAGCTTTGGTTGGCTGCAAATATATGGCAAATGGAATATTTGGCAAATCTTGATGACAATGAGGGACAAGCACTCAGGCAGCAACTAGAAAATAGAGTGGTCCTGAAGGTTTTTGGGCCTCATTTAGGGGAAGAAGTGAAACACCACCTGTGACAACTCTGGCACTGGCAGCAGTGTGTAATGTACCCTGCACTCATATTCTCGGATGATTCAACCACACGATCCTGTTGGTGTGAGTTTGTTTTGATGATGCTAAATGATATTCAATTATACTAAAAATGTTTATATGTTTGTGTGTGTATGTATATACTGTACATAAAGTCACTGCTGGGAGAAAACATTGCATACAAAAAGGTATAATGAACCTTTTACTCATTTGTTATGAAATTGTGATACAGTGTAAACAGCAAATTAAAAGACCAGTTGGATTGTTTCAGCAAATCAAAAGCAACATGTTTATGGTACATTAAAAAAAACTGTCAGTGGAAATATTGCTTCAATGCTTTATTGTTCTCTATATTCACAGGTGAAAAACATGTCTTGAAGAAAACCTTTTCTTAAAGAATGTTGAATGTACAACTGATAAGTGCGATTTACAATAAGTGCAATTTACAATAAGTAAATCGCACTTATTGAATATTTAAACATAATGATCAAAACTCAAATCTTTCTTATATGTATTATGGCATATCCCAACATAGTTTTCCCATTATTCTTTGATGTCAAAATGACCTCAGCAGCAATTCTATTCATTGTTGAATATCAGCCTTTTAAATTTTAAACACAATTCATAGGCAGGCTTAGGCTTTAACATGTGTCTTTGATGATCTGATTAAGGAAAGTCAAGTAGTTTTATAGTTATTTCAGCCATATACACAGAACACAAAGAAACAAAACAAGGTTTCTCCAGTACCATTGTGCGCCACAATGAACAAAAACAGAAGCAACATAGGTGCAGGCAGGACAGGACTACACAAAACGCAAAGAGAGCAAAGAGAGAGAAAGTTTAAGAAAAGCACAAGAGCAACAACACAGTATTACATGACAAGACAACATACAATTCCGTCAATCTGATCACAAGTGAACAGCTCTTGCTAGGACAGTTCACCCCTGCAATTAGAATATGTCTCTACATGCATCTCTAGTAACCACTTCCCTTTTGTATATGCAAATAATGTGCATCATTTTAATATGGAGTTGGTCCCCCCTTTGCAGCGATAACAGCTTCCACTCTTCTTGGAAGGCTTTCCACAAGATTTTGGAGTTTCTGTGGGAATTTGTGCCCATTCATTCT
>JBBJLS010000140.1:13385160-13407182 GCA_037577275.1 Bryconaethiops microstoma | reverse complement strand
GTGATCTCCAGCTGATTGGCTGCACTGACTTCCCGGATCCGGATCGCTCCATTCTCCTGGATCGGGAGTCCAAGTCCATCACGGGTCTTATAATTTGCACGGGGGGGAATGGCGTTTGAGATTTTTGGAGGGGGGCAAAGAATTGAATATGGACTCTGGACAAACTCCTTGACTTTGGCTTACTACGGGGACAAGTGGTGTGCAAGGAAGTGGAAGCACAGCAAGTAGGCGGGGGTACATTCTAGGCTAAATACTAATGCTAGCAGGCCGGCTATCTCGTTCATCCTACCAACCAAAGTCTGCTCCCTGGACAATAAACTTGACTATATCCAACTCCAGTGAATTACCCAGCATGAGTTTAGAGACTGCTTTCGGTTTAATGGAGACATGGCTCAACAACAACATTCTGGAGGAGGCCATTCAGATGGAGGTCCTGTTAGCATTTCGTGACAGAGATGTAGCCCAGTCTGGGAGGGGGCTTATGTGTTTATATCAGCACTGATTTGTGTATGAACACTGTGATGGTCTCAAGTTACTGCTAAATGCTGCTGGAATTTGTAACTGTTAGGTGTACACCATGTGTAACATCTTTGTTACGCTGTTTTGAGCACACAGGCTGGGACATGTTTAGGGAGCCTTCAGCTTACGGTGGCTCTACCCACCTGGAGGAGTATATGCCATCGGTGACTGGCTACATCAGCAAGTACATCAATGATATTACTGTCTCCAGGACCACCACGACACATGGCACAGCATCTAGGCATCACAAACTATAGGACATCTACACCTGCCTGTGACGATGAGTTCTACAGATGTGCTGAATCACTTCTATGCATGGTTTAAAGCACAACATGATATGGCAGCCAGGAAGACCCTCAACATCATTCCTCAGCATCTGATTGGAAAGCTGAGACTGCTGAACCTGAACACCTTCCAACCGCAACTATAACAATTTATTGTTTACCTCTGTCTCTACTCAGTTGCCAGAATAGAGTATCTGTTGTCATACTGTATTAATTCAAACTAGTACAGTAACTGTTCCTTTCCTTTGCATTGTATATTGTCTTGTCCTGTAAATTATTGTACTATTGCTTGTTGGGTTTTTTTTGTTTTTTTTGCAACGTCTCTTGCATTTGTGTCCTGCCGGCAGTTATGTTGTCTTGTGGTGTTTTGGTTTTGTTCTTTGGGTATATGTACTGGTGTATATGGTTGAAATGACAGTAAACATCTACTTGACTAATACATAGTAACTGTTTATTTGGTGAGTTTACCATATTGGGTAAATAATTTCACAAAAAAAATTTTTTAAACAATGGAAATCAATAGACACAGGTCTTGGGAACTTAAGTTCAAAATTTGAGCTCAAAAGAATAAAAAAAAAGAGTGTATAATAACTCTTAGTACAAATAGTACCATTCAAGCCGCCATCTTCTTACCAGAAATCCTTATTTTTATTATAGAACTATAAATCAATAACAGCTTCAATACCGCTTCTCCCCCATTCATTCTGTACAAACTGTTTAAATAGCACGCCAGTAAAGAAAGGGGCAGGGCCACGCGTGCTCCCAGTATTACCAGTTCACTGTGAACGGAGCTAAACATAGCCTGGAAAACTTGACAAATCTCGCTCAAAACACAATAAAACAACTCCAAAGCACTTTTATCACAACCAGTCAGTTTATAGACACTTATAAAGCGAAGGGTCATAATTTCCAATCACTCACTTTTGAAGAAATTCAGCTTGGACTCGCGCGTCTCCCACTGCGTCTCTTTGGACCGTCATTCCTATTTCCCATGGAAATTCTTATTTACTGGACAATTATCCCCATCAAATGTCCTCAGAATATTCTGAAATATCTTAAATTTGGTCTTCTGAGTGTATTTTCTTTTGTTGGAGCTGAAAAAATAGATCCAAATCCTCAGCCCAGACTCAGAAGCGGATCTGGTCTCAGATCAGTCTCGCCGTATTTATATAGCCAAGGGAGAAGCCATACCCATAAATGACACACCATTGGAATCCTCTTGAGATTGGCTACAAGGCTATACATGCAAATTACGGCTAAAGGATAAGTGGACTGAGCAATTGTCCGTCAAAGTGGAACGAGCAATTGTCTGCCTCATGCGGTCCCCGGATATTTCTGGCGATAACTTGGAAGGTCGGAGAGACTCGCAGGAGGTCCCGTTTGAATAGTAACAACCTCCGTTATTAGTTCTTGCCGTGTAATTGATGTTATAATACACAAGTCACAACGAAAAAAATTATTTAATACTCTCATTCTGCCAGCAGAACAGCCACTCAGCGGTAGAAGGGTAGAGACTAGAACTTAGACACACAGAGGAGCGAGCGAGGATTGGTGATGGGTGACCGCACACCAGCACTCTGGATTGGCCGGCTTTTCTGTTACAACACACAAGGGGGCTCGACACAAACAATCAATCACAAGACAGAACTAATGAAACCTAAACAAGGCTAAACACAGACACTGACACGAGACAGGTGGGCCCATTTCCTGGTAGAAACAGCTGGGCTGCCTGGCACCAGGCTCAGACACAACCAAACCAGGGCATCACACAGATAAGACGGAACATGTGTATACATAGTACTCGGGAGACATTGGCCACTGAGTGCATAGCCGAGGTAGCCCAGATGTGACACTCCTTTCGGTCGCATTGTATGTTGTCTTGTTCTGTACTTATTATGTACTTATTATTGTACTATTGCTTGTGGGGTTTTTTTTGCATTTGTGTCCTGCCGGCAGTTGTGTAGTCTTGTGGTGTTTTAGTTTTGTTCTCTGATATATGTACTGGTGTATATGGTTGAATTGACAGTAAACCTCTGCTTGACTAATGACAGTAACTGTTTATTTGGTGAGTTTACCATATTAGGCAAAAAACATTAAATGTGACATGTTGAAAAGTTATAATACCTTTTATATTTTATGCTTTGGGTCTTATCATACTGTGTCATATTTTATTTACTTATATCTTTACATTATTCATTCCTTTCTAAGACACTGTTATCCAGCTTTAGATATGATCCTTCCTTCTTCATACTGTGAGTCATCTTTAATCTCCTTTGACAAATAATGAAATTTCCTTTTCAAAAGTCAGTTTAATAACTTGATGTTATAAGATCCTGAATGTTCTGAACTTCTCATGAAGTTTGGTTTATTTATTCAAAGTATATAGTGCCTGCTATTTTCACTGAGTTACACTTTTAACTTCATGCAGGTTATAAACAATAGTTCAGTGGCCACCAAGATTTAAATTCCTGAGAAGTCAAGTCTGAGCCACAATCTGCAACATCTGCTCTGGTTATTGAACTTCAGAAGTTTGATTGCATTAAGTAAGAGGCTGGGTAAACATGTTAGATGCAGGTTAGAGCTTAACACAGCAGGAAAGTAGATATCTAAGAGGAGCTTTGATTAACATAAATATTGTCAATTTTAGCCATGGTTCTGATTTATATTTTTAATGCATGTATTAAATGTTTTAAAACTATTACCGCATACAGTGATACGCTGATACTGTAGATCTGGTCAATAAAAACTGGCAGAGTGTCAGGTCTGGGGACAGTGACAGTAAGTTTACATGTTAAGGTTTTTTGTATCTTTAATTTTGATATCCTGAGCACACCGAGCATGCGGTTCTTCATGTGATTAGTCTCAGTTGCCTAATGCATGGTATTTAAGTTCTGTTTAGGTGGACCTAGGTTGTCGGTCCACCATCCGAATCGCTCTATGACTTTGAGTTCTCCTGTTCCCTGTATGTTTTCCGTTTTTGAGTCAGGCTCTCATGCCTGTGTTGTTTTCATTTTAAGTTTAATAAAGTATTAGAGCAATGGAAGTCTCTGTGTGCACCTGCTTTGTCTGCCGGGAGAAGGAGATGCGATGTGACACAGGGAGAAGCTATTTGCTGTTTGTGTTCTTTTTTTTAGGTGTAATGGCTTAACAGTCCTGTGTAATAGGGATGCACTAATGCAGGAATTCTGTCAGCCTGTCTGTTAAGATCAGACCCTACTCAAAATCCCAAAACTCATACGGAATCATCGTCACCTTTAGATTATAGCAGTCATACTCTCCAGTATCCTCTCTAAGTACACCAGCATACTGTCTGTCAATTTCCTCCTTCACTCCAGAGTCTCTGGAGGCTTAACTGTTTCTCCAATCTAGTATACTCAAAGGTGTATTTCTGCCTTTGTTCCCTCCACCCACAGATGTTCAGTTATATTGCTGACCCTTTTTTCTGCTGTGTAATTACTGTGTCCTCCTGTTAATAAACCAATCCAATGCATTGACAGTCCATGGGAGTTTAGACTCTGTAACTGTAAATTTTTCACAAAAATTACATTAATATCTGAGAAATACCAGCACTCTTTATGGAATTTGGTCAACACCGATTTCTTAATAGACGAATACTAAAACCACAAGCTATCTATGGACAGGGTCCACTAGAATTTCTGCAAACTGCTTCGTTAGTTTTCTCAAAAATGTTGGAATTATTATGGCAATCAACAGTTTAAGAAGCATATGTAAAGAAACACTAAACATTAAACATTGAAAAATGTATGATTCTCAGGCTGTTCAAGGTAAAATAAGACAAAGTGATACATTTCTGAAATATTTTAGAACTGATGAGAATAAATCCATACTGAAAGGCAACCACTCGGCAGTAAAATATTTATTGTTCCTAAAAAAAATATTTCTTCAGTATGTCCTTGACATCTTTTCATTTTGTTAGCGTCAGAGCATCTTCAGCCATGACCTGCTCACCATGCAGGAAACTTTTGCTGTTCATCATGGCAACAATAATAAGTATTCTAAATATAATGACAGCGTATGCGATGCTGAGACTCAAGAAGACAAGATATAATTAGATCTGTTAGAGCCCGATTTTGCAACATAGCTTTTCATCTTCCCTACAATGGGATATAAAGGTAGTGTGAAATGCTTTGGTCATAGTAAGGGTTCTTGAACCAACCATAACATAAAGACTCAATGCTATAAAGTTCCCTGTATAAACGAATACAGTCGACAAACATCAGTGGATAATATGGCAAAAATATGAGGCTGATAACAAGAACTCGACTGTTGCAGAACATTATGAAACATTTGCCCCCCAATTAGTAGGACTGAGACACCCTTCAGTGGATGCTAATCAAACAACACTGACATTTCCCTTCACTTTTGTCAAAGCAAGTCTATTTTTATCTCATTATTAATACAAAGACTTTTCAGTAATGTTACACAATAGTTAGAATTGTTATTGTGCTGTACACTTATAAACACACTATAGATGATAAGTCTGACAATTTCTGGAAATAAAAGGTGATATGTTAAACCCCTGCATTATATTTTCTCCAAAATAGATCATTTTAAGTAAATAAATAAACTTTTTAAGACAACCAGATGCAAAGGTTGATTATCTCAACTTGATTTAATAATTATTGTGGGTGGGTCAGAGCAGAGTGATTTTTGTAACACTTTTAAACAAAGAGGGCAGTTTGGCAGTTAGCTGTTAATTCTACACACAACTGGAATCATTTCCCAGAAGATCTTAAATCTGCCCCAAATGTAGCAATTTTTAACAAAAAAACAATTTTTAAAAACTCCTCAGTAAATTGTTTTTTATTTCCAAAGACAATGACACTCTCAAAAAGTTTATCCTTATTTAATTTTTACTTTGTTATTGTTCTGCACATGTAAGTTTGCTGCTTTTATTTTTTTTTTCTTTTTGTGCTTTCATTTATATAAAGCACTTGGAACTGCCTTCATTTATGAAATGTACTATAGAAGTTTCCTTGCCTTTTTCAGAGACAGAAGGTTTTGTTCCAACAGCAGCAACAAGCAACACTGTGGCTCCTGATGGTGCATCTCTGTGACTAATCATCAGGAGATCATGAGTTCCTGGCGACGCAAGAAGCATTCCGCCCTAATTTTAACTCCCCTGTGGGTATCATGCAAAAAAAAGGGATGGCAGAGGGTGTTCTAGCATGAGGGTGGGAATAAGTAAAGGGATATACTATACTGATTTCCTAATTGAGATGTACTAGTATAAAAAGAAATTGAATATAAATAAGTAATAAATACAAATAAATTAAAATCACTGCACCTGATTGCCTTACAATTTTAAGTGAACCTAAGAGCTAAGAAGACTTTTAAAACAACTGTGGTTAAGTCACAGTTTACAGCAAATGAGTACCATTTATAAACTTCTGTCTTTCCATGGTTTATTAAAGTAACTGTATATTTTATATACAGTGTAAAAATATTGTTCTGGAATTCTATTAACCTTTAGAACACGAGCGGTATGGATCCATGACAGCAGCACAACAAATTGTCATCATACAGCCAAACTCCTTATATGGAGGTTCCCTCAGTTTGTGATGATGCTCAAGATATCAGACCTCATGCTGAGCTTTGTTTGGTGTTTCAAATATTGTCATGTGGAACCAGTTATTGTAATTTAAAAACTTTTTAAAAATGGTGTCACACGCAAACGCCCATAAGGAACAAAAAATGGAAATTCATTTTCGGCCTTAAAAATGAACAAAAAACCCACACAAGATCTTTGAATCTAGGAGGACTTTCAGGATAGTCTCTGCCCAAAAATGTCTGGGGGCGTGTTGAGCAAAAGCGTGTCGAGTGAAAGCGCAGCAAACCGCTAGTAGAGCAAACAACGGTTATAGACTGTTTTACACAGTTTTTATTTGTTGAAAGCATATTTGTACTAATACAGTCTGAGTTCTAAAGGTTAACGAGTAAAATATGATCATGCCAATCCTTTTGTCCTCATTCTTATTCTACCTCATCCTTATTCTATTTCTCAGGCTGTCTGTCTGGGGACATATTGAAAATGCACGTTTCTCCAAACTCACCAACCAGGTAATTTGGGTGCACCATAGCGTATTAGTGTTTTATTCTGGTCTCCAACAGAACAAAAATTGCAATCTATCAAACATGGCATGGTAAGTGTACAGGTGCATTTGACTTTCTCCCTCTCGACTGCCTGATCTGGAAAATGGAAAGAGACCAATCTTCACAGGGCACTTAGTTATTCATTAGTTGGACTCTGCCTAGCTTAAGAAGAATTTTGCTTCTGCTGAGCTCCAGTAACATTTAATGACATGCAAGGGTGATGCAGATCAAGAATAGAGATGTTTTTAGATTAAAGTGTTGACGAACCCCTGACACACCCTCTCCATGGAGCTCTATGGGTCACATCAATGAGGATGAGAGACATGTGTCACTTTGGGGTATCCCCTTCTCCTCGCATGCAGGGCACGCACACACGCACCATGGGTAGTCGAAGTACAACATGTTTCTTTTATTTTAAACAGAAATGAGCAAAAAACAAAACAGGCATGAGAGCCAATCTCTAGAACTATAGTTGACTATAACTTAAGGAGACAGGAGAAAAACAAGGGTAACGAGCGGGTTGACCAACAACAGAAAACTAAATACAAAACCCTTAAATAACAAAACACAAACAAAGCACCAATGAAAAAACCCAAACACTTAAACCCTAAAGACACCCAGGTGAAACTAATAAACACTAGATACAAAGATACCTAGTGGACACCCACCGTCATAAACTCCCAGCCCTGACAGTACCCCCCCCTCTTATGGCGCACCCCCGGGGCACCCACAAACACCAACGGAGGAGGGGGGTAGGCGGAGGCAAAGGGAAGCGTCCCGTGAGCACCACTCGGCCACGTCCACCTGGATGACCTCCTGGCCGGCGCTCTGCACATCCCTTTTGAGTGTCCCAATCCTAACCTGGGAGCCCCCTGCCGGGAACCCCTCGCAGTCCTCAGGGGTGGAGCCCCCTACCGGGAGCCCCTCACTGTCCTCAGGGGCGGAGCCCCCTACCGGGAGCCCCTCACTGTCCTCAGGGGCGGAGCCCTCTCCTGGGAGACCTTCCGCGGGGAACCCCTTGCTGTCCATGCGGGCGGTGCTCCCTGTCCTCCTAGGAGCTCTTCAGTGGGGAATCTCTAGCTGTCCACATGGGCGGAGGCCCCTTCAAGGAGCTCTTCCTTGACTCTAGGGTCTATTTTTCTCACTAAGACCCCAGTACCCCCCCAACAAAATTAATGGGAAGGCCCCCGGCTCCTGTGGCTGCAACGGGCCCCTCTGTGGCTGAAGCGGGCCCCTCTGTGGTTGAAGTGGGCCCCTCTAGAAACCCCTCTGTGGCTGAAGCGGGCCCCTCTGTGACTATAATGGGCCACTTTGCGGCTAACAAACCCTCTGGAAGCCCCCCTGCGGCTAACAAACCTTCTGGAAGCCCCTCTGCGGCTAGCAGCCCCTCTTGAAGCCCTTCTGCGGCTAACAGCCCCTCTGGAAACCCCTCTGCGGCTAACAGCCCCTCTGAAGACCCCTCTGCGGCTAACAACCCCTCTGAAAACCCCTATGTGGCTAACAGCCCCTCTACTGGGCTAAGCTGCTGGGCGAACGGGCTAAGCTGCTGGGCTAAAACGGGTCGCAAGGGCTCTACTAAAAAGCCTAAAGGCTGATACAAAGGGCCCAGAAGGTCTAGGGCTGTGGGCTCCGTGCTGCCCCGACCACGCTATCTGGAGCTGGTACAGGCCTCCATCATGCCACAGCGCTCATGAGCGTGTTCTCTGGGCTCGAGAGTGTGGTCTGGGCGCTTGAGAGCGTGGTCTGGGCGCTTGAGAGCGTGGTCTGTGTGCTCGCGAGCATGGTGGTCTCGGTACTCAAAAGAGCGATGTCTTCGGCGCCTTCGCTCGGGGTGTCAGGACAGGCCTCCTTGCCTGCTTCCTCCTCGCTGGTGGAGGGACTAAGGGGTTGGCGAAGCCATATGCAACCACGTCTTGGGTGATAAGCTCCTGAGAGAGCGCGGACAGTTCTCTCAGGAGCCACTCCTCTTCCTCGGGCGAGCACGCCACGAGTCCAGCGTCCCTTTTTGGTCAGTCGGTCAATCTGTCACGTTGGGGTATCTCCTTCTCCTTGCATGCAGGGCATGCACACACGCACCACGGGTAGTTGAAGTGCAACATGTTTCTTTTATTTAAAACAGAAACGAGCAAAAAACAAAACAGGCATGAGAGCCAAATTCTAGAACTATAGTTGACTATAACTAAAGGAGACAGGAGAAAAACAAGGGTAACAACCGGGTTGACCGACAACAGAAAACGAAATATAAAACCCTTAAATAACAAAACACAAACACAAAGCACCAATGAAAAAACCCAAACACTTAAACCCTAAAGACACTCAGGTGAAAATAATAAACACTAGATACAAAGATTTGAACAAGGGTGGCCCCTAGTGGTCACCCACCGTCATAAACCCCCAGCCCTGACAACATGCACTAAAAGAAAAAATATTGATTGTTCTCTTTCTCAGGCACCTTCCCTCTCCTTTCAGCCTGGCTGTTCAATGTTTGCATCAGAATCAAACACCATCCTTTCACTACTAGATAACTATACTGCACTTGCTTTTATGCACTGTAAGCATTTAGGTTCCTCTTGATTTGAGTACTTTATATCAAAATATCTACAGATGGTCAAATTATTAACAAGCTACAACAACAGTTATCATCTTGAAAGTTGCTGATTCATCAAAACTGGAAAAGAAAGCAAATTGTTTTATCCATTTATTGAATGTGTGTTTGACATAATCTCCTGATGCACATACTGTTTACACTCCCAAAGTAGTCATAGCACTGGAAACCATGCAGTGTTACGGGCCATTTTCCATTTGTTTTGAGGTCAGAAAATCATGGAAAAAATTAGTTTTTCATTCTGGTCTACGCAAAACAACTTTTAATCACAATACTTACAAAACACAATGCTTACAAATACAAACTTTGTTTGAAATCCACACTTTAGACACAATTTCTTTGGTTGGTTCAGTTAGATAAGAATCAGAAATAGTGTTAATCTGGAATTACATCATGTTTTATTAATGACAGCAACTTCTAAAGGTTAAAGAAAGGCAGCAAAACAGCTACTTCGAACATCTAAATAAAGTCTGAACAAATCTTTCTTCAAGGCTCTTGACTGAGATATGGCTTTCAGAGGTCAGGGTGTTAAACCACTGAAATGTTTCTTGAAATTCTTTTTAGAATCATGATAACTTACCAATTAAATGAATAATGCGCCTTCACTCTTTATTTAAAAAAAATTATATTTTGCTTTTCACTATGCTGTCATTAACCTTTCAGGAGTCTCAGAGTGAAGATTAAATTGCCAAAAGACAAGAGTCACTTTTTAGTTCAGCTTTGGTGAACTTCAGTGGTGGGTGCCTCTACAAAAGTCTGCATTTTTGCCAAAAATGAGGGAAAAACAGAATGCCTCTATAACTGCAGCTTTTATTAACATGCATTGCAAAAATCCCTATTAATTCACTCAACCAACTTCCATTTCGTTAATGCTGGTGCTGCCATTTTCATTGGCGTTAGCCATTCAATGCTCAAAAAGCCTGAGCACAGTTTTGGATCCCTCTGTTCTTTTCAGGATAGCATAATTGATACCAGGTGCAGATTCATTTCAGCAGCAGAATGGAGTGATGGAGGGAGAAGGGCGTGGGGAGTGTTCAAAGATATGGATACTGGTGAATAATGTGCGAATACTAATGAAGGCACAGAGTAAAACTGCATACATCCAGGAAGGTTGACATTTCCCTGACCTTCAGCCCTGAAAACAGTGGCAGACTGAAATGGAGAAAAAGAAGGGACTGCTAATGAGGACGACAGAGGGGGGAACTGCCTCCCTGAGGCCATGCTCCTCCAGGCCCAACTTGCAGCTCAGGTTAGCTGCCGGCAGGACGCTGGCGGCTATGGTGTGTAAAAGCATGAGTAGACCAGTCCCCGAATTTACTGTTATTTATTGATCATAGATTTATTAAAAACATTGATAAATAACATTTACTTCATGTCCATGAAAGGTACCACGGTTAAGCAGTAACGTGGTGCTAACCTGGCTACATTTATTACAAAAGAATGAATTTGTGTCAAGATCAAAGATAAATCCATTTTCAGCTTAGATCATGTGCTTGAATTACTTAAATTTATATTCTCTGAGATTTACATTCAAATACATAAAAAAAAAAGTTATTTCACGTTTCTACAGAAGAATTCCCTTCAATGAAAAGTTTTTTAAAAAACAATAACAGTTCTATCAAAATGCATAGTTCTATAATAAGGTACAGAAAGCCTCCACATAATTTTAAGGTTTTATACACGATTCCTGGGTTTTATACATGATTCTTTCTTTGTTTTAACTGAATTTATGTAATTATGGCATAGAAAAGAACATTGTGAAATTAAACGTGTCTTCTTCACTGAAAAACTGCAATCAGATCACAGAAATTCTGTTCTTGTACCCCACGTCCTATTGACCACATATCTGATGACAGAAAGCATGGCAATTAATTGAGGGTGAGAGAGTGTTGTAGGAAAGCCCTTTAATAGCATTTAAATTGAGTGTCAACTGAGTTGAATTTGCACTAACTGACCTTGTTAGAACTAAGGTGAAAAGGGAAAAGAAGCAGTCAATTTAACACAAATTGGTTGAATCATTTAACTAACACTTCCAAAGAAAACATAAGCGGTATGGTCATGCTATGTCTGCTGCCTCTCCACGCTGTGTCAATATTATATTAAAAAAAAGATAATATTAAAAAAAGATAATAAATCTTGCATACTATACCAGATGTTGCAAAAAATCACTTGAATTTTATTTTCACACTTCAGGATTTATGGCGACAGATGTGATGACACATTTGAATCGGGGGGAGTAAACCTCGCAAGAATAATAGAGCAGAGACTGCTACGAAAAAATGGACGGAATGCACCATTCCATTCATTGCACCAGCTATACAGTATTTTTTTTCCTTTCATCATAGAATAGATTACAGAGATAATGCATAAATCTAAATTCTAATGTGAATACACAGATGTTTTTGTTAGAATGACTGTGTGTGTGTATTGTATATTCATAAACTCATCCTGCAACATAAATGTGACTTAGTGTGACAACAAATTAAATAAATAAATTTGGTATATTCAATAGTCTCGCTCTCAACATAGTTTTGATCTGCAGGCCTTATGCTGCCAACTTCCATTAGTGTTATCATCTATAAATCTATATGCATTATAGGAACATTTACATTAGCAGAAGATAAAGTAGTTGTTCTCTTGTAATCATTCAGATGGAATTTTGTCTTTATTATTTAAGGGATGACAGAAAAAAGTTTTGTCTGTTTATTTCATGTTTTTTTCCCCCCTCTCTCTCCCTCAGTGGCTCCATCGACCATATGCTGGCTGACAGTACTTTAATCAATTAAAAAGTCTTTGAACTCGAAATGCTGGGATCTGTTTTTAAGCAACATTACAACATCCGCATCCAAGTCACACAGGAATACAGAGCCAAAACATTACCATAATTACAACTCCCACATAGCACAACACTAACAAGGGCCCTAAAAAAAGAACTTTCACTCTGTGCTCCGCGAGTGAAGGGAAAAAATGGAAAACAGGCCGACACTGTCAAAAGCTGCCGCCATTGTTTTGTCCTCGTATCCAATCCATCATCATTATGAGAGAGGGGATGTTGGCAGAGAGCAGAGCAGCATCACAGAGATGGAGAGAAAGAGAGCATTCCATTCCAATTCAGCCTTAAACATGCCATGTTCTTCCCGTTTCCCACTTCCATATACAGTGCCGGCACGCATGCTCGGCTCCAAGGATCAACACATAACACGGTGTGAGAAATCTTAGCCTTGCGTTGGGCCTTGCCAAACATGCACGAGCCATGTCGTTTCATTACCCCATACCCGTACTGCCAGGCTGGTACAGAGCCGCTCATTTTATTAGTCCAAGCCTCGCACAGGCCAGGCATGAATAACTGTATCGGTTTATCCGACTCCGCAAACATGACAGATGGTGTGCTTTATTGGCCATCACACAGCGACCATGTTGTCTGCTTCCGGAATAACAGTTTACACACACACTTAGGACTTTAATGCATGCTGCCTGCCTCCTTTACAAACACATGAGAGTCCCCCTTGACCCTGGCATCAACAATGAGACAATGCTCTTTTGTCTTGTTGGGGTAGTGATTGCAACTATTGTGGCGATCCATTTCAGAAGCACTGCTTTATGCATTCATTCATTATTCTGAGATTAAGTGAGCCACCTGGAGTTGCAGCAGGGGCTGGTCAATTCTGAACTACAATGGACCTTTACTGCACTGTTGCCAGCCTGATTGTCCTGTAGCCAGGCTAAATGGCCAGTATTCTTAGGTGATGTCAATGTATGATGTCTAAAGCTGCCCAAACACATCATTTATGTTAACATTTAAAGCTGTCAAAAAACAAATCATATTGATAAACGAAATCATTGCATTTCTAAGTATTATTTGTCTGTATAAATCACTTTCTAATTACAGAGGGTCCTCGAGTTACAACAATCTCAACATACAACAGTTTACAATGCCCACTCCCACTTGACTTCCATTGTTAGCCTCGTACTTACAGACTACGTGGGCGAACTAGTTTGGTTGAAGAATACGGAAAAATACTCAGTGACGTGGCGTAGAAGTGGGGAAGTTATCCTATTCCTTTTTCTGTGGCTTAGTTGTGTGTTTATGATTTCACAATTGTGTTAGTATAGGTAAGTGACTAGGGTGTGTTTCTACTTACACCAAAATTCAGGTTACATCACTGTTGAAGGAACGAATCTGTAGCGTAACTTGAGGACACCCTGTATTCATGAACAATGCCTCTCCAATTCACAATATAGATCAATCAACTTTGTTTCTCTCACGCTGTAAGCTCACTTGCTCATTGAGTGATACAGGCACCAATAGTCAACTTTCACCAACCCGCAGAGATGTGATGTGTAATAAACACGACTGTAAACACCACATTTAGATATTTATCAAAGGTCAAAAAGTGTCCTATGAGTAGTTTAGCTCAACTATTTTATTGCTTGCAGTAGCGTTCCTGTCTGAACAAGAACAAATGGGCTCTCATGTGTGGGATGGTGTGTTATGCATGGGCGATGCAGAAGATTATTAATGCTAAAGAGTGTAAATCTGTCACTACAGTAAACCACACATGAATAAAAACAACCGAGTTTTTATGTAATTATCTGTTTAACAGTCAATTATCCACCACTGCCCTCCTGTTGAGACACAGCAGTAAATATAAATTTGATGACTTCAAAATAACTTCTGAGAGTCATCAATTGAGCTGAAGATTATTAATGCTATACAGTGTAAATCTGTCACTGCAGTGAACCACATATGAATAAAAACAGACAAGTTTTTATATATTTCTCTGTTTAACAGTTCATTATCAACCACTGCCCTCATCTTGAGACAGAGCAGAAAATATGAATATGATAACTTCTGAGAGTCATCAATTGATCTATCCATGATCCACACACAAATTCATCTTTCTGTAGCAACTTTGGCAATGTTGGACAGAATGTTGACAGTTTACAATGCCTCATTACAGAGCTGGACTACCTTGCAAGTAATCCAACTAGACTGTTTGGAAATTGCAAATGCCAATTTTACATTTCTTCACTAAAGCAGAACAAAAAAGATCCAATCACACTGTAATTCAGAGCCAGTACAAGAGCAATGTGAAAGAAGCATCTCGATTCACGTCATTCTAGTCACACTACACAAACAACACACACACGATCAGGTATGTCTCATCTGAACATCATGCAGACACTTTAATATCACTTTTCTTCTCTTTTAGATCGAGAGCTAGCGTGTTGCCTAGGTAACCGGCAGTCTCAAACTCAACGTTTCATGTTACTGCCTGGTCCCCAGAGCCAAGGCCGGTCAGCCCCAGCCCCATCTTCACCATGGTTACGTTCTCGAGGTTCCCATTTAATGAGTGCCAGCCTCTGCAGTGCGCTGGCCCACATGTCAGAACTAATCCTGCCTGGAGAGGACTGTATGTGGAGAAAAATAAAGCTACGTATTCCAGCCATGCAATTTTACCAAGTAGAGAGCATGTGTTTCTCCTTCTCTCCTGTCCTCTTCTGCTTTTTTTTTTTTTTTAAAGAACGGAGCCATCTGACCTGTCCCTTTTCATGTACACATGTACTGCATAAACACTCAAATCTGCATGTGCAGCACAGACAAGCCTAGGTCAATGAACAAGATCTTATAGCTACAAGAGGAGGTTGCTTCTGATTTCATAATCATATTCATATCACTAGACGCACAGATTATGTTTTGGGTTTAACCTACTATGTTATATTCATGGAAGTGGATCATTCTAAACGGCATGCTGTAATAATTTAAAGCTGCTGTTTCAGTTTTATTTAATTTAAAGCAGCTCTTTATACATGACCTTTCAGAACATCATCATAAATATATTAATGTATAAGATTCCATTATTTACAAGGAGAGTGCAATCAAAGCATTTCTGGGCTGCCATTCTATATATTATGTAAAAACAGTAAGCAACAAGAGTTCACATGTCAGCCATTTCCCAACTTTATAAAACAAAATGCAATATGATAAGCACATAATTCATAATAGCATGTAAATCAAGTATTTTAAAATGGTTTTAATGTGGCTAGAAATATACTTTTATTACAAACTTTATTATTTTATAACAAAACTTCTTATTTTTTGTTATAAATAGTATATTATAAAATTGGAGTATCCTCAGGTGCTAGCAGGCACTGATTCTCCGATACATATATAACCACGGTGTTCATACATATTTGTTCACTGTCTACATAAATACATAGGTGTATTTACACACACACACACACACACACACACACACACACACATACATATATATATATATATATATATATATATATATATATATGTAGATATAAGCACAAACTTCTATATTTATACTTTTGTCTTATTTGTGTTCTTTTCAATATTATACTGTTGTATATCTTTTATTCTACCGGTTACTTTAGTTTTCTGCTTCTATTCTTTTCTTTTGTACTGTAATGCAAATTTCTCACTTGTGGGAGTAGTAAAGAGTTATCTTATTTTAAAATAGCACTTAAGAAACTGTAGTATTATATAAGTTTTCATACATAATGTGACTTGCCAGTAGATAACGTTATCAATGACTCACTGGTTGAGTAGTGACTATTGACCATGACTACTGATTAATTTGCCTGTGTATACATTTATGCTTTCACCCACGTTTGCCCAATACCCACGTTTGTCACCAGTCATATCCACAAAGGTCCAATGTGTCTGAAGGTTTTCACGAAAATCAAGCAGAAGCTAAATCGACTCCACTTGTTTAATCTGTTGGTTATATGAGTAGCCACATCAACTCTCTGTGGGTAAGACTGGTGACTCCTGACCGACACTATGACCTCACAGTACCTCTTTCTTAGGGTTGCAGTATCTGTTAGGGTTCGGATGATTGTCAAAACACTGCTCTATCCAGCTGATGCAAAGCCCAGCATGTGAAAAAAGGATCAATATGTCAATTAATCTGGTTCTCTTTACTTTAAACACTGTTTTAGCTCTCACTGACACAGCTGGGATAGCCATGGCTGCAACAATAATATATTAGCTATAATATATCAACTATAAAAATACCTAATGTTGTTAAATCATCAAAACAAATGATCAGTATAGTCATTAATATCAGTAACAATGAAACCAAGAGAAAAACAGAAAATAATAATGATAATGGGAATCTGGTACTAAATGGTATTTCAGTTTAAATTCTGCAAACTTCAGTCTTTTAGTCTTTTAACTGAGTGGTAAGTACAAACAAAAGACACTGATTTTTTTTAATTATAAAATTAAATTAATATAAAGGTGAATTGGAGCTTGTCCTTTTCAAATATTGAAGTATGTTATACTTTACAGGTAAAAGAGGACTATTTGATTTTGTAAATGTTACATTTTAAAGACAAAATGAATTTTGAAGACAGACCACTGTGAGGAACAGAGAAAAATATGTAGTTTGGTATAGTGATATCTTATTGCTGACTTGTCTGAAGCTGAGTAAAAAGCATCTACATGCCATTATAAATGAGTCAACAAAAAAGACTGGCTGGCCATTCACACAGGCATGTACTGAATCAGCTATTGGTAGACATTTAGTTGAGTGAACATAATGAGCTACACAACCATAGGAGCAGTGACCAAGTGTAGCCAAGTGCAGGGAAATCAAATGTTAAAATCTGAGCCAAAGCAGTGAAATGTGTTACTTGCAGTGCCCCCTGTGGAAGATTTTTCACAAGCGCTGATGTATGTCCAAAGCATGTGGTAGTGATGAAGGATGTGAATTTTTATGAAGTTTGAACCGTTACATCACAGGATATTGCTACAGGTATGCCTTGAGATACTGAAATGTCTCGGTTGCTGTGTCCCCTATGGACAAAACTTCATGAATTGTAGTGTGCATCCTAAGAATGTGGTGGTTTCACAAAATTTGAATTTTACAAAATTGATGCACATTCAAAGAATGTGGTAGTGATGCAGTGTGCCATAAAGTAATATAAAATTTAAACCTTATTGGGTATAACAAGATATTGGGTAATGAAGACTTTAGATTTATTTTTCACTGATGTCATTCAGTGGGTGGCACTACTCCACAAATTAATTATAACGAACTAGGGTCACGTGTCTCCTAAAGAATATGTTGTCATACAAAATTTTATCATTTTTGGCAAAGTGGTTGTTGAGCTATTGTCCAAAATATTTCACGCCTACCCAAAGGGGTGCTAGCAAGAAGGAACACACCAACTTAGGGACACAAATCTCTTCTTCCCATTTCAGCCACGTAGGAATACAAGTATCATGTGGATTCATGAACTCGCAGAATATGAAATCATTGACCTAAAGTCTAGGGGCAAAAAACAAACAGAAGAAAAAAACACTACGTGATGATAAGGCCTTGTGCGCGGGCAGGTTTATTGCATCAGATGCTGATTCACCAAATGGGCTCAAATCATCACTTGTTTCAGTGGTATACAACAGTTCATGAATCAGACATGGAGCCATTTGTTTGTCATTGTGACTAAAGTACCCTAACCACCTCTGATGAACAAGGGCGATTGTATAAGACTTGGGTTGTGTGTAATAACACTCCTAAATAAACTAAATACTTCTAGCAAATAACAGTACTAGCACAACTGACTGACACTATTGTACTAAAGTAGCTGTGTGATTAGTTTGATTAGCTGAAAACTGATGCTGAGGCTGAAATTCTTTGAACCTCTGGATCCATTTGTCACGAACCGGTCTCGTCTGAGCAGAGGTGAGGAGATGGAAGCACAGGCGTGGACATTCATGATGCAATGAAGATTTATTATACACAAAAACACTGAACAGAACAACAGGCACGGGGCCAAACAAGAGAATCTAGAGATGAGGAGAAAGATGAGGGCACAGAACGGGAAAGGTTAGGGTAGTTCAATGCTCCACGCCACATCTGAGGATAGTACACCTTAAATACAAAACCCAGGGGCTAATCAGCCCTCCTGTAACTATCCTCAGCTGTGGGTGGAGCACAGTTCATGGTCCTATTGCGACCCCCAGCGGCTGTGGACCGGAATCATGACAGGAATCCTCCCCCACCAATGGCGCCACTCCGGAACGCCTAAACAAACTCCCCAACCCACAAGACAGAGAAAGGGAGGGAGAGGGAACACAAAGTCCATCCTTCAAGGTGGTGGTGGATGAGGTGGTGATGGAGGTGACCTCCCTGCAGAAAAGGAGGCTGGAGCAGGAACCATGGCTGCCGGTGTGGGAAACAGTGCAGGGTCAGGAGCTGAGGTGGACGGTGTGGGGACCAGTGCCGGGTCAGGAGCTGAGGCGGCCGGTGCGGTGACCAGTGTAGGGGCTGAGGCGGCCAGTGCAGGTGCAGGGTGACCGGTGCAGGGTCAGGGGCTGAGGCGGCTGGTGCGGTTACCGGTGCAGGGTAAGGAGCTGAAGTCGGCAAGTCCGGTGCGGGAACTGGATCAGGGTCAGGGGCAGAAGTCGGCGGATCCGGTGCGGGAACTGGATCAGGTGCTGGAGTCGGCAGGTCTGGTGTGGGAACCGGGTCAGGGGCTGGAGTCGGCGGGTCCGGTGTGGGATCCGGATCAGGAGCAGGAGTCGGAGGGTCCGGTGCTGGAGCCACGGGAAGAGAGCTGCTGAGCACTTGAGCCACGGGGAGAGAGCTGCTGCGCACTTGAGGCATGGGGAGAGAGCTGCTGCGCCCTTAAGACATGAGGAGAGAGCTGCTACGTCCTTGAGACACGGGGAGAGAGCTGCTGCGCCCTTGAGCCATGGGGAGAGACATGCTGCGCACTTGAGCCATGGGGAGAGTGCTGCTGCGCACTTGAACTAGAACCAGCCTTTTTAATCAGCTTGTTCAGCTTGTGCAGCCTGTTGGCATCAGCTGACTTCATCCCACTTCCCCAGCACACAGCTGCAAAGGACACAACACTCTCTACCACAGAGTGATAGAACATGGTCAGCATTTTCATACAGACATTGAAAGAACTGAGCCTCCTTAGTAGGAAAAGCCAAATATGCCAAATTCATGGTTAGAAAGAAAGTTAGAAATGTTACAAGGTGAGGTGAACAGAAAGGCTGGGAAATTATTTTCTTATACAGGACTTTGAACACACATCAATGTAACATTTGACTGCAGTGACAAGCCACGTGGCACGACACATAACCAGGAGCACGGCAGTATGTGGCACCAATGCAGCTGACAATCAAAGTGGGAAAACTCACTTTTTTTTTCTTTCCAGTCGTGCCCTTCACAAGACAAGGACTCAATGAAACAATACATGACCATTTGGCTGCCTGTTCTAAAGAGTCACACAATCACTTTTCTTTATTCATAGATAATGGTTTTATTTTGATCAAATTACACGTTTTCTCATAGATGGTAATGTGTCTATGAGAAAGCCCATGGGAAACACTCGCCTGAGGAAGAAGAGGAACACTCGCCTGAGGAACACTCTTTATACTGTCAGTGACATAACCATGACAATAGGTGTGAGGCAGCAGATGTAAGTGTGAGCTAGATTTGTTATAAATGACACAAAATACCGACATGCAGCTGGACAACAAAGGAACAACAGAAACCATTTTTGTTTTTGTTTTTGTTTTTGTTATTGCACTTTTGTTCAGATAGCAGTACACTACTTTTGAATGAATAATTTAATTTTGCGTACAACAATGTGATTAGTCGCAGAAAACCATGCGATTAATCGCGATAAAAAAAAGTATAAAACATATTTAAGCACATATACAAAATGTGTGAAGATCATTTATACTTAGGTCTACTTGTAATTACACAAAGTGTGTGTGGTTGCCAAGTACTAGGGTTTGTTGTGTCTGCACCATCTCATTAGCTTTTCAGAACAACCCCTTTCCAAAACAAACTGTGGAAATAAAAGAGCACCTATTTTACATGCAGTATCCCTGGGAATGCTATGCTTCATATACATTTGAGGTTTCAGTTTGATTTAGTTAAATATTGGATGTTTTCAATGACAAAATGATTACAATTTAATTACAAAGCAAACATTTATTAGAGAGATGAAATATGACATTTTGGTATTAAAATATGTCATCACAAAGTGACTCATTAGATGAGGCATGACATCACTGCAGTTCAACGTGTGGCAACGTGCATTTTGGAGGCTTGCAGCATATTGCTAGCTGAGCCTCCAATAATACATGTCAAACACACGAGCTTGGGACAACAGACAGGGGTCAGAAGTCAGGTCTGCTTTTAGCCGCGTACACAGCAGTGGATCAAAGAAGAAATGAAGACAAAAAGAATCAAATGCTTCAAGTCCATATAAGAATTAAACTGAAGAACATTAAAAACCTGCTTTCAGCAAATGACTAGAATGTATAAAATGGAAAGTATAAAAGGCAGGTATTTTTACTTCTTTTAAAACAATAGAACCTGCAATAGATAGATGTTTAAATGCTTTTAACATGCCAGTGTAGCAGGGACTTGGCGGCGTCCAACATGGCATTTATTCATCGCATTAAAGTGCATTATCATGGCTGTCCAACCACCTATTAAACAGAGTCATTTCTGATATTTCATTTAGCACTAGCGTTTAGCGGTGGAATAACTTTGCAGGGGTGTTTTATGACAGCCCAGCACTCATTTCCAATCAGGAAAAGGTCAGGGGGCTAACTATCTGGCGGCTGCAGGATTCATATGAAGGAGAAGTAATAGAGAGCTTGGGCTAATGTATCCTCTGCGGTCTCTGCACGCTAATGAATGCCTTTAGCTACTGGGTTCCACATGCCTCCCTTTGAAAGGAAGTGGGGAGAAAATAACAGCGGCAAACAGAAAAACAAAGCCTTATTATAAATCTTTCAGCAGCATTCTCTCAAGTGTTATCACTCACGTTTTTGCACAACTGTAGTGCATCACACCAAACAATCGCACTCTGGATATATTTCCCCATGCACACACATACAAGCAGCATCAGTGTTGTAGCATGCTTGTTTTTCCAAGCACGTTACAACAGGAATATTGTCTTTCTGCACCATGGCCGCACACATCCTAATTTACCCGCTCAAAAGGTTCAAAGTTGCCACGGCTGGTTCGCTCTCCTCTACGCTGGTCATTGGTCCATGCACTTCCATTCTATCAGGTTATGACAATTAAAGGTAATCCTGTAAGGTGGATTAAATGCAGATGACTGCCTTGGCCAGGCAAGGCTTCTAATCCTCTATTAAGACTTCTGAAAGACTAACATGTCTATACAAGGGATTTTCTGCTTCAGGGGCTCCTGATATAGCTGCTGATACTTAAACCATAAATTAAACCTGAATACCTGACTTTGCAGACATTTAAAAAAAGTCACAGTGGCACACAATAAAAGGTTAAAGCATAGATATAACTTTTTTTAAAAGTGAGTTAGACTTTTTAAAAAATGCTCATAGACAGTGCTCATCATCAAAATTATTTAAGATCACCAGAGTGTAGATACCAAACCTGTCAAACGCTGGACCCCAGAGACTGAGAGCATCCTGCAGGACTGTTTTGCCCGGACAGACTGGGATGTGT
>JBBJLS010000140.1:13367766-13378892 GCA_037577275.1 Bryconaethiops microstoma | reverse complement strand
TATATACAATTTGTGTTGAGTGAGTAAATGGTTCTTGAGGCTGATGTGTTGGAAGCAGAAAAATGGACAAATGTAAGGATCTTAGAAACTTTGACAAGGGTCAAATTATGATGGCTAGAAGTTTGGGTGAGAATACCTCTAAAACAAAAGGTCTTATGGGGGGTTCTCTGTACCTACCAAAAATGCGCAACTTGTGAATCGGTGACAGGGTCATGGGCAACCAAAGTTCGCTGATGCATGTGGGGAGGGAAGACTAACCAGTCTTCCTTGTCCTCTTCTGTGAAACTGGATGAATGGATCACTATTACTCACCACTGCAAACCAGAAAAACCCCACAGGACATGCTGTTTTGGAGATGCTCTGACGCAGTCATGTGACCATCACGATTTGTCAGCTGTCAAAGTTGTTCATACTCTTGCCTGGGTTTGCCTGCGTCCAAAACATCAATTTCAGGAACTAACAGTTCACTTGCTGCCTAATATACAATAGCAGCCTCAAACTATATTCCCACCCCCAAATAATAATAGCTTTAAAGTGAGAAAAACACAGCATTACTAAAGGTTATGCTGACACAGCACTGTCTGCTCAAAAGAGCTTCCAGGAGTTTAATGCAACAAATGAACCCATAGATTACAAATAAGGGATTGCACATAGACTCCAATTAATTTTCATAAACTCATACCATAGACAGCTAATGAGGCTTGACTTGCTTGAAGGTAAAGTGACCGTTTATTGAGACAAAAAACAATCAACCATAAAGACATAATCACATTCTCTTGAAAGATATTCAATTATCACTGAATGATATTGATTATGCCTTGCTGTAAATGATCTATCTTAATCAAAAAGTGCCTCAGAAATGAACAATTTTGTAAAATGAGGTTCATCTCAGTTCACAAAATACCAAAATGTTAGTGAGAGCAGCTCTGCCTTGTGTGCTAAACAGAGCAAGGAAGCAGTATTCATGGCTGACTATTATTTGGAAAATGACTATTAGGGAACCTGTGTGAATTTTGTACTAAACCCTCTCTTTCTGGGTTCTGGCAGCAGAATCATGAGCAGTCATTAGAACCAATGTCTTGGTGAACAGCAGCATTTTTCAGCAAGCAATACAGCAGCAGTGGCTGGGCAACTGTGGGTGGATTTGATTTGTTGTTTGCAAGAAGGGGTCTGTCTGGGAGATGTGGCTGAGGATGAATTGTGTTTGATGTTAAGATTTAGATGAAGGGGTATGACACAAGCAATCATAACACTCTACATGACTTCATGACACAATGTCCTGAATGCTCAAATCCTTAGCAAGCACCTTCACAACTTATTCAGCATGTACATCATCTGTAATATTACTCCGAAACAGCATTACTTGTCACTGGATAGATACTTCAAAATAAATATTGTTTTTAGAATCAACATCTTCACTCCGCTTCTAGCCTTAATCCTCTTGACAGAGTTGTTGGTTAATGAAGAATGCTACAGCTACTCCAACACAAGGAACATGTGGAGTGGAATAAAGACCATCACAGACTACAAGGGAAAGAGCTGCAGAGTGAGGGAGGTAATGGCTTCTCTACCTAAGGAGCTGAACATCTTCTATGCACGCTTTGAAAAACACCTATTTCAGGAAATTCTGCTGGAAGAGGACAGCTGCCTCTTCAAGTATCTCAGGCAGAGGTGTGTAAATACTTCAGGAAAGATCCACACGGAAAGCTCCTGGAACGGACAATATCCCAGGTCATGCTCTCAAAGCATGCACCCATGAGCTGGCAGATGTCTTCACAGACATTTTCAACCTTTCCCTGCTCCAGTCTGCTGTCCCAACATGTTTTAAGAGGACCACCATCATCCCTGTCCCAAAGAAAACCAATGTTTGCTGCCTAAATGACTATCGCTCAGTAGTACTCACCTCCATTGCCATTTAATCCCTGCTTCAGTTGATCTGCCCCAGTTTGCCTACAGGTCTAACAGATCTACAGATGATGCAATATCAATTGCACTTCACACTGCCCTCTCCCACCTGGACCAGAAAAACACTTACGTGTAGATGCTGTTCATCGACTATAGCTCCGCTATCAACACCATCATACCATCCAGACTCATCATGAAACTCCGTGAATTGAACACCAGTTCCTCCCTGTGCAGCTGGATCCTGGACTTCCTAACAGACAGACCTCAGGTGGTTCATCACCTCCTCCACACTGACACTTAGCACTGGTGCCCCACACTGACACTTAACACTGTGTGCTCAGTCTCCTGCTGTACACCCTGTTCACCCACGACTGCACGGCAACACACAGCTCTAACACCATCATCAAATTTGCAGACGACACCACCATCATTGGCTGCATTTCTGATGGAGATGAGTTGGCATACAGGGCAGAGCTCTGACATCATGGTGCCACAACAACAAGCTTCTGCTCAATGTCAGCAAAACCAAGGAGCTCATCGTGGACTACAGAAGACTGCAGGGAGGAGGCCACACCCCCATCCACATCGAGGGAGCATAGATGGACAGAATCAGCTGCTTTAGATTCCTGGTCATCAAAATCAGCGAGGATCTGAGCTGGTCACACCACGTTGGTGTGATCGCAAAAGCAGCAAGACAGTGGCTCTTCTTTCTACGGCGCCTGAGAAGGTTCAGCATGGACTCCAGAATACTGACAAACTTCTACTGATGCACCATCGTGAGTATTCTATCTGGCTGTATCACCACCTGGTATAGCAGCTGTAATGCTCTGGACCACAAAGCTCTGCAGAGGATGATCAGATCAGCACAGCACATCACCAGGACTGAACTGCCAGCCATCCAGGACCTGTACAGACAGCGCTGTAGGAGGAAGACGCAGCGGGTAATGGTGCTACATTGTTATCTGTATATGACAATAAAACTTTAAACTTGAAACGTGGTGTTGAACTTGCATTGCAGCACTGATTTCTGCTCCTCATAGCCTTGCATGATGATCATACATTCTTCCTCCATGAAGTATGGTGATCCCGTCATGATTCAAACCTGTGACTTGTTGAACACACCCTGTGCACAGACCGTGGTAAGGTAGCTCTGACTCAAGTAATCAACATCTTATCTGCCATCATAGTACCGATTATCGCCACCTGGGGCAACCTCGATTAGTCAAATGCGATTAGTCAAACTGTAAGCTACTTGACACAAGTAAGCCACATCTTTGGAACATCCAGAAGATGCACACTTGCTGGCAAAGTAGTTCCTGTGGTTTTTAAGGTCTTCAGCACCAGACCTTGAATCCAGTTTCCAGTCCTGGATTAATAAAGAGCAGGTCACTGAACTGTAATTTGTCATCTAGTGTCCTGCCAAAATCCAACACTTGAATCCTGGTCTGGAGTTAAAGATCACTGGCTAGAGCCTACCTAATTTTCCCTTTAGTGGAAAATCTCCACTGAATGCTATGTAGTCCATTATCAGGCTCAATTTCTGGGAAATCATAAATGTAAAGAAATAATAGAAAACCAGAAGTTTTCAGCAAACAACAACATCCCAGCATCTTTTTCTGGCCTGTAGGAAATGACTAAATGCATGGGTCCGTGAACATCTGTGTCATGCCATTCCATGTCAGCCTGCAGTATTAGCCTCACCTTGTCTCTCTTGTCATAAAAAGGGGTCACAGGTTGCTCTAATCTCAGTTTGGAGAAAGTTCCCAGAGGTCTATCCCCTCCAAACGGAAACAGATTATCCTTTTTTTTCCACTCACATGAACCAGGATTAGATTGACAACCCCCATGGGCAAACAGGAGGCCAGCCAGATTAGTCCCACCATTTGCATGTGTGGGTTAGATTGAGAGGGTGGCTAAAACCTATTAACATGTTAATCACAGAAAAAAACACGCTAAAACAATTAACACTGATTAATCGCATGCCATAAAATGAAGGAGGGGATGAGAACGCGCTGCTTGGCGCAGTGAACAGAAAGTTGACGTTTAAAAACGTACAGATGTAACGGTTAATAGGAATATCGTTATCTGCAATTCATGCAATAAGGAATTTTTCTGTCATCAGTTGGCTCAACAAGTTTCTTGCTGACAGTCTTGTAACCCATTCCAGCCTTGTCCCTGACATCCTTTGACAGCTCTTTGGTCTGGCCCATGGTGGTGGAGAAGTTGGAATGGAAGAAACCGATTCTATGGACAGGTGTGCTATATACATATAACGAGTTATGTTCAGGAGTATCTGTAATTGATAGATTGATTGTAATCTGTGTGCGACATAGGCACACAATCAGTCTGTGGGAGCCAGAAGTCTGGCTGTGTTGTAGAGGATCAAATACTTATTTCACTCAATGACATGCCAATCAATTTTTAACTTTTATGTAACATGTTTTTTCTTGATTTTTGGTTGATATTCTGTTTCTCTCCATAAAAATGAAACTACCTCATTACTTAGAGACTGTTAATTTTTGTAAGTGAGCAAACTTACAAATTCAGCAAGGGATCAAATAATTATTTCCCCCACTGTAAAACAAGGAGAGAGGGGGGAGAGAGAGAAAGAGAGAGAAAGAACTACCTTAAACTAATTTTAAGAGGATGATGCCTCCATGCCTCCATGCCTCTAGGCTGTAGTTGGTTTGAGTCTCCTCCTCCTCCCCCTTTCATGTGAATGATTCATTCTCCCATGGGTGAGCAAACTGAACCCATTCACTTCCTTCTGTTCAGCTTGCTCAGTTATTTCAAACAGTTAATAAACAACCGTGTTGTTCTTAACAGCCTAGTAGAAATAGTTACACAAGCCATTCAGCCAGAACCTAGAAGAATTAGGCTAGCCTGGTATACAGACTTTGTTTATTGCACCTGAAGATTAACTGGTTACACGAGCTCTAAATGTTCCTGCAAACTTGGTATACTTGTTTGCCAACCAGAAATCTGCTCACTGTAGCTTAGAGCATGTTTATAAAGTCTTTCAGCAAGTCTTTTGTGTTGGTTCACTGATGCCGCTATGGATCAAGTTAGACAAACAAGTGAATTAACAAGTAAATAATTCAAAAGAAACAAATCATTTGAACTGAATTTATGAAAAATCTACAACAGATTCACCCATTTTTAATCAATCTCCTATTCACTGTTGCTAAAATGAATGAAGTGTTAGATGATACAGAAGACACAAATAAAATTCAGAAGACACAAATAAAAGAAACACTACAGAAGACTCAGTCACAAATAGTTTTAGTGACTCTGTAGTAGTGGTTCACTGATGCTGTGATGATTCATTTACTACAAATCATGAATACAGCACTAAACAAACTAATGATTCAGAAGTATCAAACCATTTTGTTGGACTGTAAGATGACTCTAATCTTTCAAAAGAAACTCCATAGTTTTAGTGAGTCTGTGGTAGCAATTTACTAATGCTGCTATTGTTTATGTGCTTAACGAAGCACTAAACAAGTAAATTACTTAAAAGAAACAAATACAATCAGTGAACTGAATCAAATGATTTAAATATCTGAAAACAAGCACTACAGAAGACTCACTAAATCGGTGTCTGTTGTGGCAATTCATTGATGTCACTATGTTTCATCCACTAAACTATGAATGAAACATTAACCAAGTGTATGATTCAGAGAAATCAAACAGTTTTATTTGACAAATGACAAATGAATCTTTATTTAAAAAAAATTCTGAACCTCTCTAAGGCCTTTTTTGAGCATGTGTTTTTCTGTCTTCTTATCACAGTGCTTGGGCAATATCTGCCACTTTCATGTGCTGCAGTTGATTTGAAGACACCGAATCAAAGTAATGTGAGGGGAGTTGGGATTGTATTTTTGAGTATCGGGCCCATTACCCATCACCTCCCTCAGAGCCGCTTTCATCAGATGTCTGGAGAATGACCAACAGCCATCCTACAACCATCTCAGACCCTTAATCCAGTGCTCAAAAAGATGCCATTCCAGTTTTCGTCTGATGAGGCCAGCCCCATGGTGCCATCAGAACCTCATCAAGACACACTTCCCAAAATATTCAACATTCACATGGCATCACCCATATTCTCCTTCCATTGAAATGACACATTCACTCTCTGTTTCCTCTGTCACTTAGTCTCTATCTTTCTCAGTCTTACTCTCCATCAGTGGGTCTGCAGTGGGTATGTGTGTGAATGAAAGCTTACATGTTGGGCATATCAAGCACATTTGGTGTATAAATGTTATGAAGACTACTTAGTAAATATGACCTGACACTGATAGATGTAAATGTGAAATGAATGTAGTTTCAGGAGCATTGAAATGAATGCAGTTTCAGGAGAATAAACTCTTAGTGTCCATACAGTGACCAAGCCTTATGAAACCTGGTATGACACCTCAGGCCACACCCTCAATGACACTCCTGTTTAAAGTGAACTATGTGGACAAAAATATTGGGACGGAGCTGTCATACAAAACTGTAGAAAAAATAATAGGGTCTCACACACACACACACACACACACACACACACACACTAATGCTATGCTAATGCTAATGATATGACAATGCTAATGCTAGATTAATGCTAGGCTAATGTTAATGCTAACGCTACATTAATGTTAAGCTAATGGTAATGCTAGGCTAATGCTAGGCTAATGCTTAGATACTACTAATGCTGTGCTAATGCTAATGCTAGGCTCATGTGAACGTTAGACTAATGTTAGCATAATGCTAAGCTAATGCTAAGCTAATGCTAATGCTAGGCTGACATTAATGATGAGCTAATGGTAATGCTAAGCAAACGTTAATGCTAATGGTATGCTAATGTCATGCTAATGCTAGGCTAATGGTAGGCTAATGCTATACTTACTGGAATGCTACGCTAACGGTATGCTAATGCTAGGCTAATGCTAAGCTAATGCTAGCGTTGTGCTAATGATAGGCTAATGCTATGTTAATGTTTAGCTTCTACTAATGCTATGCTAATGCTATTTTGGAGATGGTTGCTATGGAGTCTGTAGGTGATGCAGTGCAGTCGGTGATGACCCGCACTCGTCCTTTCCTTGTCTTTCGCTCATCCCTTTTTCTCTCATTCACTTCCATTCATTTTTCACCCCATTGAAATGAATAGGGCTCAACTTTCGGATCGTCCTGCTCAGACACGCTTCGTCCGATACCCACCAAACTTCATGTGATACCTCAGGCCAACTGTCCCAACACACCAATGCAGTCGGTGATGATCCGCATTCGTCTTTTCCTCATCTTTCGCTAATCCTTTTATCCCCCATTGACTTCCATTTATTTTTCACCCCATTGAAACGAATGCAGTTTCAGAAGAATTAACTCTCAGTCTCCATACAGTGACCAAGCCTTATGAAACCTGGTATGACATCTCAGGCCACGCCTCCAAAGTCACGCCTGTTTAAAGTAAACTATATGGCCAAAAGTATTGGAACACACATGTTTAATCTAAAGTATATGGCCAAATATATTGGGACAGTTTTTCTGGATGGTTCCTAAGACCAGAAAGGCACTTGCTATGGTGTAGTAGATGGTTGCTATGCAGTTTCTGGGTGGTTGCAGTGGGCTTAAAGACAGTTGCTATGGTCTAGGAGATGGTTGCTATGAAGTTTTTGTTTGGTTGCAAAGGTATAAAATGTAGTTGCTATGTTGTAGGAGATGGTTGCAAAGTAGTTTTTAGTCAGTTGCTATGGTGTAGGAGATGGTTGCTATGAAGTTTATGGGTCGTGGCTGAGGTATAAAAGGTGGTTGCTGTGGTGTAGGACATGGTTGCTAAGTACTGTTTAGGTAGTTCCTATGATGTAGGAGGTGGTTGCTATGAAGTTTATGGGTGGTTGCGAAGGCATGGTAGGTGGTTGCTATGGTGTAGGAGGTGGTTGCTGAGGTGTAAAATGTGGTTGTTATGGTGTAGGAGATGGTTGCAAAGCAGTTTTAGTAAGTTGCTATGGTGTAGTAGATGGTTGCTATGAAGTTTGTGGGTGGTTGCTGAGGTATAAAAGGTGGTTGCTGTGGTGTAGGACATGGTTGCTAAGTACTGTTTAGGCAGTTCCTATGGTGTAGGATGTGGTTGCTATGAAATTTATGGATGGCTGCTAAGGTATAAAAGGTGTAGGAGATGGTTGTTATGGAGTCTGTAGGTAGTTTCTTGGCGGCAGGCCTTTTTAAAATTTCTTCAGGAATTTTGTTTTTTCTAGTTATTTATTATTCTTCCGTCGCACTTAATGCGGCCCAAACCGTGGCATGTACCCAGGCAACCTATATATCAAAATGTTCCGCTCATCACCGCAAGGTGTGGTATTACTTTTATTGGCGTTTTGTGTTACTGTGGCGACGCTACACGCCCACAAAGATGGCCGAAATGCCATAGAGAATGAATAGTGCTCAACTTTCGGATAGTCCTGCTCGGACACGCTTCGTCCCAAACCCACCAAACTTCATGTGATACATCAGACCAACTGTCCCAACACAAAAGGTGGTCGGTGATGACCCACACTCGTCTTTTCCTTGTCTTTCGCTCATCCCTTTTTCCCCCATTCACTTTCATTCATTTTTCACCCCATTGAAGTGAATGCAGTTTCAGGAGAATAAACTCTGTCCATACAGTGACCAAGCCTTATGAAACCTCGTATGAGACCTCAGGCCACGCAGCCAATGACAGTCCTGTTTAAAGTAAACTATGTGGACAATAGTATTGGGACACACACATACACATACACACACACACACAAATGCTGTCTTAATGGTAATGTTTTGTTAGTGCTAGGTTAATGCTAATCCTAGGCTACTGTTAATGCTACTGCTATGGTAATGCTATGCTAATGCTAGGCTAACACTAATAATAATGCTATACTAATGCAATATTAATGTTAATGCTAATATTATGCTAGTGATATGGTAATTATATGTTCATGCTAATATTGCATTAATGCTATGTTAATGCTAATGCTATGCTATTGTTTAACTACTGTTGAGGCAATGCTATGTTATGTTAATGCTATGCTAATGGTACATTAATGCTAAGATAATGTTAATGATAGGCTAACATTATGCTAACACTATGTTAATGCTATGCTAATGCTAGGCTAGTGATGGGTTAATTTTTAACTACTGTTAATACTATGCTAATGCTGTGTAGGAGATGGTTAGTATGGAGTCTGTAGGTATTTTCTTGGCGGCAGTCCCTTTTACAATTTCTTCAGGGATTTTGTTTTTCTAGTTTTATACTGCTGTTGCCTTCTCAGCCTCGGCTTTAGCCGCTGCTAGCCAGGCATCTTTGGCTCATTACTCTCGGCCACAGAGTAGTTCCAAAAATGAGACAACTATGGCCTTCAGGGTCTGTTCTTTCCTCCTTCGGAACAGGAGCAATTATTTACATTACATTAAAAGAACATTAAAGTGGCGAGAATCACTCACAAACCGAGCAGCCATGTAAAACTCCAAACACTCCCCATGCTAACACACTCACTGAAAGACTACATCTCCCAGCCTCCCTAAAGGCTCAATTACCCAGAATGCAAAGTTTCTTAATGCAAAAATCTCATCCTGGAATCAATAATGGAATCGGTAAGGAATCAGATCGACAAGATGAATTAATAGTGACGTTGATATCAATAATTTCTTATCGATTCCAGTCCCTAGCCATGACCATGTGTGAGTATGGGAACGTAAATTGAGCAGTAAATTGAGAGCTTTGCCTTTTGGCTCACTACAACAGAACTGTTAACTGCAGATGCTGCCCCCCCAAAAAAAATGTTTTTCTTTTTTAGTAAATGCAAAACAAGACTGTACACCCAACAACAGTATTACATGAAATTAAAAATTATAAAACCTCCTTTATTCTTGTACATTTTCAAAAGAGGTACAGTGTAAAAGTTTAGAATGTTTACTTTTGGCAGAATTACTCCACTTGCTATCAGTCAGAGATAAATATTATGCACTTCTTACTGCCAGCATGTCACAGTTGACTTTTAAGGTTAAGCTAGTGAAGATTTTGACTGTAGCAGTGAAGATAGCTCCATCTATGGTTGCAGTGTGTCAGAATAAGATTCTAACCTGTTAGTTTTTTTGTTTGTTGAACACCTTGCATCAATGTTTTCATTTATATCTTCACATTTTTTTCTTGCAGGTGGGCTGTGGTGCCATTGGCTGTGAGATGCTGAAGAATTTTGCACTGCTTGGTGTAGGATTGGCCAGATGTTCAGGGCAGGTGGGGTCAGAAGTTAAAATGCCTGGAAGTTGTAATGTAATCTAATGAAGTTTTGAAAAGATACATGAAGCACACTGTGAGAATGTTGTTGTGCACTGTTGAATTGTGTGAATTATTTTTTTTGACATAGATTTGCATCACTGATCCAGATCTGATAGAGAAGTCTAACCTCAATCGCCAGTTTCTTTTCAGACCTCATCATATACAGGTACTTCAGGCATTCTCTCGTTCTTTCATTCGCCGTGGAAATCTCACCAACAAGATTACTAGAGCATATGCATGTTAGTGATTTTATTTTTGTCAGGGATTACGCAAATAAAATCACACTCTGTTCCATGACATTAACATTTACGTTTCTTGGTTACTTATTTATAATGAAACAATGACAAAAAAAATACTCATTTATATATTTGGTCTTCAAGCCACTGTCACAAAGCTCAAGGGGTAATATCACATTGATTGTGATAATTAGGCAATAGGACCAATTTACGTTTACGGCATTTAGCAGAAGCTCTTATGATGTATTTCAGTGCTTAAGTACTCCACATTTGTTCTTCATACTAGACTCACATCAACATTTTAACCAAGTTACTGCTAGCTAAGTTACACACCTTAACAAACCCTGTTAAAAAGAAAAAAGTCTGAGGTTAATACACAAGAACCAGTTGAGGGTAAGTGCCCGAGGGTGTTTTTGAAAATTTAAAATTTATTTAAAGTGTGTGTGTGTATGTGTGTGTGTATATATATATATCACACATACACATATATATACACACACACAAATGTATATATATATATATGTGTGTGTATATGTATGTATGTGTATGTATATGTATGTATGTATATATATGTATATATATATGTGTGTGTGTGTGTGTGTGTATGTGTATGTGTGTGTATATATATATATATATATATAATGTGTGTGTATATATACACACACACACACTATATATACATAGATATATATATATAA
>JBBJLS010000140.1:13340333-13352843 GCA_037577275.1 Bryconaethiops microstoma | reverse complement strand
TAAATACAGGAAGAGAAGGTACGTCTGTACACAGACATTGAGTTTCCATGCTCAGCCCGTGTCCTCAACTCCTCTCCGGTACTGTGAGTACTCAAGGTTCTCGAACCTTTTCTTTATACCTATTTCTGTGTACGTGTGAGAACACGGATTCCTTTGGTGGGAATCTCTACTCCTCGTGGGAGCGTTCTCATAATAACTGTATGGGTAACCAGCTCTCTCGTTTGTATCCGCGATTGGGCTCTTCCCTCACGCCACAGCTGGGCTTCTACAGTAAGATCGGTCTCGGTTCATGACAAGTGGCCTCTTTCAGCTGGGTAAAGCCTTCTGACACACTGCAAAAACTATTCAGGAGTGGTTTGAGGAACATGGCAAATAGCTCAATGTGTTGAGTTGGCTTCCAAATTCCTCAGATCTCAATGCAATCAAGCATCTGTGTGATGTCATGGCCCAGCTAGTTTGATTCATAGAGGCCGCACCTTACAATTTACAAGACTTAAAGGATCTACTGCTAAACTGGCATTTGGCAAACACCCTTGTCCAGAGTGGCTTACAATCATTAGTTACTGGGACAGCCAGAGGTCTTGTGGAGTCCATTCTCCAATAGGTCAGAGCTATTTAAGGGATATGAGGACGTATACAACATTAGATGGATGTAACGCTGTGGCTGATCAGTATATATGTGGCTGATGAGTATTCATGCCCACATAAAAGTGTTTCACATTCAATTGTGTTTGCATAGGATTATTTTTTCCTATCATGTGTGTCAATATTGTTGCATTGTACAGCCCTGCTTACTAGATATTTATTTTTTTCAGAAACATATTTTTACATATTTACATATATTTTGGGGGGAGGGCATATATTGGCCAGTTGCAGTCAACCAATGAGCAAGTCACACCCCTTGTAACTATAAACATGAACAAATAAGTAAGTTAAGTGATGTTCTTAAAACGCATCGCCACAAGAACAAAGGAGTAATGCAGAGCCTTGAGACACTGAAAGAAGTAGAATCAGGCCCAACCACGAGTGTGTCATGTCCTTTATCCATAACAGAAGAAACTAAAGTGGAATTATGGGAAATGATGTTTCTGTTTACGTAATACCACTTTTAGAATAATCCATAGTGACTAAGCACTTCTCCTTGTCCGTGTCTTGATTCACTTTAGTACTTTTTAAGCAATCACATGCAAATCCATTTGACAAGCTTCAAAGAAGATTTCTTAAAATGTCAAACAAGGCAAAAAAGGAATGCAAGTTAAAAAAAAATAGATGGGTAGTATTTTCTTTAACTGAGGCATATTATTATTGGTGTATATATGAATGCAGAACTCTTAATGCAGAACTCTCCAAACCATAGATTATAGGAGAATATAGTGGAGAATATATATGCATTCTATATATATGCTAGATAGAATGTCAAAACATTCAGTACTTTGGGGTCAAATTGGTCATTTTGTGGTAAGCTGGAAGTCAGTAAGCTGCTAACTCGGATTGAGATCTGGGCAGGAGCCCAGATATGTACATAACACATCTCATATGGGCATGAGGGTCCTAGTATTGTATCCCTTTTGCCCTCTCTTCTGCTTCCACTGTGCCCTGCAGAAGATTCCAAGCCCAAAGAGACCACGCCGGGACTGGGGTCGCTTCCTCTCCAGTGGTTATTGTTAGTGTTTAGCTGTGCCTTTGCCCAGTTCTATCTCAATCATCTGCTAAGAGCTATTTCAGTATTGCCATGAGCAAATATATTGTTTACTCTATCTGTGCAGGAACCTGCTGGTAAAAACATTACAGATGGCTATAAAGGTCAACATCTGAGAGCTGAACTGTAACAAGGCGTTTTATGATTAAAACTTGAACTGAGACCAAACCTGAAACCAATATTAGCAGAGAATAATAGTGAGATATATCCATGTGAGATACAAAGCACAGCAGAGGGAAACAGCCGTTTATCTCTGTGGAGGATGGAATATGGACCGCATAAGTGAGATCATGTTGACCACTGAGATAAGAACAGAACTATCACATGTGCTCAAAGAAGGGCACACTATTGATTTGCTGTCCTACAGTTAAGAGCTGTATGGCTTATCTGAGATGGCTTTAGCTCATGGGTCACCAGATCCATGTTCATATGTCACATGTGAGCCCCTAAAATATAAGCAGAGGACAAATGCCCTACTTCTGGTCTCATAGCTCTTAAAGGAAATCTTAAGGTCAACAACTCATTTACAGGAGTTCTGAAACGCCTCAGTGATGTGTTTGTATGCGGCTACATATCAGAGTACTGTAAAGAGCTGTGTTTGGTGTTCAATGTTCAGTGCTAGCTTGAAAGCAAATTCCAACTAAGAAAACCTCATCCGGTGTCATGTACATATAAAATGAGGTTAATTTCCTGTGCACAGCATAGTCTTAGTTGATGACTCGAAGCTCTGTCCTTCACCAAGTATGTGTCATACATCTGTGTTGTGACATAATTATGATGAATATTTCCTTCCTGTTTTTTTTTTTTTTTTTGCATTTCCTCCCAATTATTTCCCTATACTAATTGTAAATGGACAGATATCACTCCATATGTTTCTGATTATGCTGCGATGTGTCATTTTATTTACCCTTCATATATTCTTGTAAATGCGGCCTCAGGAGCATGAATCAGAGCTGCATCCATTTTGGCTTTTGTTGCTCCCCCATTTGCCAGTGACAGTGAGCTGGACTTCAGCCATGATGACAAATGAGAATTGATAGCTTATCAATCAAGTCATAAAATAAGATAAAAGCTATATATCCTAATTTCCATCAAAGTCCATATGGCCTATGAGAATCATAATACCCAAGGCAAGGCGTTCCTCAAAACTTAGAGAACCAATAGTACACAAGCATAATATATATACACTCATCAGTCACAACATTAAAAGCACTGACAGGAGAAGTGCATAACATTGATTATCTCAATACAATGTCAAGGGGTGGGATATATAGGATAGCAAGCCAACAGTCAGTCCTTGAAGTTGGTATCTTGGAAGCAGGAAAAATGGGAAAGTATCTGAGTGATACTTTGACAATGAGCAAATTATGATGGCAAGATGACTGAGTAAGAGCATCTTCAAAACAGCAGGAAAATACATATTTTAAAAAAGACAAAGTAGGTTTATGTGAAGAAGAATCTCGCACTTGCCCTGGAAACACTACCTTATGTACTTTGCATGGCAAAACTGCCTCATATTTAAAAAAACATAACAATAAAAATATACCAATGTGCACTGCAATCTCCTCTTGAATAAACTCAGGTCTTGCCCCTGACTGTATTTACTATTTAGTGGCACACGACATGCAGTTCCTGAGCTGCGAGCATGTGCCATTCAATAAGGGGCCATTTAAAATGTTGAGTTGTCTTTTAATAATTCAAGAACTGAGAGACCACAAACCTACACAGAAGCAGCTGGTAGTCATGTGTGGTCAGATCCATATCGTAGAGGGTCCACAGTAAAGTGTTTGCCGTGCTCTGTGGGAGACTGTCAGAGAGGCCTTGACACATACGTATTACTATGACTATAATAGTAGGCAATCAAGCAGATATGTAAAGAGAACTGCTGACAATGAGCCTCAAAACTTAGGACACAGATGTTAAAAAATAAGTAGCATTGAATAGATAAAAAACACTTATTTTAACTCTTATTTTACTTCACCCAAATTTTTTCTTTGAGTCAACCAAAAAACCCAATCTGCTTCAAAATCCAATGACCAAAAGGAATTAAAGGATAGAGAGGAATATATGAGAGGGAAGATGAGGACAGCTCTGAGGAAACAAAACATGGGAGACAATAAATTACACTTAGACAATATCTTTCCAGCAGAAATACATTAAAATTTGTGTGAGACTTTTGTATTTCTATAAAGCAAACAGAGTTTAATAATAATTAAAAAACATTTCTTCATAACTCACATTGTTTTTGTCCATGCTTTAATGGTTTTGCCTCTGAAAACATGGTTAGCTCTTTAGTGTCAAAGTAAAAAAGCAACTATTTCTGCCTTATGATCTACTCTTCTCCACTAATAACATGATTTCCCAAGGCTTTCATCACATTTATTATGATATAAAAATGAATAGATTTTCTATTTATTCATCACAAACTGCAATTCTACGTAAGCAACCATATACATTGGAATATCCTTCAAACATCATTTGCCTTTTATTGTTGCTTTGATTTGAAAAAATCTGTTCTGAATGGGGGCATATACCGATTCAGAAAGTATCCTCCAACATCAAGTTTCTTTTAAATGGTGATATAAAACAATGTAGCACAATAGGTTTAAATGCTATATTTCAATACTTGGACCATGAGATAAAGGGGATATCAGGGGATGTCTCTGAATGTTAGAGCAGAATCGTGCAACGATCAGCACATTGAGATTCATTGATGTAAAATGTGCTTTTGGGACTCCAGCAGGAGCAAATCTGCAGGCAAAAAGTTGCAGTAGAGAATTATCATTCAGCAGCAATAGCCTGGGGGAAGACAGGTGATAAATACCTGTGGCATCAGACATCATGTCTACAATATCTGACCAAGATTATTGCTGGCAGGGCAACATGTGCACAGAGAGTGGCTCTTTTTAAAGCTCTTTCAGTCTCTCTCACTCTCTATCTCTTTCCCCGCTTCTGTCTCAGTGCAGATATCCATTTTGAATCGATGCTGCTCATTTGCATGCACTATCGCCCTTGTGAGATGAAAAGTGTCCCTCACTGCCCACAGATATAGCCACTTGGTAGTGCGAGCGTGTAGTGTAGTGAGCAAACAATGGCCTTTCATGGTGTGTACAGGCTTTGGCTTCTTTTATAACACAGTAAATGTAGTAGATTTAGAACAGGCATCCTTCAAGGGGCCTTAAGGGGAATACGCCTGTAAAGATCTCCATAAAGGTATTGTAGAGCCAGACCTACAGGTCTTTGATCTGCTCTTTTCTCTCTGTGCTCTGTCTCTTTCTCTCTCTCTCTCTCACACACACACACATTTCCCCTTGTTCCATCTCTTCCTATCTAGTTAGAGACGTGACAATGCCTCATCTGTACTGCATCACTGCTACTAACGAAAATGGTGTATCCATGGCAACGAGGAACACATCAGATGATAAATTGCCTGGCAGTGTGGTGTGGGGGGGACTGTTTCATGCCTTCTGACTGGAGTGCGCGCGCGCGCACACACACACACACACACACACACACACACACACACACACACACACACAGCCCTTCATCTCTCTCAATGTTCTCATAAAAAATGAAGGAAATTCATTACTTGCCCCTAAAGAAATAGACATTGGTCCATCAGTTCATTATGAAAAGTCAAAAAAAAAAAAAAGTCAGTGTATTAAAAATTGTAAAAGAAACAGCAGTGTTAGGTTTTCATATGTGACATTAATGATATGCTTTACATTCAAAAGTATCCAGGCACCCCTTCAAATTTTGAAAAAGTTGGTGCTCTAATTTGGGCTGAGGAGTATATTAATAAATGTTCATAGCTATCCATGAGTTACATAAAACTACTGAGCTAGTAATATAAAAGGTTTAATAAAGATGTTGCCAGGGGTCCACACGCTACATGCCTCAGTGTAACTGACTTGTCTTTCCTGCCTTTAGTTCTGCTACTGTGCAGGTCTGCAATATTTCAAAAAAGCAATATTTAAAAATAGTACTTGAAAAAAGCCTATATTTAAAAAAACAGCAATATTTCAAAAAAGCCTAAACCCCCGACAATTCATCATTCATATGCCAGCATCTATTCTTTTGGTTTTGCAAATTTTAGCAGCTGACCACAAAGCTTAAATATTACATTGAAATATGTTCACATCTGGTCCAGCCACCTCCCTAGAGCTAGACCAGGTCACCTGCATGCAATGTCAGTGCTGTGGAATATTTGGAAAAGGGTCGCCCTCCTCTGCAGCTTCTGCCTGCCTCCCCTCTGCTCAGATTCATAATTCAGAGCACCTCTGGGTCCAGGGCTCAAATAAGGCAATTCTTGGAGAAGGATGAGAGCTGGAGATGACTAAAGGCCACATATCTCTGCTGTGGATTAGAGGATTAGGAGAGGTTGCGACTCTCGTGGTGGATTGATGCGAGAGGAGCACTCAGCAGGCATATTGATGAGCACATACAGGATCGCAGCAGGCCAGCACAAGCGATGGCTAACTCTGATAGAAAACGATGGATTTCAGATTAATTTCATCATGATCAGTCTTCACAAGAGGAAGCAACTGAAGGAGAGCAAGCACAAGAGAGAGATCATCTTTGTCATCCATTATAAAAAGCAACGTTGTCCATCCGGTGTTCTGTTTACAGTTCTTTACATCTCCGTGCAACTCCGTGAGGGCTAGCGCCGTTCATCACTCCCCATCAATGATGAACACATTAAGAAACTCAGCAGGGATCAGGGGCTCATTACCATACATTTACAGACATTGACCTGAGCTAAGTGCGTGCTGAGCATTTCATTCTAGCTCTCCTCACACCCTCCCTGCAGACCGCAGCCAGCCATAGGATGCAGTCAAAAGCTATTGGACTTTTAGTTACAACATGGAGCGAGTCAATAATTTTTTAACAAGGCATTGTTAAGTTGGAGCTCTGCATAAAACAAATGACACTCCTCCAGGTGAAGTGTGACACTTCTAGCACTACCACCAGGAGGATTAACACACGCTTATGCGAGCAATGCTGAACTGGCATGTACCGCTATGGGAAGGTCATCACCTTGGACATTGCTTGGGCTACATGAAAATCCTCAAGGTTTCACACAAGGCAGTTTTTATAAATATCAAACTAATCGACTTTTTTTTTTGTTTTAGCAGCCTGCCAATCACTAATCACCTCCATTTGGCCTTGCTGCCATCCTGTACCCAGGAGGAAATCTTTAACTCGAGCTTGGCATCATCCTTCATGTGCAGATCCATTCTCAGGCCTGGAAGCCCTGTCATAGCAGCCAAGGAAGCCTTCCATCCCACCAGCTGGAGCTTCCCTCCATTCTCCTGATCTGGCTGCCCTACTCTGGCCTTAACCTGACTTTTCTTGCTAATAAAAGTTTGCACATAGTGTTGCATGCTAATTGTCCACCAAGTGCTTTGTGGGAATTTCATAATGAGTGCAAATGTAGAGGGACTTGACAAACTTCAACTGATGAGCTCATTAAAAATAAATTTAGTGTGTAAGCTTGTGACTGACAACTTTTTAATAAATGTTTTGTTTAGTGCATTTATTTGGAAAAGCCAAACAGATACATCATTCTCTGCCGCAGTCTTTTGTTTAATTTCTCGTCATAATGACCAGTAAGAACAAGTTAATTTTTTAATATCAGCGAAAAAAAACTAAACATTCATTAAACAGAAAATGGTTCTGAAACATTTACGGTGCCCATGTTTTCTCCTTATAGCAGCTTTGTTTTTTTCCAAAGCTTCAGTTTTTTCCAAAGCTTCAGTTTTCCAAAGAACCTGCAGCAATATTTTTCATTCTAGAAAAGTACAGGTCTTTTTTGCTCATCACCAATCAATAAATCACAATTACAAATCTACTCTCAGTTCATAAAATATTCCTCTACATCTAAGATGGTCTATTTTCTTTTTTGTAACCAGTCTTTTCAGACCCATGGCACTGAGTTGTCTCAGAGTGGAAGGATGGGTAATAACACTTGTGCATGTTTTTCTGATCTGAAGCAAAAGTGGAGCATCTCCTTCTCAAAAATAAAAGCTGAAAATACTGTTTAACTGGTCTATTAGGTCAGAAACAATGAGTATGCTGACTAAGTATAAAAAAAATAGAGACAGCAGACTAACAAAGCAGGAGCAAACTTTCCTGCTTTTCATTACCGCAATGGAAGTTAAGGTGAAGTGGAAGGAACTCTAGAAGAGTAAGAACAATCTGTAAAAAAAACTGCTGATAGACTGATCAGGTGAGCAGCAAAACCTATATATGACTGACAAACACCTACAGTGAATAATAACGCATTGAACCACTGTGTGTTGATTTTGCACAAATATCATCCACTCAGAAGGGACCCTTAACTGTGATCTTATCACAACAGTCACCATCTTGCAGAATAATAGTTGAATAAACCAGAAGCCAAGTACTAAGATCTGATTACACAGAAATATACAGTATGTATGTACAGTATAGTATGTTTGGAGAAAAAGGAGAGGCATTTCAATAAAAAAACACCCAGTCAACTTAAGCATGAGGATGGATCTGTTATTGTTTGGTGTTATATGGCACAGGAAATGTTGAAGATATTGAAATTCCACTAGATATTAAATCCTGAATGGTCATTTAAAAAAGGTTCAATATTACAACATAGTATGGGTTCTTGCATGACTTCCCAGATTAGTTGTTTCTGGATTTTTGGTAGGCCAGTCACTTCTGGGAAGATTCACCCCAGATTAGTATTTTCTCTATTTGGAGATAATTTTTCTCATTGTGATTTGCTTTAAAAATGTAATTAAAAATGGCTTTGCAACCATATCCTGATATTTTATATAGAAAAATAATGTTCCTACTTATCAGTTTTTGCTTTTATTAATGTGGTATAACATGCTGTTTAGAGATCTTTCGGACTTTTACACATTGTCAGAAATTTAAGTGATGTTTAGATGCAGCAGGGCTAGCATTCCGCAACTTAAGCAAGATTGAGGGCAAAGGAGATTCACAATGGTATTTTGTATTTTGTGGAATTTATGTGAAAATATTACTAAAAACAAATAATTCTAAATGTAAATTCAAGTGAATTTTCCACAGCCCTCTGGCAGCTACATAGCCTCCCATGCTCTAGTGATTCAGGTGCCATTTCTCTCCCTTGCCCCTTAGGAATCAGGTTTAAAACACTAGAAATAAAGAATAGTTGTGAAAAAAGATTATATATTTTAGGAGTATCAGATACTTTAATTTTCCTAAATGCTTTCACCAAAACTACAGTCTTTCAGTGACACAAACCTCGTCATATATTTATAAAGACAGTATAAGATGTTAATGGAGAAATAAAAAAGACAAAATTGAGAGGGAGTAAATGTTGGGCTGTGCTTTTAAAGCTTAAATGAACAAACTCTACTTGCCATCCAGGGACAGTTTTATGGTTTACACAGGCTTTACACAGTGTCAAATATGTCTTTAGAGCCTATCAAAAACGGTTCAATTAGTTCTGAAACAAAAAGGAGCAGCCCCACCCCCGTGCATGACAGTGCTGGCAGTAATCAAGCGTAGGTGTATCTAATCTAATCAATCCGAATTATTATTTAAATTTGGACAATTTTCAGTTTTAATTCCTTTAATAAATGAAATGATCATTTAAAATGTGAAAATAATGTTTAGTCTTGTTTGAAGATCTGAAACAATGTAATAATTTGGCTACTAACAAGTAGAATTTTTGGAATTGGAACTGGGGACGTTTAAATGATCTAATGCAAAAGAAAAACTTCAAAAATACAAACCAGTAGAATATGACGGAATATTTACCAACAACTCACATAAGATTGAGGCAACATTATTTTTTACATTATTTTTACAAAAAGGTTTGTTTAACTAAGTTTGTCATCAGCAAATATTTACCCTGGGAATTAGTCTTAATCCTACATGGAATCCCAACAGGAGAGTCAGAAAACAACATATACTGACAAATGTCTTTGGTGGTTGATGGGTGAGCAATTAATTTTAAATCAGTTAACTCCATGATAATTCCTCATTGATGTTGTTCATTGTCATCACTGCTGCAGTGTTACATTGTCCATCTTGAGATCCAAAATCATGGTCTGTTGATCATAAGATCTGTGCAATGATTCATATGTAAATGGCTCCAAAACGTGTCTTGGATATGGATAATTTTAATATTTGCATAGTAAACTGGACCACACACACAATTATGAAACACTGCATGGGTGAGGTGAGTAGTCAGGCACTGCTTTTAAAAAGCAACATTATAAATGTTTTATATTCTTGTCTAATTCAGCCATTTGGCTAATTTTGTCACAGCCCATGAAAAAGTAATATGCTCTTAGTTTTCGTTTCATTTTTCCCCCATGTTCAGTTCAATATGATTTTTTTTTCCTGTCCTTGTGTATTAGAATACAAGTTAATGAACCCTCTACAGTTCTGAGTAAAATTCATACCTATCACCAGTCCACAGAGTCCCCCATGAAAACTTGAAAAAACACTTTTCATTGTACAGGGGCTCAATCAATCAGTCTACAGTCAAAGAAAGCATTCTTGAGGAAAAAGGTAGGGTAAAGGAAAAGCAAAAGGGAAACAAAACCAGAGAGACAGAGAATGTAGTGACAAATCACAGTGAAGGAAAATCAAGCCATAGTGTAAACTCAATTTGGTCATGATGTAGCTTCTGTAATTAGTTATTATGCCAAACACATACAGGTCTGAATATGCTGAAGAGGTGAGATACAGAGGAATGCAATATGTCTCTTGAAATGAATCCACATTGTAAAATCAAGATATTTGTTCAAACATACTGAGAATGATAAAACCATTCTTTGTTGGCATCCACTCACAGCATCATTGTTGAAATTTGCAAATGATGATGATGCAATTTGCTTTAAGTGTGTTTAAATGCTACTTTTCAGTCCTTCAACTCATACGTGTAAGGTAAATCTGGATTAAAGCTTTAGCCCCTAAATCTGGATCACAGCTCAAGGCTCATCTGAATGTAAATGATAAAATGTCAATGATAACAGTAAACTTGATCAATTGATCAGTTGCACTTTTCTTTTCCACTGACCATTCATATTTTTATGCTTCAGTGTATAGATGGAAAATTGCTCTATCCATGCTTCGCACACAAACTCTTGTGCCAAAAAAATTACATTCAACCTAATGAGAAATGTTTTCCCAAAATTTCATATTTATTTAGTAACCATGTTAAACCAAGGTCAAAGCATTGGGATAGACTGGACTGGTTTTTGTAATGTGAATGTGCTGATTTAAAAATTGGGGCACATTTACAAGTTGTTATTATTAGGTACTACAGCACAGATCATTTCAGCTTCGCAATGCAAACTAAAATCTCGTGTTATCTAAACTTATTTTGTCAGCATTCAGAAAAAGCTAATCTAACCTCACAATGATTGCTATGAAAGAACACCTTCGCGGGCGATGAATGAAGAGTGCACAGTGCTTCAGTTGGGTTAGGAGGCTCTTAAGCATTTTCTGAGAGTTACTGTATGTTTCTGTATTTTTATGAGGAAATCAAGCCTCCCCCAACATCAACAGCCTCAAGTGGCAAAAGCATAGGAGGGACCCCCACTGCACTGTCCATATAAACGTTCATAGCATTTCACTTACGCAGCCATGCAATCACACAAGGCCAGTATGGTGACTTTGAAGCTTTTTCTCACCTTGTCTACCATCAGAATGTGTCAGTGTGCCTAAGTCACAGCACAGTATTCTGGGTGACTGGTAAAAAAGGTAGGAGAGAATGCTAAGATAAGTGTTCTAGGATGAATTATCTGAGTATGTTACCAAATTTCACCCCCATGCAACTCTTGGCTAATATATTTATGCTTCAGCATCTGATGATCCAGTTGCGTTCTCTACCATATTTACAAACTCACACGTAGTGTGTAAATACTAATTCGCACTTTACATTCCTCATCAGGCCTGGCTTCCCTCTACAATCCTGTAAAGAAGAGAGCTCATGTCTATGTGTGTGCCTCTCACATGGCAAATCAAGGTGCATATGTTGATGCTCATGTTTACATTTGTGGTTGAAAATAGTGTGTGCAGCACAGACGTCCACCCTTAATTACAGCAGCCTGCTGAGAGGATGAGGAGGAGGGATGAAGGCCATAGCAGCAAGTGCACAAAGGTGAGAGGCACCATGTAGCTCACTGTAGGTGCTGACAGCCGGAGCCAGTCAACATCTAACCTTTTAATTGATGGTGGTTACAGTGATAATGCACTTATTAGATTTCACAACTATTAAAATCCTTCCTTTTATCAAGTTATTGGTTAATGCTGCAAGAATATTTTAATCATCTCATGAAACCCTTCACTTGCTATCTAATTTCTCATAATAAGAAATTAGATATTTCAATGTGATGCTCTGGGAAATGTACTGCTGGGAAAGTTTGGGTCCTGGAATACATATAACACAGGTCAACAGGTCAAAATCATCAGAGATAAGTTTATGTGAGTTTTGTAGCGTTTGTCATACTGATTTCAAATCTGTGTTTAGTTTTTCCCTAGCACGCTCAGTTTTTGTGATGAAGCTAGTTGTATATTGCATGATAGTGGTATAATTAGCATATAATAATCATATGCTGAGTGTTTTTGATGAAACAGTGGTCGCTGACTGACACTGATTATTATATCTATGCCACAGTGTGCGCCTGTCTGACTTCGTACTGAAAATATTGAAACAGTTACTTGATTGGTGCCTGCGGTTTTTGCAAGTCTATTGCGAATCTAATATTACTCATAATTCAAAAAGTTGATGTGACTGAAAAAAACTGAAAGCAGATCTGAAATCAGCATGAAAA
>JBBJLS010000140.1:13321815-13331895 GCA_037577275.1 Bryconaethiops microstoma | reverse complement strand
TCATAATTCAAAAAGTTGATGTGACTGAAAAAAACTGAAAGCAGATCTGAAATCAGCATGAAAAAATGGTTTAGAAATTTAGTGTGTTGTGGTTTCTGATTATTGCAAAAGAACATTTTTGTTGACCTGTGTAATTGTTACTTTTTAATATATCGCCAAACTAAACAATGTTGCAGAGCAAATGCACTCCTTCATATCAGTGGAACACGACGATCAGTGGATCTGCTACTAACGTCTTGGTGCCAGATACGGTCATGGATGTCAAAGCTCCTTGGCAGGAGGTTTTAATTTTATGGCTGATTGGTGTATGTTCAAATGTTTGTAGCTCAGTGGTTCTCAGACTAGTCCTTTGGGACCCTCAGAAAGTCTACATTTTGCTCCAGCCCAACTTGGAACACAACAGAGTAAAAACATCCACCACTTGGGGATCCTTGTGGACTCATTTGAGAACCATTGCTGTAGACACCTGCTCATGCAGTTTTAACAGTGAAAATTGGGATATTAACAGAGAGGCTGTGTCCCTTTTGCTGCAGTAATAGCCTCTACGCTTTTGGGAAGGCTTTACATTAGTTGTTGGAAAATTTTTTGTAAAGAATTGACTGCAGTCAGCCACAAGAGCGTTGGGGAGGTCAGGCACTTATATAAGATGATTATCTCTGAATCACAAATAGCACTCCAATTCACCTTAAAATCTACTGCATGGAGCTACATCACTCCACAGAATGTAGTTTCACTTCTCTACAGTCCAGGACTGGAGGGTTTTATATCCCTCTGACTCTTGGCATTAGTCAAGGATGTTCCAGAGCATCCTGTTATATTTGCAATGCTTTTTATGGATATTGCACAAGTGGTGTGTGCACCAGCTGATCACTTGTGTCAGCAGTACAGCACCTGTCTGGAAAGTTTTGGTGTATCTCAGACTGTAGACAGTTGTGGTGGAGAATTTCTGACCAGTCCACATAAAAAAAAATTGAATGTCTTAAGCCACAGAATGAAAAAGAAGGAAAAATAATCATTCTTCTGCAATTCTTGAAAGGGACAGACAAAGGATGAGAATGAAAAGCAGTATCTGATGCTGTTGAATTGTAGGGCTAATTTTTTGAAGAATACAAATTATTTAGACTCAGCTCCTACTGATTTTTCTTTTCACTTTTTCTCTGAAAGACAGGTTGATATACAGAGGCTACATGCTAACTCCTCTCTCGCTCTCTCTCTGTCTCTCTCTCTCTCTCTCTCACTCTCTCTCACACACACACACACACAGTCTTGCAAATTATAGTATTCCTCTACCATTACTGAATCTTGATAGAACACTTGGCAGAGGAGACATATGCACACAATTTAGTAATATGTTGTCATACGTACAGCAGAGCTGAACAAAGACTCTGGAGTACGGGATCAAATATTCTGCACCTTCTCATCTTCTTGTGTTTGACAGCAGTATGATTTATTCCAGGCTGGTGTCCCTGTGTTTCTTACTGAGGAGAAGCCATGATTATCTACTCCTCTGTTGTTTCACTGGTTACCTGTGTTTAATCCTGTTCAGATGCCTGCATTATTTTAAGGATATTAATTACTGTAGTAGATCCAGTTTATATCCAATTGGGGGCAATAATGTATTAGTCATCTAAAGCCGCACTTCAGCTCGTGTATTGCATGTTGCAATAGAAGCTATGATTGTAGCCTTTATCAAAGCTAAGGTTTTAGCTTTATGTTGCTTGAGTTAATTGTTTCCATTCAATCATTCATTCATTTTCTGTAACCACTTAGTCCTTACTAGGGTCACAGGTACCCAGAGCCTATCCCGGGGTCTACAGATGCAAGGCAGGGACTCACCCTGAGCGCACATACACACCGTTGACCAGAGGCCAATTTAGAATCCCCAATTCACCTGACAAGCATGTCTTTGGACTGTGGGAGAAACCAGAGACCCCGGAGGAAACCCTTGCCATTGTAAGGAGAACATACCAAATTTCATACATTGAGCTATTTTAGTTGGCTGGTTTACAGCTTTTTAATCAATGATGGTGACTCACGGAGTTCAGCTCAGTCAAAGGTATGGAGTTGAGTGGTGGGTTGACAAGCTTCGAGCTACAAGTTGATCTGAAGAAGAGATCACCACTATGGGAGTGACAGCAGAAGTCCCATCCAGTGCAGAACTCTGAGGTGAGGTGATGTGGATGCCTAAACTAAACTATTCATCTGTCCAGCCATTATCTGAACGGCTTATCTCTAACCAGGATTGCAGAAGGCGCTGGAGCCCATCCAAGCGGTCATAAGGCTACTATAATTTAATTGTTGAACAGTTTTTCAAAAAGTAGGTATCACTGTTGATGAAATGTATAGTTCAGGACACAACATTTGTGTCTAGAAACAAGACAAAGCTTTGTAATTCTATGCATATATAATCAAATACCAACATAATGAACAAATATTCAGATCATTCATACCATTTTACAGGTAATCACACAACATACTGATCTGTTTGTTTTATCTGTCTGACAAAAAGTCTTGCACATAACATCTATGGGATATAAGACAAAAGTAAAAGCATAAGACATTAAAAGAAATATAAAACATTGTTCAGTCTTCATATAGTTCTGTACATGCTACAACAGTAAAAGAAACATCTGGAAAACAGTAACAGCAGACGTGTTTATAACTAACCTATCACATTTTCAGAGTGGTGTCATCTCCCTGTGGCCTCTAGGCCAAACCCAAACTACCCACACTCATTTGGAGCAAAAATTCTGTTCAGGAGAGTAATTATCTCCGGCACAAACAGAAATTTGCTTTTAGCAAGTCAAATTACACAGTCTCTCCACACCAGTTTATTTGCTGTGAGAATCCAATTCCTCTCCAGTTTCGTGCCTGCTTAACTTTCATGAGCACGCTCTTATAAATGTTTAAAACAGTGTCTGCTATGGATATATAAAGCTGGGGAAAAAGATGATGAAATGAGATCCTGAAAAGACAAATGAGTGCCTCTAAAATGAACAAATGATCACCTGCAGCACACGAATCACCTGCTCAACTGCAGCCTTTGGCTTAGCAAGCTTCTTGCACATTACTACTGCAGCACTGTAGAGTCGATGCCTTAACTTTGTTGCTAGCTGACAGTTGGTTTGCGCTGAAATTGCCTTTTCATGCTGATATGAGATCAGGCTTCTGCATCCAGATTCTTTACCTAAGATAAACCACACGACTGGCTGAACTTCAATTTCTCCAACTTCTCCAAATGGTGCCAGCAATCACTGGGCATCACCGTGAAGCAAACGGAACCTCGTGTAAAGAGTTTAATTAAGCTCCAGTCCAGTGACATCCTGCATTAGTCAGACTGCACCGATGCCAAGGAGATAAATGAGGTGTGGATTTTTGAAACTTTGTCCATGATAACCTCTCATTTATACTCGGCAGAATTAATGCTGGCATTCAGTGTACAGGAGCTACTAATTACACTGCTGCCTGTTTACTCAGGCCTGATGAAAAATGTGCAGGCGAGGCAAGCCGACTAAAATAATGAAAGTTGCACCCAAGACAAGACCTGTAGAAACAGTTGTATAAGGTAGTGATGTCATGCAGTGCCACTATGGGAAACTGTAGAGGTTAGCAGGGCACAAATGAGCACATTTTATCTAAATATTTAAAAAATGTAAAAAATGTAGGAAATTACTGTTACAGTGAAACTAGTAGTGAGTTTGGAAAAGTGATTCAAAACACAATAAATTAATTGTTTGAAAAATATGAGATTTTAAAAACACAAAGCAAAGGAATTTGATGATATATAATGGTTGAAAAATAACAGGAAACTTCTTTTCAGCAAATAATCACTGCAAACATATTTAACTCCATTAAATAAACTCTAAAATAAGGGGGTGGTGCATTATCTATGGATTATAACTACATCATAAATATTTTTATCTGCTTACAAAATATAAGAACAGTTTTAATATGCACTATATACCAGTGTTAGAGTCATATATCCTGAACAGTGTCAAACTTTCACCAGGAGAAATGGCAGAAATGGTCATTTCTCCTATCCAGTCCAGTTTAAATGTAAATAAAAGTGAAAATATGTTGAATACACTTGTTCTGGTAGCTTAGGATAAAGGTTAATACATGTGAAGAGAGACAGATGACCGATTTTTTAGCACTTGATATGTCACATTGGAGAAACAGCTTGATAAAACAATAAAAAAGCCAATAAAGTAAAAATGAACATGTTTATCAAGCTCCTGTGGCCAGTAAAAAATTAATGGATGTGAAATGTTCCATTGGAAAGTATGTTGTTCATATACCACATAACCTTTTCATGTGCAGCTCCATAATATTCACCTCTTCAGTGTCCCCTCTTTTAAACGTTAATCTGGCACGTCTGTTCCCTTTAACCTGTGCTCTGCTCTTGCCATGTCCTTATAAAATGCTTTTCACATGTCAGCTCCCTATGAAAGTATTCCAACACTAAAACTATGCTCTTAATTGGATCACGCAGAGCACAGCCTCTCTCTGGTGCCATCAGATCTGTGTAATTATACCTGTTAACAAAGGAGCTTGTTTGCATGCACCCCAGTGGGCCATATGGCAGCAAACAGCTCCTGGAGCGGAGACTGCCACTTCTGCTATTGTTCCCTTAGAGTGAAAACACCACAGCCAGCTGTTGTGCTGTGCACTCGTCGACATCTGCACAGATAGGCCTGAATAATTGACCACTGGTAACCCAAGCCACAGTTTTGTGCTACTGTATGTTGTGCACACACTACAGCAGATGACAACTCAAAACCCAAAACAGCATGATTTCACACACGATAGAAGTTCAGTTTCTTGGAACAAGAGTATGTTTTGAGGGGGTCTCTATCTGCAGTTTCTATCTGCAAGTTTTGCAAAGTCTCATTCTGAAGTGAAATACTTAAAATGTAAAAATTACTCAACAATTACTGTAGCATATGATCAGATGTCTTGCTCTCATTCACATAAGATGCAATTCCAAATAATTCCTAGAATAATAAAAACAATATGACTTTCCATTGTTTTCTTCAAACAAGTCTGCTCCAATCAATATTCCCAAAAAATGGATAATAATGTTATATTTTCAGAGACCAACAAGTACATTCTTGCAATGCAAAAATGCAACAGTTGATGTAAATTTATGTTGCTGTAGGAACTGAAAATGTATGTGTTGCTATTACTTTTTCACCAAATCAGTTTAAATGATACAAGACACTTGCATTTTACTTGCATGTTACAGATATTTAAATCCCATGTTTTAAAACTACATTAGTTTGCACAGTTCTATATACTACCTATGACTTAATGGACATTAATGGAACGTTAATGGAACTGCTATGTAGAACCATTTTAAAAGGTCCTTTCAAGAGCCATATACAGTAGTTTTCCATCTTAGAGAACAAACCATTTAATCAGACAAAGAACCATTTATGAATTCAGATTATTATTTAAATCAGAATCAGAAAACTTTATTTACCCTGGAGGAAAGCGCTATGTTTCAACTGCACAGACACACAGAGACAAGAACTATATAATAGTCTAAATAAATCCAGTAAAAACTCTGTAGGAAAACCTCCATATGAATTACACTATGCTAAGGGTATCTATATACAACTATAGAAAAGTAACTTACAGTTAATTGAATTACTAGTAACTATAGTGGTTAGGAGTATGTTAATGCACATAAAAGAGATAAGTAATATTGACATAGTGATATTTCACATAAGACTATTGAACGAAATAGTATCTTGCACATAATGAAATAATTTAGCACCCAATAAGAAAACTGCATGTGCTATTGCACATGGTAAGACATAATAGGATAATAATGCACATAATGATGATTTAAATCCAATTAGAAATTGTACAACACCACAACATTCGGTTATTGCACAAATTATTGTGTGGATGTTTGACGGAGGAGGAGTTATAGAATCTGAAGGCAAGAGTGAGGAAGGATTTCCTGTTGTGTTCAGTGGAGCACTTTATGCTGGCTAAAAGTATTTCTCAGTTCAGCCACAACACTGTGGAGTGGGTGATCAGCATTGTCCATGATGGAATGAAGTCTAGACAATGTTCTCATTTCAGCCACAGTTTTCTCATTGTTGAGTTCCTCAGCAACCACTGAGCCAACTTTCTTGATCCATTTGTTAAGTCTATGCCACCCAAGCAAACCACAGCATAGAAAATGGTGCTGGCCACTATAGACTCACAGAACTCACTGCAACGTGATGTTACAGACATGGTGTTATGAAGATCGGAATTTTCGTAGGAAGTAGAGCCTTCTTTGGCCTCACTTGCATGTGGCTTGACCAGTCCAGCTTATTGTCCAGGTGTTTATGGTCCTCTATTTGTATAAAGAACCCTTTAAGAATTACTTTAAGGGTTTAGTTTTATCATTGTAGCTTGTAATGTTTTGAAGTGCTTTTGTAATTTGAATTTTAAAACTACAAATGCAAAAACAATAATGGAAGCAGAATAAATAGCAGTATGAAGCAGCTTGTATGTAAGTTAAACGCATTACTATGCACAGTAAATTTTTTGACTTTTAAATATTTTTTGACTTTTAAATATTTATCATGTTTACTATTAAAGGCCTCTCTGGGTCCAAGACTTTTGTGAAAACGTGTACTTCAAGTCGACTTTTACACCAAACACCAAATCGCTCACATGTATATCAGAACAGCTGTCCATGACCACCAGACCCTGCATCAGTTAAGATATAAATGAGAGATTTACCTTGAGGATGGACTGCTGGACAAGATCCATGACCTCTGCTTGCTACGTGGATCAGGCCCTCAGACCGCAGGGTCACCTGATGCTGCTGGCCAGGGGAGGGGATATCGCTAGCGGTGCATGAGGAAGCGAAAGCACAGCAAGTGGTTTGGGGTCCATGCCAGGCTAAAAGTTAATACCAGCCAGCCAGCCAGCTATCCCATCTATCCTGCTCATCAATGTTTGCTCCCTGGACACAACAGGACTACATTTGAGTTCAGAGTACTACCCAGCATGAGTTCAGAGTTTTTACGTTTTTACGGAGATATGGCTCAGCAACAGCATTCCAGACACCCAGATTATTGATGTAAACATACTGGCTAGACTGAAGTCTGACCAGCAAATCACAAGGTGGGGTGTGAACATCAACACTGACAAAGTGCGGATCTCTTGTTAAATGGAATATAACTGGAGATTTTAATCATGCAAATCTAAAGTTAGTTCTCCCTAAATTCAATCAGTATGTGGAAAACTGTGCTTAAGAGTCAGTGCATGGAATGCTACCAGACCAGACAACATTCCTGGTCATGTGCTCAGGGGATGTGCAGACACCTGGCAGATGTTCTCACATCTTCTTTGTCTCTATATATCATGACAGTGCTTCAAAGCCACTGTCATCATCCTCATGCCAAAGAAGTCATCAGTGTCCTGCTTCAATGACTATCATCCTGTCATACTCACACCCATAATGAAGTGTTTCGAGAGGCTCTTAATGAGAGCTGCCCCCCTCACCCCAAGCAGTTTGCATATCGTCCCAACCACTCAATAGATGATGCAATCTCCACCAACCTTCACCTGGCCTTCACCCACCTGTACAAAAAGGACACTTATGTGAGAATGCTGTTCATAGACTTCAGTTCAGCATTCAACACCATCATTCCTCAGCATTAGACTGGGAAGCTGAGACTGCTGGGCCTGAGCACCTCCCTCTGCTACTGGATCAAACAAAGTTAAATTACTTTTATTGTAATTGAAATTGTACTTGACATACCCCTCTCAAAAGTTACTGTAGCCCACCAACAAAAAATGTACACAAAACCCAGTAATTGCATGTGAATGAAAATCCCATCAATTTCTCCTACTGCAAGAACTTCAGCATAATTTATACAATTTATTGGCTCCCTGCTCACAAATGTCAAGTCCATACACTGCAAGCAGTTGAGCTTCCCACTCATTTTTCACTGGCATCTTTATGGCCTCTGGAGTTCAAGATAAACAGGTGATCAACTTGCTATGCCTTGCCCCTTCATCTCACTGGCCAGACTAAGTATTGCCACACTGAGGGGAATATAAATAACAAACTCAATAAAGCTGGATTTCAATATCATTGTAATTACTTCAGAAGCAGGGCTACGGCCATAGGAAATATTCACCCCTCCCTGGCATGCTGTTTAAGACTTACATTTATGCATTTGACAGATGCTCTTAACCAGAAGGACTTACCACTTAATGATGTTACAGAGGTGGATGAATGCATTAAGAGACTCTTACTGGTGTAGGGTAGCGGGTAGTATTACCCACCACAGCAACCACCATCCAAAGTCTACTGGAATGACTTGAGATTCCTAAGTGATGTAGATACGCCTCACAAACGTTTGGGTTCACTGCCTAGAGCATGTTACACTGCTTTCAGCAGTTCTACAGAACTGGTCATGTATCATTTAAAGTTCTGAATAAAATGTGCCAGTTGTCAGACCCCTTTTCCATTACTGTGCAGTGCCTGTCACTACTTGATAACATTGTTTTGGGTAGACTCACCATGACATTTCCTCATTTTGGATGCAGTGCATCTTGTATTGTGCCACATTATGTATCTTGTAAATTATTTTGATAAAAATCCCAATAAAAGAGCCCATCTAAATCCAGTAGGATCATTTAAACATTCAGTGATTTCTGCAGCAACAGGATCGAACAAAGTTCACTCGCTAAGTTAGATGTAATATAACACAGATCACCTACATTAAATTCATTCAGATTTATAAGGGCTTTGACTTTAGAGACTGATGTTCCAGCAGCCTTTCCTTTTGTCTTTGGTATCTCTGCTGACTGATCTTATAAAGAACTATTGGATTTATACATAGCATCATAGGCCTCTAGAAAGCCAGCCTTCATTACCTTTATGTATCCCACTTTCCTTTTATTACCTACCTTTATCCTTCATTACCAGTTCTAGTGTTACTTTGTTGGGTTGTTCTGTAGTCTGGCACCTGTTTCTTCTGCTTCTGAAGCCTCTTGGATGCCTCTCTAATGAACCATCTTGGTTAGAGCAGCTGTTTAATTGTATGAAACAAGTAATCTAATTGGCTGAGAGGATCCTAATTAAACACCATACCTATATCTGTTGCACACAACACTTTAGACACTTGTATGCATTCACTTATGTGAAAATTGCAGGCTGCTTTTGCACACATCTTGATGATTTTAGATAGTAGCACTAGCCTCAACAGGGCTCCTTGTCAAATGTCTAGATAAAGTAGTGGGTAAAATGTGCTCTTCTGTTGTAATGGCACTGTTTGATAATAATCTATCCAATTTTCTTACAAACATATTGCTGTGGTGTCTTAAAATATTATCGGCATTTCATTTACTTGTGGAAGCTGTGATCCGTAGTAGAGGTTTCTGACCAGTTCTCAAGGGCATCCTGTCAGCTCCCAACTTAGCCGAGCAATTAAGTACTGATTTCATGGCTCAGGTGTGCTGAGAATTTGAATAGAACAAAACTGTGGACTGGCTCCAGGTCCTGAAGAACCTGGTTGGGAATCACTTGATACAGGCTACTTTTCCACTGCAGCAGTGTTTCTCAACCCTGATCCTGGAAGTACCCCACTTTGCACATTAGCATGATCTCACTGCTTCCAACACACCTGATCCAACTAACCAGCTCATTAACACCCCCTCATTGAGCATGGCATGGTGCCCCCAGGACAAAGGTTGAGAAAAACTGCACTAAAGTGTCCTCATTCTTCAGACACAATTGTGGTATCACAAATCAAACAACCACTCAAGACTGTAGTATAAACTTGCATCTGCTGTGTGGTGTGCAGAGCAAAAACAGAAAGTTGAATTATTCCTGATTATCTTAAATGGTCTATATATTATTGTTCTTGACACTTGATTGGTACGTGTATATAATGTTAATATGTGACATCATTAAAACAGTTCATTTAAATCAGGCTGTTTTGCAGCTCAGTTTTAATTTATGGACTACATGAACTGGGGAGTGAATACAGTGGGGCAAAAAAGTATTTAGTCAGCCACCAATTGAGCAAGTTCTCCCACTTAAAAAGATGAGAGAGGCCT
>JBBJLS010000140.1:13295497-13319791 GCA_037577275.1 Bryconaethiops microstoma | reverse complement strand
TGCCATTAATACAGGTAACGAGTGGAGGACAGAGGAGCCTCTTACAGAAGAAGTTACTGGTCTGTGAGAGCCAGAAACCTTGCTTGTTTGTGGGTGACCAAATACTTATTTTCCACCATAATTTGCAAATAAATTCTTTAAAAATCAGACACTGTAATTTTCTGGATTCTCATTTTGTCTGTCGTAGTTGAGGTATACCTATGATGAAAATAACAGGACTCTCATCTTTTTAAGTGGGAGAACTTGCACAATTGGTGGCTGACTAAATACTTTTTTGCTCCACTGTATATTTTTGGAATATACTTCATCAAACTTTTAATTTAAAAAATGAAGAAAAGTTTGTTTTTCTGTGATATGGATCCTTTAAGACCCTGTAAAAGTGTGCAAGGAAGAGACCTCTAACAAATAGATTCACCCTCAGCAGTTTCTATCAGTTGGTTTTTCTGGGGTCCAAGGCAAGTGCTGGTTATCCATAAATCATTAATGTGGCAGCAGTGAAGCTCTTTCACCATGCAGCACTGCTGCTGACTCCAGGGATAGTCAGGGAGTCTATGACTCAGGTCATCGGCCCATGGCACTACCCACAATTCTTTTCTTCTGCCTGCATCACAGAATGCCATCAGGGCCTGGGCCCTCAAGCTAATGAGGTGCTAATTAGGAAAAAGAAGATAGAGGCCTTGGGCTTTTGCAAAAAGAGCCACTGAGCCATTTCTGAAGGGTCAATTGTTGCTCAATTGCTCTCTTGATAAGTTATCAAGCAGCATAAAGAATAGCCTTACATGATAAAGGAACAAAGCTGTTTATTAGGACAAATACTCCTGCCTTTATATTAACCTATCTAGTTATACTGTGAAATGTTTGCTGAAGATAAAGAAAAAGTTCAGGGAAAAAAAAAATCAAACTTATATCTCCAATTAAGTATTCAGCCAAGACTGCTGGCTGTTTAAAATGATGCTTTTTTTGCAACAATAAAGATTTCAGTACATTAACCCAATATTAAATTAAAATAACCCCAGGTTATATTAATTAGAAATAATTCCAGCTTTTGCAATGTACAAGAAAACAAACTGTGAAATAACCGCTGGTTATATTAAACCCATACTATAAAATAAACTGCAGACACAACCAAGTTATAATGGAGAGGAATTCTAAATGCAAGAAGTACAGTGGAAATACATGAACTGTACTGCACATGGCACTACTTCACATGCAATCTTCTTGTATTCTCTGAACCAAGTCAAGTCAATATTTATTGTTCTACTTTAAGTGCACAACACTGTAAAACGACAGTTTGACGTTGACTACTGGCTGTAGATTCGCATGCTAAAGGCAATGTTTATGAAGCTTTACAATTGCTCAAGACAGCTAAGTGGATAGCTAAGGTAAATACAAAATCAAATTAAGGGTCTGTTTCCTGTAAAGGGATTAACCCTAATCCTGAACTACACAGTATTCTAAAAGGAGAATTTCCACACAATGAAGAAAAATCAAACAGTTTAATCCGTGTCTTGAGAAACCAACCCAAAATGTTTGGACAGTTTTCTTGCTTCTGAGTAGATGAATGTACTGCATGTGGAACATTTTTTGGTGTGAAGGCAGAGTAAATCAAACACACACTCCCATCTCTATAATTTATTCAGAGATTTCTTATCCCATGAGAGTCTGTCATAAATATTACAGACGTCCTGTGGTAAAATTACTCTACCCCACCTCCCCATGTAAAACTAATTCCTTCTGAATATTACCATAGACTCCATTACTTGTTAGATTTATTAGCCTCGTAGCTCTAGTGCAAGAACTACGGAAGGAAACTTTGGACACCAAACATTTGTTGGCTGACCGACTACATTTGGGGTAAAGAGGAAGTGATATAAATTTGTTCCACTCCTTTAAGATTATTATTCAATGTGCACAGGCTGAATGCTCTCCGGATCACAAGTAACTAGCAACATCCAGCTGCAACTAGTGATCCACAATTGGACAAAAATCCCAGTTGTGCATAGTCTTAATTGAGTTTTAGCTAAAGGAGGTGCCAAAGTCATTGTGAAGAAAATGCTACTCTAATTGGAGGAGCAGACTGGGTCTCTTCAGGATATGACAGGGACATGCGCCAATGTGTTTTTTAAGGTAAAACTCTGTAACAATTGATTCCTTTCACTTTGCAGTTGCCTTTTTGTTCTCTATGTTTTAAACAATACTTGATGATGGGAACAGTGCAGGTGAATAATGAGACTGGTGGAGAAAAAATAGCTGAAATCTGAAGGGCATGGAACAGTGTGTTTTGTATATCAATGAGCAATGGTGCTTATCCTGCTCGCGCACTGGCCCAAAGGCCGGCTGCAAAGCCTTTTTAAAAAAAGAAAAAAGAAAAAAAAAAAGCGCACAATCACCCTGTTTTGATAAAGACCATTGTCTGCAGATGTCCATTGTGTCTCTTTAATTATCAAGGGGTAGGAGATAAGAATATTTACACTGGCACATACGAAAAAAAAACTGGACAGTGAGGTTTTTGGAAGTTAGTTCTCCTTATCTGTGTGCAGAACAGTGTCTTGGCTGTCCTGCTAATTGATAGGTGACTTCAAAGGTGAGGAATGTTCATATGAAGAGCTGTCAAAAACTTTAGAAAATCAATCTCACACTGAGAAAGCTCAAATACACACTGTGCTTGTTTGAGATGCTCCAGTGCACTTAAAGGGCCAGTATCCTACATTTGTTTTGTGTTTTATTCATGACCTCTGTGCAGCTTTGTGTAGTTTTCTGTACCTAAAATCATTTTTAGGTTAACATCTCCTTTTCATTCCTCAAGTGATGGGCTGTCTTAGTTACTGTTGCTACTGTGGACTGAATAGGTGAATAAATGTGCTGCTTTTGTGACATCAGAAAAATAATTAAGTCAAATCACACTATTTTTGCAGTGTTGATTTTTTGACTAGTGTTATTTTTCCAAAAAACGTAGGCCCATTAACTTAACAGCACTTTCCTCATCTCCAGACCTAAACATGTTCAGTCATGTGAAAAAGAATGTGCACCTTCTTTCAATTCTATGGCTGTGTGTATCAAGACATCAGATCCTTAGCAGCTTTTAAAATGAAGTAAATTGAACCTCAGATGTAAATCAACAATTGACATATCACACTGTGTAATTCTTTATTTAACAAAACTAGGCCAAAATGCAGAAGCAGTGTGTGGAAAAATAAAGTACACCCGTACTGCTGTAGGTCCATCATTCTACAATGAGAAAGATAATTTAGAAGTGGGAAACATTCAAGACAGTTAACAATCTTCCCAGGAGTGGATGTCCCAGCAAATTCATCCCAATGCTCAAAGAAAACATGGCAGTATGGCTTAGGCTTGCATCAGAGTAAACCACGAGACCCCCGGAACAATGTCCTTTGGACAAGTGAGACCAAAATGGAGATGCTTGGCCATTATGTACAGCTCAGCGTTTGTCAAAAACCAAATGCTTCATACCAACTGTGAAGCACGGTGGTGGAGGGGTGATGATTTGGGATTGTTTTGCAGTCACAGGACCTAGGCACACTGCAGTCACTGAGTCAGCAATGAACAGCTCTGTGTTGTAAAATATTCTAGAGTCAAGGCCAAATTGGTACCTATTGCTGAAATTTGTTCATGCAACAGGACAATGATCTCAAGCACACCAGAAAATCTACAACAGAATGGCTGAAAAAGAAAATAATCAGAGTGTTGCAAAGGCCCAGTCAAAGTCCAGACCACAACTCAACTGAAATGCTGTGGCAGGACCTTAAGACATTTGTACATAAACAAATGCCCACAAACCTCAATGAACTGAAGCAAAGCTGTAAAGAAGAGCTAGGCGAAAATTCTTTCAGCGATGTGAGAGACTGATAAAGTCATACTGAAAACTTAATACTTCAAGTTACTACTGTTAAAGGTAGTTCTTCAAGCTATTGAATAATGAGGTGTACATTTCACTCATGGCTTCTCCATTTTGGCTTCATTTTTGTTAAATAAATAATGACACAGTGGAATTTATGTGTTGCTTTACACCTGAGATTAGCTTTAAGTAGCTTTAGAACCTGGTAAGAACTAGATGATTTTTTAAATTATGTCCTGATACATTAAACCATGAACTGAAAGAGGGCATACTTTCTTTTTCACAACTGTAAGTGAAGCTGGGTAATTGCCCAAAAACAGAAATGTTTTCACAGTTTGAGTGTCAGTGTACTTACCGCATGTTTAGTGGCTAACCAAGCACCTCCACAAATTAACAGATTTGGAGTGCTTCTGTATCTCACTTGAAGCACATTTATCTGTTTAGTCTTGCAATTACAATGCAACAATGCTTATATTAACCTGCCAAGTTTGTCCTTCAGAATGGAGTTCTAATATCAGTTCAAATTACTATAAAATAAGCTATATCACCATCACTGATGATAGTGAGACTGTTGAATTGACCCAAGTTGGATATTTGATATTCACAGAGACTCCTCTGGCTTTGATGGAATATTGTTTAAATGCAAAGCAACCCCCTTATGGCTGATAGATAATCGAACTGCTCATCAAGGGCACAACACTAATGAAACCAAACCAACAACAACAACAACAAATATCAACCTCAGCCTTGGGTGGCACCCTTTTCAACTTTATGGGATCGGCCTGTGTTCTGAGCTGTACGGAGCATAGAAATGAGGAAAGGCGCCGTCCAATCAATGACAAGATTTCATGGGAAGAGATGGTGAACAGCAGAAGAGGCAAGGGGTCTCATTGATCCCCCAAGAAACTCGGAAATTGTAAAGTGAATAGCGTGTTGATTAATTTGACGGGTGGGATAGGGAGTCTACAGTGAGTGGTGGGAGTTAGCTTGGATGCTTAAATGAAGTTGTTCAGTAAAGTGCTACTGGAGATGCACCAATCTACAAATTTTTCCTCTGATGTGGCAGTTGCAAGAGCAGGACAGGGTTGGAAATCTATGAAGAGCTGGTTGGAGTGATTGCCACAGCCCTTCCTGATTGGTCTTTATTTCAGAGGGCACTGAAGGAACAAAGGGGATTGATAATTTCACATATATAGAATCCTTTGTTAAAAAATACCACACATCTTTACTCATGCAATGATTACAATAACATGACGTTTAAATGCAATGGTAAAATTGATTGATTGAACTATAATCTTATAAAGGTTTGCCAATATGTTGATGTTGTAGTAGTATAAGAACAAGCATTGTCTGTCCATCGTGTAAACCTTTTGCCACCCCTGGTTGTTGATTTTCTTATTGACTCTGCAAATATATTTAACATTTCTGCAATTTTTGTTAATGCACAAGTATTATTAATTGGCTTCATTTAATGTATTAGGAAAAAATCAAACAAAATGTGACATTCCTTTAGTCAGTATGTAGTAAGACCTTTAGCTGAAATCACCGCCTCTACATGTTTCTCTTCGCCAGTTAACAGTCGCATGTATCCTGATTTGGGACTCCCCGTCCCCTTGTAGAATGATTCTAGTTCAAAACTAATCATTGTTTGTCTTTCATGCACAAAATCAAATATCAAATCACAGAATTTCAATAATTTGCAAATAATATTGTGTTCTTGGAATATTCAATCTTTTTCTTAATCAGTTTCTTCACTGACAGTATGACATTTGCTTCTAGTATTTGTTGATAATCCCAAAGCACAATAGGTTAACAGTTTGTGTATTTTTCTCCAAAAAAGGAGATTTAGAAGAGGCAGGGGTCTCATTGATCCCTCAGGAAACTCGGAAATTGTAAAGTGAATAGCGTGTTGATTAATTTGACGGGTGGTATAGGGAGTCTACAGTGAGTGGTGGGAGTTGGCTAGGATGCTGAAATGAAGTTGTTCAGTAAAGTGCTACTGGAGATGCACAAATCTACAATTTTTTCCTCTGATGTGGCAGTTGCAAGAGCAGGACAGGGTTGGAAATCTATGAAGAGCTGGTTGGAGTGATTGCCACAGCCCTTCCTGATTGGTCTTTATTTCAGAGGGCACTGAAGGAACAAAGGGGATTGATAATTTCACATATATAGAATCCTTTGTTAAAAAATACCACACATCTTTTCTCATTCAATGATTACAATAACATGACATCTAAATGCAAGGGTAAAATTGATTGTTTGCACTATAATCTTATAAAGGTTTGCCAATATGTTGATGTTGTAGCAGTATAAGAACAAGCATTGTCTGTCCATCAAGTTTTGCCACCCCTGGTTGTTGACTTTCTTATTGACTCTGCAAATATATTTAACATTTCTGCAATTTTTGTTAATGCACAAGTATTATTAATTGGTTTCATTTAATGTATTAGGAAAAAATCAAACAAAATGTGACATTCCTTTAGTTAGTATGTAGTAAGACCTTTAGCTGTTTCTTTTAGCCAGCTAACAGTCGCATGTATCCTGATTTGGGATCCCCGTCCCCTTGTAGAACGATTCTATTTCAAAACTAATCATTGTTTGTCTTTCATGCACAAAATCAAAGATCAAATCACAGAATGTCAATAATTTTCAAATAATATTGTCTTCTTGGAATATTCAACCTTTTTTCTTCTTCATTTTTTTCACTGACAGTATGACATTTGCTTCTAGAATTTGTTGATAATCCCAAAGCACAATAGGTTAACAGTTTGTGTTTTTATTTAAATCTCCTTTTTTCTCGAAATGTGCTCTTGTTGACTGTAACCAAAATATTAAATTTTTGTTTTTGCAGACCACAGTATTTTCCACAATTTCTGTTTATATAACTGTGTTGTGTTTAATACTCATTTAGCTGCTCCTTGGTTATTTAATGTTAAGTATCTACCAATACTAGCTATGTCACCACAACTGGCTTCAGATTTACAGTCCTGAACATTAAACCAACAGTTGCCCACAATACTATCCTCAAAAGCTGTACAGTTGTATAATCCAAGTCCAAACTGCAAAGCCCCCTCATCATTCAGAATGATCTGGGACCCTGCAGTGTTCTGAGCCGACCGGGTGACAGTACAAGAGAAGAACCCCATAAGGAGCATTCAAAGACACCCTGGAGAAAGTCCTTCTATATCCACAGGATTCAACCCCTTCCCCCTAAGGCAGCTAGCAAAGGTCATGGAGGTCCAAGGCTTTACTTCCAGCCTGCAGAACTGCACACTTCTGTAGAAGGGAACAGAAAGTCTTAAGACCAAAGAAAAGATAGAATGGGGTGAAAAGAGGGCACCCATTAAAACCTCCATTTGTGGCCACAACTATAAGCGAGTCCTTTCAGAAAAGGTTATGCTAGGTGTGGATAGTATCCATCCCGGGCTTTTATCTCAAAGGAACGTTTGAAATTGAATCTACTGGCACCAAATGGACCAAATCAAAAGCCAGGAGTCACTGCTTATGTCAGTCTGAATTTTTTAACTGTAATTTGGATTTGTGAAATGTAAAGTTCTCAGAAATCCATTAAAATAAACATAAAAAAGGATACTGGAGCTGTCTCTCCCTCTCTGTATTGGTAGATTATACAATGGCTACCTTAAATACAGGAAATGCCAAATGAAATGAGGTTTGCATTTTGCTGCAACTTAATCACAGCTAAAAACAATCCAAACATTGCCTTTTAAACTAAATATGAATCTCCAATATGTTATGGACATCAAATGACATTTACAATCACTTCTTAAAAGGTGCCTTTCTAAATTTAGACATGCATGTGAATAAATTGTAGCAAAGGTCAAATAATTGGTACCTAACTACGAGGTATCACAGACTGAGAGGAAACAATGTTAAAAGCATGCATCTGACAAACAAAAAGAACTCATAGCAGAAGGAGGGCAGTGGTAGCAGTTTAGCTGCTAACGTGTCGGTTAACTATGCAAATGAGCAATATCTTACAGCAAAGAAAGAGGAATGGAGTGTCATAAACAGTCATGTCTAAATGTTTGACACCCCTGGTTACATTAAACACACCCTTTACACAGAACCCACTTTTGCAGTTTCATTTGCAAATACTGTTAATTTGCTGAATTTAACTTATTAGGGAAAACATCAACTGTGAAAATTTAGGGCATGTGTTTATTCATTTCAGCTAATAAACAGACATTGTGTTCTAAAGGAAGCAGAAATACCATATTTCAGTTTGTTCTACATAGAACAGTCGTTCTCAAACTGGAGGACATCTCTACTAAAAATGGTAGATGTGAAACGTTATTAAAATGTATGATATGTGCCAATCAATTACACTCCACTGCCACTTAGTATCAGAATAGCACTATGTGTTTTGTATCAGAAAGACAACTGCCTAAAAAGTTTTTCTGTTGGGTGGAGTGTGAGGGGGTACGGTTGTACTTACAATCCACATGGGACCTTAGGGTTTTAAAGTTTGAGAAATGCACCTGTAAAGGATAATGTAATATTTTGCACTTAGATCACCAAAACATGTGTTTGGACAGGCATGTGCAAATTTAGCATACGTCTGTATTACTTTATTTTTCTAAATGTAGACCAAGAAGGGCTGATGTCCAGCAGTTTGGTGATTTCCCTGTCTATTAATTGCCAAAGTTAGTGTTTGAGGAGAGGAACTAGGCTGGAGACTGGCTTTCAAGGCCTGGACTTGGAAACCTCTGATGTAGACATTATTATTTTTAGAGAACGCAGAAGTAAGAACTATTCTACATCAGTGACCCCCTTCCCTCTATACTTTTAGTAAAAAAAAAAAAAATCAGTGGATGGTTCTTTAATGGAATTCTCCAGCATTTTAAAATCTAATCCCTATCCACCACATCTGCAGCATGAGGTCACTTTTTTTTTGACACGAAACACATTTAGAACCCTGTCTGGGACCTTTATTTTTAGGGGCAGCAGTTCCAAATGTGTAAAAGGACATTCTATAAAAGGTCAGTCTTGCTGAACAGACACAAAGCTTTCAAATGAATTATTTAATAACCATTTCTTATATAGCTGGGTCTATATATATTATTGTAAAACCTAATAAACACACTGCTTTCAAATTTTGTTAACTTTTAATTAATATTTAAAATAGTTAAAATATAAAAGAATGCAGGTAGTCACCAAATATTTTACCTTTGCAGGATAATTAATGTGTTGAGTCATAGCCCTGTAGTTAGACTATGAGAGAAAGTACTTTAAATTCTGTATGAATAACTTTAAATTCTGTCGTCTTGATTTGGCATTTTTGGTGCTCTAAACTGAATGACTGATATACACAGATCAGTGACATGAAAAACACCTTCTTAATATTTTGTAGGTCCCCAGTGTGCTGCCAAAACAGCTTTGACCCATCGAGGCATGGACTCCACTAGACCTCAGAAGTTGTGCTATTGTATCCGGCACCAAGACATTAGCAGCAGATTCTTTAAGACCTGTAAGTTTGTCCAGCACATCCCACAGATGCTTGACTGAAATGAGATTGGAGAGATTGGAGGTTTTGGAGGCCAAATCAACACCATAAACTCTTTGTCATGTTCCTCAAACCATTGCTGAACAATTGTTGCAGTGTAGGAGGGAGCATCAGCCTGCTGAAAAAGGCAACTGCCGTTAGCGTGTATTGTTGCCATGAAGGGGTTTGGTTCAATGTCTCAATAGCTGGTTCCGGGACCTAAGGTTTCCCACTAGAACATTGCCCAGAGCGTCACATTGCCTCCAGGGCTTGCATTCTTCCCATAGTGCATCCTGGTGTCATCTCTTCCCTGGGTACATGTCGCCGGCCTTCCACATGATGTGAAAGAAAATGTGATTCATCAGATCAGGCCACTTTCTTCCACTGGTCTAGTTCTGGTGTTTTTGTGTCCATTTTATGTGTTTTCGTGGTCAGTATGGGCACTTTGTGTTTTGACATCTTTCTGTAATAGCCAGCAATAATTTTTTTGGCAATTTGGGCCACAGTAGTTCTTCTACAGACCAGATCAGACCAGATGGGCTAGCCTGTGCTCCCCACATGCTCATCAATAAACCAGCGCCCATGATCACACTGGAACCACTTGTGACACATCTTACAAGGCCTTCTGTTTTGGAGATGCTCCGACCCAGTCATCGAGCTATCACAATTCGCCCTTTTCAAAAGTCCCTCAGGTTTTTCCCTATTTTTCTGCTTCCAGCACATGAACTTCAAAGAACTGACTGTCCATTTACTGCCTAATATATCCCACCCCTTGACATGTGCCACTGTAACGAGATAATCAATGTCGTTCACCTCATCAGTCAGTGGCCTTCTGTTGTGGCTGATACATGTATATCTGAACCCTTAACCAACATCCTTGTAGGCGAAACAACTGGATGGCAATCAATAGAGCTCTCAAGCAGTAGTGTGAAAGGTCATAGGTTTCATTTAGATTGTGTCATCTGACCATGGAGCCAGGGATACCAATTATCTCAGGTTAACCCATCCACAACTCTACTGGCTCCAAGCTGGACAGAATAATCAATGGACCTGTGGGTGCCTGGACGACACTGACCATAGACTAGTGGACTCAAAGCTCTGCCTGGAGCTGATGTGTGTGAGATTTGGCATTTTGTTTGTTCCAGGAAAAATGAGGACATTAAATGGTTGCGATGGCTCCGGATGTTCACATCGGATTGTTGTCTCCAAAGAGCACAAGAGGCCACAGTTTCGTAGTTAGTGCATTGTATGAGTGTGAGAATGTAAATGTGACATGATAAAAGCAACAGCATGCGCAAAATTTGCCAAAATGTTTTGTTATTACTTTATTAATTATTATTATCATTATTATTATTATTATTATTATTATCGTCATCATTATTCAAGTTTAGATGTAACAGACATCTTTGCCATCTTTGTTGAATCTTTTTGCATGTATAAACCTACAACACAAAAAAAGTTAAGGTGGCAGTTTGAAGAAAAAACAAAATAAAGAAATTCTAAACTGTCATCTATGCACTTTAAATGCAGCAAGTGTAAAAACAATAATGTTCTAAAAATAATAGTTAAAACATTTACATAGTTTTGCCTTCTGCCTCAACCAGAGCTAAACTGGCTTCCAGGCATTAACAAATACTCCTTTGTGTTTCAATGTTGGTAAAGCCTTACACAAGGCCTTCAGGAAAAAAAAGGCACAATCTTGATCAATTATTACAATGCAGTACCTGTTCATAGTCATAGCATGCTAATAAAACAATTCATCTTTCTTCCTTGGCAATAAACAGAATAACTGAAGTGCAAGCATTAACATAATTACAAATAAAATCGAGAGGTTTGCCAAAAAAAAAAAAAAAAAAAGAAAAGAAAAATCTTACTTTATGTAATACCCAACTGTATAAATGCTCCAATGAAAAGCGACAGTTCATTTTAATAGTTTTCCAAGAGGCTTTGCAGTTAAGCAGCATCGTAAGGCTATAAGTGAGGATCTGTGAAATGCAGAGATGTCCTTGAGACATCCATAGCATCTTTCTCTTTCTCTCTCTCATACACACCTCCCCAGTTCATATAAATAATGTCAGTGTGCAGCCAGGCAAAACTCAGCTAGCTGAGCCCATGGCCAAGAGAAAGGAAAGGTGGGAGGCAGAAATGTACAGTGAAACAAAACAGAGGGTTCACACATCTTGAAGCTGCTAGCAAACAAAAACATGAGCTGCTGTGAACATGTTCCTCTAGACTTCGAGGTTCCTTCTCTCAAAGGAAGCAAATGAAACGGTAAACAGAAAAGTGAAAATGCACATACGTCTGATAATCGAAGTTGTTGATCTTGTAATGTCATCATGTTTTGGTTTTGGAGATGTTTTGGGGCAAATATGTTTGATCAGTAATAGACTATTATTTATTCTGTGTAACTGAAGAACAAAGAGTTGTAAAAAGGAAGAATGAACCAAAGTGTAGCTTGGTACAGCATTTCAACATTGTCCTTCTCTAAGAAAAGCTTCTTCAAAAGGCACCTAAAACACCTGCACTTACTAAGTATCGACAACAGTTCTCTAGGTTGCAACATAATGCAGACTAGTTTTCTTGTCTGTTTCCTATGTGAAACCACATAATAATCCCATACTCTGTACTCTCCTAAAATCTGGAATTCAATAGAATTCACTGTGGTTGAAATACCTGGATGGATGGAGGGGGCTATGGAGGTTTATTCAAAACTCTGTCATGCCTATATTAGCACATAAAGCCTTATCAGCTTTCCTTGAATTTGTTCTAAATCTTCTGTAGACAAAAAAACTAAACAAAACAAACAAACAAAAAAAAAAACAGAGACTGAAGTCCAAGACAACATGCCATTCAACTCTAAAACACAAGGACATGGAAAAGGTGGCAAAACAAAGCCATGAAGTACAACACTTGGAATGGATAGTGCCTTTGGTGGCCAAATATTGTTCCACCTTAAAAAGAAAAGGGGGAAAACAAAACAAAAAACATGGATCATCATATCTCTCTTGTTTATGTGGAAAAAATAATTAGCAGGTGTTTGCTTCATTACCTTGTTTGCTACATTCGCAAATGTAAACTTTTTCAGAGCCATGCTCAAGGCCCTTATTCAGATGCAAGTTCAATGTTGCATATTAACATATCAGGTAGAAAATACTTTGTACATTATATCAGGCACTGATAATATGATTATTCCTATTAACAACTTAGAAAAAAAAAATATCTTTTTTCCCGTTCCATCCCAATTTTCTAGAGTGATCATTAACTTTGCATCCCAGCAACTAAGGCAGCAGCTAACATGTCTTGATGGAATTATGTAACAATAGTAACCTGACCCTACACACTGGAAAAATACATAAATGAAAAGCGACATTAAACTATGAGATATTTAGTATAATGTTAACTGGAGACAGAAAGGCCTAAACGAATGTGTCTTGCCTATTTCAGCCATATACACTCCCTGAGGATGTTTGTTTTGAGGACAAAAATCACTTGCTGTTGCTATAGTGACAGGGGACTGGCACGTTTGCGCACCCTTTGCCGCGCACGCACGAGTCCCACATCCTCGATTTGTTCAAAACCAGGTAAGAGAACTTTCCAGAAGGCCAGAATCAGCCTAAACATAAACAGAAATTCAGTTTGAGTACATGGACCCAGCTCACTGAACTGCTTTGTCAAAATTACAAGTCTGGGTTAATGTACGATTAAAAAAAATCTAAACTGATAAACTACTTGTACCATTTTCTTCAAAAGCAGTTCTTTAAAATAGTGAAAACAGTCATGAGTCTGTTGTGTCTGAACTCTGGCAGAAATGCTATGCTGACTGAAGTTCTCTATGTTGGTTGCAGAGGCATCAGGCCTTATGCCTTCTTGGCAAGGTTTGAGAAAAAAAAAAAAAAAGAAAAATATTCTATGGATTCATTCGTAGATAGTTTTTTTTTCTTTTGCTTGGATGACTGTGTTCCTTACATACTGCTCAAGTTGTGCTAAGAGGTCTGCTGAGCCACAGGCTTCACTCATCTGTGGCCTCTCCGCTGGCGTCTGGAGCTGGCCGGTGCAGGCCTCGCTGGATGTGGGTGGTGAAGTCATACTTATCAGCACAAGCGTGCAAACAGATGCTGCACTGGAAAGGGCCCCCATCACCGTGGCAACTCATGTGCAAGGCGTACATGACCTCATCCAGGAAAACGATGCTGCAGTGGGCGCACTTGCTGCACAGGTCGTCCTGGGTGCTTTGCTCCACTCTCTCTGGTTTGGAGGGCTGTGGTGGGGCAGTGTCCTCCTCTTTGGCCTCTAATGGCCTGTCCCGCTCACTCTCCCTGTCTGCTAATGGCGAAGCCTGTTTCTCCAGCTGGGCCTTTTCCTTGGCCATATTTGCACCATTGGCCACGGGACTAGGTTTGGAATGCTTCATGGCCAGGTCGAGAGGGGTGTCGCTTTCAGGTCCAGAAGAAGTTGGGGGTGGTGGTGGGAAGTGAGGGGGCAAGCCGAAGGCAGGGTAAGGCACAAAGCTTTGGCACGGGTTGGGCAGGCTGGCCATGTGGCCGAGGTAATGGCCTGGGTTGCCTGGCACGGACATCTTGTACTTAGTCCAGAAGCGCAGCCATTCAGCCTCGCTCTGGAGATCGCTGTGTATGAAAGGCAGGCTGAAGATGGGATACTGATACTTCTCAATGGGGCTTCCAGGAGGCGAATAGCTGGCTTGCTTTGACGGACGCATGTACTTCTCGATGGGGCTGCCCCTTTCGGAGCCACCTTTGCTGTCTAGACCACCCTGCGAGCCCCCACTCAGCCCATTGCCCTCAGCTCCGCTGTCCATGGGGCTCTTGTTCATGGGCAGTGGCGGCATGCGCTTGTGAATCTCCAGCGTCTGGCTGAGCAGAAAGGCGTGGGTGGAGCGGGGACTGGGGTGGCCCTTTGGCCCTGATGCGCCATAGCCCTCATATTTAGTCAGAAGGGCCTGGGCAGAGTCGGCACGAGGCAGTGACCCATCGGCCCCTGGCTCATCCGGCCTGCGCTCCAGTGGGCTGCCATTTAGGCGCTCCTCACTGTTCACGCGCTGCTGTTTGGAGCCCACCGGTTCAGAAGGAAGGCTGTCCGGATTGAGGCGCTTCCGTGTACGTCTGCGGATAATCTGTTCACCATTGTTCTGCTTGATTATGTTCAGTGGCCTGGGAGTCTGTGAGAAGGACAAGGAGAGATGGGAGAGATGAAGTGAAGAGAAAGAAGAAAGAGACTGTGTTATTAAAACTGGAACCACTTATTTATGTAATAATTATCAATAACAGCAGGGAAATCGAAAGGTAAAACATATCTTTTCTTACTAAGAGTAGGGCAGTGGGTCTAAGCCTACAGCTGAGCTGCCCTGCAAATTTCAAACACACCTGATTCAAAAATACCAAAAATCCTTCTTGAATTTAGTGTGTTGGAGCAGAAAAATACCAAAATATGCAGGATATGGGGGCTCCAGAACCATGACTGAAAACGATGAGGGAATAAAGCTTGACACTGCAGTGCTCATGATTTCACTGGCTGTACTGAGGCTGGACTTGGTGTATAGGCATGTTTAAACAGACATCCAACTGCCCATTACCAGCTGAGAGAGGTCATTGCCCTACTCAGCAGTAAAGATCTACCACTCCAAAGCTTCATAGAAAAACATTACTCAAATGTCAAGGTAAGCCTGTATTCTCAAAATGACTCTAAAATCGACTGTAATTCACTCAATAGTCGTAATGCTACCTTTGCTCAGACAGAGTTCAGAAAATGTGAGATTTTCTTAGCCTGTGAAAATCTCACATTTTCCTATCCCACTTCCACAAGATTTAGGGATTTTCAGCATCTTTGCTTCCATAAAGCACGTGTTTTTTAATTCAAGTCCTGGGGACCTACTATCCTACACAGTTTCAGGTATTCTCTGCCTTTGACACATCTGGTCCAGCTCATGAAGAGCCTGATAATTACCTGATAGCTGGATCAGGTGTGTAGGGGCAGGGGATGGTTCAAACTCTACAGGGCAGTTGGTCCAAAAGACTGTGACTGGAAATCACTGCTATAAAGCATTGGAGTATGATTCAGAGATGCTCAAGTGACACTAAAGAACTTAAAGAGTCCCTTGTGTGAAGATCACTGAAGTTTGACTTGCATACATCAGTGCTACAAATTATTTCTATTCTAATGAGATTTCATCGCAATGATTCATCACTTCTGGGACTCACTCCACTAATTAGTCTGGTTAGCGTAATAATTGGTCATCAAAAGGCTATTAATTATTACCGCTTTATTTCTGTTAGTTCTGCTGAGCTTCGTGGGGCTTATACAGATATCTGTAAGACATATTTTCTATATGTAAAAAAATGTTCATTCTTAGAATGAGCTGCCTTGATGTCACTCGTTGGTGTGTGAATGGCCAGCTTAACCATATGAGGTTTGGTGTGCTTAACCATATGAAACCTAACGTCTGGTCTGCAATACATTCAGAGACTCAGTTGTGACAACAAATGGCTTAAATATATTTCTATTCATATGCATGCCTTAGCATTATGAAACAAACAAAAATGAATTTCCATACCTTTTAGATTATGCTGTTTCCATCAAAATAAATGTAACAGCCCACATTGTTAAAGGAGAAGGAATAAAAGTAGCAGCTTTCTGTGTAGGCATTAAAAGCTTATGGCTTGGCTGTACTCTAAAAAATGTACCAAAACAGGTTCTTTGGAGAAAAGCCACTGGGATGTGAAACTATGAAGCATCTTTTACTAGTTTAAACAACCTTCCCATAGTGTAAAAGTTCTATACCAAGTTAATGTTATTTCCTACAACCATATATTCAATCCAAGAACCATTTAGGAACCTTTACTTTAAAGAGTTGGGGCTAAGCAGTAATCATTCATTTAGGAGTTTCTGTCTTTTTTCTAATTGAATGGTTATCATTATCTCTGGTTTGACTGGTTTCTAATTGAATGGTTATCACCATCCCTTTAGTTGACTCCAGCATGTGGGCATTCAACCTCAGTCAGGTGACAGACTCCTACATTCTCTCTCTTCACAGAAATCTCCCACAATGCACTGGGAGCCACAGCTAATTGGGAGGGCAGAGGCAGGAGAAGAAGGTGAAGCCATTTCTCTCCCCCCCGACTTTCATTCTTTCTCCAGGGCTGCAAAGAGTGAATGTGCCACTAGAAGTAACGAGAATGCAAATAAAAGTGCTGTGATTTCCTTCTGCCTGGGTCGCTGGATGGCTGCGAGGAGTGAAAGCCGGCAGGGGACATTAAATTCGCACGGCAGCTGGTTGCCTTTATTGCACCATGATCCGTCGACATGCTCCTGGGGCAAGCACAGGCAATAGGACGGCAACAGTAAGAGAGGGGGGGAGGGGGGAAAAGGGTAGAGGCCCAGGGAGAGAAGATAATAGAGAGGTGGAGCATATCATTCTCCCTGCCCCCAGTCGTGTCTTTCCCACACCAAATCTACAGGACATCAGATTTATGCCGAAACACAATTCCACAGTTTTTTTCAACGTTGGCTCTGCACTGTATGTTCAAAAGGAGAGGGGAGAAAGAGTATGTTTCTGAGCAATGTTTTGTTTCTGGGATAAAAATATAAATCAGTCACACAAATTGCATGCTGCTGCTTAAGTTGACTTAATGCCGTGCACTGGATGGTGTGAAAATGAAAGTTCTGGCTCTTCGAGAGCTGTCAGAGTGTCCATCCAAAGAGAAGAGCTGCATAAAAAGTCAGACAAAAAGAAAGAGTGCCCTCTACTGCCGGACCAACTTCTGGCCCTCAGTGCACACCTACACACACACTCACAGCTTTCTCTCTGCTTCCCTGTGGGTCTAACCCTCATATCTTCACTGCTTCTACCTTTTTTTCAAGCTAAACTGAATTTAATTTTTTCCCCCATAATCCCCAATGGCAAAATGTTTAATTTATAGTATTTTGATGAACTACAGATGCTGATTTATCATAAATGATAGCATGTGAAGGAGACTTGTCTTCTATTGGCATCTTATTTCAGTGTTGCTTATAAGAGCCAGACTTAAAGTCATTTGGGTAAAATGACTTTTTCTTTTATATATTCAGGCATAGATAAGATTTACATTTTCTTCCTAAAAGGCAAATTTTATACCTTTGATTTAGGAGTTGTCTAATATTTTTCCTTCAAATAACAGAATACTTTTCATTACCCATTTAAAAAAAATAATACATGAATGAAAAAAATACAAAAACCATTAGCATCATAACTGACTTTAGGATCACATAAAAAAACTTGACTATACTGTCAAGGCAAAGAATAAGAGTTATTTGTATCTGTACTTATTTAAAAAAAGAAACAAACCAAAAATCCATACCGTTACCCTGTCCATTCATACATATAACCATCTACTCTTCCATTAACACATTTTTTTTTCTTCCAGTTTCTTATATTCTCATTCTCACTCTCGAAAGTATTCCGAAGTGTGAGATTCTTTAACTGCTTCCTTTGTGCCTCGAGGCGATGGACCACAGCACTCGACTCTGCTGACAACAGATAAAACCAAGCCCACCTTCAGCCTACCGCTTCTCTTTCCTCTGCAGCCTTGAGCACCTCGCTGCGCTCCTCCCGTCACAATTCCATTCAGTACACTTTCTGCAAACGCTTGTTTTCTACATCTCAGATCCTGCATCGTTCCCCTGCCTGCCCGCCGTTTAAACTGCAGCACAGCTCAGAAGGCTTGAGGAGCCTTTTACAGGGCTAAACATGCAGCAGCTTGTGTGGGGTCACTTCTTTGAATGTGCGGATCATTAGCAAGGAAAAAAAATAAAGTAATTAATTAAATAAGCTATGCTCCAGAGTACATTGTGGCTTCTTCCCACCTCACTTTCTTTTACATTTTTGAGGTTCACAGAGTTCAGTGGAAGCTGAGTGGAACTTTTCAGGCAATATTCAGCTCCTCAGGTCTGTGTCCCACATAATAAAAGGGCAACGTCAATGAGTCTTGTGTGAAAAATGAGACAGAGGCTTTTCACTGAGCTTTATATTGGGCTGTGACACAGCACAGCACAGTGTGCATGTTGAGTCCTATTATTAGAAGATAAAATCTGAAAGACATTTATTGTTGCAATGTGCTCTAGCATGAGGAGCCCAGACCTCCATTTAGAGCCCACTACAGCGTGGGTTTATGAGGTGCTATTATGAAATGATTTCTGTACGGCATATAAAAGGTTTTATGCAAAAGTATAAAAATACTGCTGGAAACTCACTGCCAGGTCTGAGTGAAGGACAGAGGCTCCTAGTCTATACTAGTGTGACATAAATGAAACATTCAGACTGATTAATTATGTGTCTCAAAACCTTATGATGGGACCTGCTGTCAAATAAAGTTGCCTCCTTAGCTCTAAAATTAAACACAACTGAGCAATTAGCAGTTAAAGGGGACCGATGCTGAAAAAAGAACACACAAATCAATGCTGAGACCAATCAGAGACATTCGAGGGAACCTTCTGCATTAGTAATTCTGTGTCCATCTCATTTATTAAGTACTGATGGAGTGAGGTGTACACAGCCTGATTGCCCAGTACAAATGCTAGCCAGCAGAAAAACAGAGAAGAGGACAGTGACAAGAGAGGACAGAGGACTGCATGGGTTTATACACCAAAAAGAGTGCATTGACTTTTTACACAATGATCTTTCAATCCCTATTTAAATATTTATGTGTCATCCAAAAAAAGTATGGGCTAATGCACCCCTTGTAATTTCAGTGTAAATTGATGGGCCTAAACTTCTGAAGGCTGAATATGCAAACATACATATACACACTGGTTTAGACGACAGTTGGAAAAACAGCTATTTTAAAATGAACTTTTGAAATCCATATCACCATACTGGAGAAAAATCTCCCTAATTTGAAATTTCATGAGAAATGCAATGAAGTTCACATCTGAGATACTAGGTTTTGTTGTGACAGTGGAATGGGGAGTGAATTGTACATTTTGAAACTTTGTCGATGTTTACAATGTCTACACTAAGCTCTTAAAATGGCAAAAAAAAACCCTTGACAGTTATGTAAGCATTTTAGCACTTACATTAGATAATTATGCCAGTATCTGGAGTCAGAGATCATTAAAGTTTACATTGCAGGATGTAATAAAATATGTTTTTCCATGAATATTTTACTTTAAGTGCATGCTGATGTCTTCTGCAGAAACTTCAACATTATTAACATAAATCTACAAAAAAACATTTTTCAAATCGGTAGAAAAAAAAAAACATGAGGCATCCAATTTCTCCATTGCATGTAGCAAGGAAAACCGTGAATATGGTGTTTCCTAAAGTTGGCCATGAAACCACTATTGAGTGTAAGTGGCGCAGACAGTCAGTCAGATTTGACTGTGATGTCTGTGGTGGGCCGCTTCAACGGGCTTCGAGCCCACTCAAACCACCAGGTGGCACGGCCTCTGAAAGAGCGCCTTGTAGCCCGGGTTGTCCCAGGCTGCCTCAACCTGCCTGACCACACTGACTCAGGCAGACCCCTATATCAGGGCCCCTGCCACCCAGGCTCTGGGGCCGATAGCCCAGGGCAAACACAGAGCAAGAGAGCCTCCCAGATCAAATGCTTCTCATATTAAGGGGGAAAAAAACTGGCCCAGCCCAGTTCCGGCTGAGTTCCAAAGCTTAAATGTATGAATGCATAACCAGAGTAAATTCTAGCAATGGACTCTGGGCAAACACACAATGCTTACCCTGTTTCGGCCTGTGCAATTCCTCACATGTTGACAAATTTGTTTACCCGCTGTGTTTATCCAGATGCTGTTTCAAAGGATACACAAGTACGCTTAAAGATTCCAGGCGCACACACACACACACACACACACACACACACACACACACACACACACACACACACACACACACATTTACTAACTCCAAATCGCTCGTTCAGAACAAAATGAAGTTGGAGAGAGAAAACTGTACAGCTATACTGTAACTCTATCCAATTGTAAAGTCCTTTCATGATTGAGCCCAGAGACAAGCTGAGTCTTTATGTAGGAGGAATTTGTCTTTCTATGATCACATGGATTCCACAGATTCTCATATAAACTGATAAAAGAAATAAGATGTGGCTGCCCTGTGCATTAGCAAATATGTGTCTATTCAGTATAGACCCAAAATGAGGTTTGATCTATCTTTGACATCATGACTTTAGCATGATAAGGAATGTCATCATTTTTCTCAGTGAGCTAGAAAAATCTCCTAGAGTGGAACACTTTCAGTCAGAAAGGGAGAGCGGGAAAGATTGTCGCAAGAGATGTGTGCAGGAGGTTAAGAGCATTCGAAGGCTTTTAGACTGGCAAGGGCTATCGTGTCTGACCTAAGGAGTAAGGGTTGAGGTGCATGGAAAGTTAAGCCTCTGCCTGGGTGCAGGATTACTTCCAGAGGGCCATTAGCCACCCTACAGGCCAAAGGGCCAGTGACTCCTCAGAGCAGCCGTCAGCTCCGAGCTGAAGAGCGCAGAAATGCAGTCGTCAGTTAGGAGAGGTTGCACTACCACCTCTGTGTTTGTTTTAACTTCCTTTTTTTTCTGTAATCGTAGGTGGGCTGGTGAGACGTCTACACTGCCTCTCCACCCCCTTCCTTCACTGGGCTGTTTTTCTAAGACCCCCCCCACCCTGCTTACCGAGTGGAGCTTCTGATAGAGGCCACACGCATTGCACACGTAGCCCCCGTTGGCGTTCTTCCTCCACAGAGAGGTCTTGGTGGTCAGACAGTTGGCGCAGAAGACTCCTGATCCCCGCCGTCTCTGAAATCATAAAAAGGGAGAGAGAGAGAGGGAGAGAGCAATAGAATTAGAGTCTGAGTGAGGCTGCAGGCTGCTAAAAATGTTGGATAGAAGGATAGGGAACAGAAAAAATGTCAAATCAGTGTGATGGATAAACTGAGAGATAGAATAAGAGGGACAGAAAGAGACAGAAAGAGAAAGAGAGAGAGACAGAAAGAGAAAGAGAGAGAGTGAGAGATCATGAGGGTTTTAGTGGCTAAGTATTCTAGCCTGATGGGGAGAGACATGCTCTGTCCAATCTGAAGGTCAAGCTATAGTGTGATTAGCAGAACCCAACTGATTTTCACTCTAATTAACCTTCTGCTGATTTACGGGAATTGTAAGATACCACTGAGTTTGAGGCGACAACATGACTTCCTCCCAGCCACCTCAGCCAGAGTCAGCCACACTGCACTGACATGCCTCAGGCGCCTCAGGAACCAAAACGCTCTTATCCCCTCAGCGGGAGGCCGCCTTCAAAAACCTATTTACCACTTACCAGCCCAAAGTCTCCATGGAGAGTGAGAAATCTCAAATCTCTTCTACAGAAAAACTGAAACTTTAGAAATATCACAACCTTACTATATACGGCTACGTTCAATATACTCTGCCTCTCTGCAAAGCCCGACACAAGAAATCCACTGACCCATAAAAAAAGATGGGTACATGAATCTTCTACAGAGTTCTAGTTTTATCAGTGACACAAACTACAAGTGAATCCCACGAGTCGAGGCCAAAGACAGCCAGGGCAGCATGCGAGAATTATCCAGATTATGGCCCCTGTAAAACTCATTTGGCCTTATAGAATGTGTGCGATTTATTTAACTTCAGACGGCTTGTGTAGGGAGTATGTTCCCCCTGCCAGAAAAATACAATGCTCCTAATTGTGCTCTGATACATTTCGAATGGAAAGCTTTCTGCAGACATAATTTTGGCATGGAGGCCGGAGAGCTTTCTTGGCAGGGAAAGGGCACTTGATTCATCGGGTGTTTCACAATGTATCAGTAAAAAGTTCTGGGGAGCAGCCAGTTCCCTATAGGGTAATTTTTCCATCCAGATGCGAGCGCTATCGGAGGGCTCCCGCATCAGCTAAACTAATTATGATCTTGCATTCGCTGATGCCTGCTCACTCTAACACTCGACATCCACCATTAATCACACATACACGCAAAGTGAAAAGAAATGAAAGGGAATGAGGGATGGTAGCCGGCATGGCCATAAAGCCTCCAAATGACGGCAATAATTTAATGAGATGGAGAAATGTTTTCAGTGGAGCTATCAGCAAGTGCAAAGCCTCCACAACAGTCACCCTTTTCCAGTGAGGCGCTGCAGTGCTGCTTGGATCGGTCGGTCATGCTTTAGGCCAGAGGCTATTCTAACCCCTCGTCTGCTCCACAGGAGCTCATCTGCGGAGTCCAAACACAGACTCACGCATTCTCCCTCTCCACATTATCAGCTTGTCAATGGGAGCTCCAAAACAAGCTAGACAATATGTGCAATGTTTGTTTCTTCCAAAAAAGTTTTTGGATGACTTACAATAATATGTCAAATTCACTAAACTAGAATCTCAGAATCTAAATAGGTATTCAGATGTAACAAATTCCAAAAATATTAAATATCTCACTGCTCTCTTATCTCCAAAACGTTACTGGAAAAGAAAAAAAACATTGTTAACTGGAAATAGGAGACCATTTAAAAAATAGCTTTCAAATAATTTTGGACCATTCATCATGATAGTTTTTGTTCTGACAGAGAATATATATATATATATATATATATATATATATGTATGTGTGTGTGTGTGTGTGTGTATGTGTATTTTTATATACGTATATATAGCTGAGTTTCCTATTTTACTGAAACTAAAGCGACACAGAAACGTAAGAATCATCATATAGTAGCACTTTATGGAAAGTAGTTCACTTTAAACCACTGGATGAGAACAAAAATGCTCAGCAACATTGACAATAAGAGGCTGGCATGAAGTCAGGCAGGTTTGATGAATCATCTCAAAAATGCAAGCATAGTCCTACTGATCCGAACAGAACGTTCCTCGTCTCTGTCCTGAACCTGTTGGGTTCTAGCAGTGGAGGAGAGAAGCAGTTATTTCTGCTCACTGAATCCTGATAGTGAGAAATAAAACCACAGTTATCATTTCTCGCACCCTTCGTGTCTGTGGGGCTCATCAAAACTGTAACTGTACGAGAGGCTACAATCGTGGTCTCTATTGCAACATATCGCGTTTTGAAATGAATAATGTTAACGACGAGTACCTGACTAGTGAGTCACAATTTTGGGTGTGCAGCAGTTAAACTGAGGAATGCAGTTCATTTTTTTCTGGTAGTTACTTACAGTTACTCTGATAATACAAAGTAATCAGCAGATATACGGTAAGGTTTTGTTTGATGTGTTTAAATGAACTAACGGTAAATTGACTGTTACTTTGTCCTCGCTCTGTTTTTAGTAAATTAGCAGATGAGCAGTAAACCCAGACCTTATTCCATCACATGCATTGCAGATAATGATCAGGTTTTCTGAAGTAGAGCTGCGATTTGTTTGTTTCACCTTCTTCAATCGTAGAGCAATTCTTTGTGTACTGCTGGCGGCTGCAGGAGTGGAGTGAGAATGTAAGGTGGACTTTGTTGGATGTCTGGTATGCCCAGCTTTTATTAAAAATTAAAAAAAATAATTAAAAATTGTGATTATAATCTGTCTTCAGCTCTGTAGCAGGACTGTCGCTGTACACCTGTTTTTCACTCACAGTACAATGTTTCATTTTCCCCTCCACACTCCAATAGAAGTGACATCCATGAGCAAGACATTAATACCCCATAGTTTCTTTCTTAAATTCATTGTTGATCTTGTCGTTTGTCATAGACTACATGTCAGCAGGAGCTCTATATGTTTGTATAAAGTAGTTTTAAAGTTAATAGAGTTAATAAAGCTCCCCGTGTTAGTTTAGAGGTGTGGTTGACGTTGGTGCGTGCTCTCGGGCCTGAACCCCTTTCACCTACAGTACTGTGCAAAAGTTTTAGACACCTGGGAAAATTCTACTTAAACCCTGTTTACTACTGGACAGTAGTGTTAAGTTAGTGTTAAAACATTAATATTACAATAAATACAATTAACATTATTAC
>JBBJLS010000140.1:13268203-13286618 GCA_037577275.1 Bryconaethiops microstoma | reverse complement strand
CTCTTCACCCGTTTCTTTTTCCTGACTTCAACTTTATGATTTTTAATCAGAGTTTCCATTTCCGCACACAAAGGCAAGTCAAATGATCCCTGCTTAGGCCAATTAGTTTTTAGATTCTTAGTTCTTTTTTCCCACCTTCTTGAAATATCTGAAATTGCTTCTCTGCATAAGGGATACTTTGCAATTAGAACTTCTATAGGAGGTTTTGCCATGGTTTTTCCCTTTTTTCTATACCCCGCCTTCTATACTATATGTGCTTTTACTTACTCAATCTATATAGTGGAAGGCTTTCTCTCTCTCTCAGTGGGCCTAAATTAATGCCACAAATTCAGGGGTACATTCACTCACCCCACAGTCCAAGCCTTTATTAATTTGGCTCTCCCTGTTTCCCTATTGAAAATCAGTGATTATTTCTCATTCACCCTCGTCCCGTAACTAATCAGAGCTCATTTTTTTTCATTCACACTTGTCCTTTTTCCCCAGTGGGAAATCAGGCTCATTTTTTCATTTACACTTTATCAATCGATTCCTTCTTATATGAATTTCTTATCACCTTTAACCTCACAACTTCTCTCTCTCTCTCTCTCTCTCTCAATTACTTTCTCATCCATCTCTCATACAATTTAACATATTCGACAGGTAACTTTCACTTATTGGCATCCGAAGATGCTCCTCATAAATGGGTATCATTTATTTATAGTTTCCTGCCTTAGCTGTCCTCAAGGCCCACTCAGCTAAGCTTCAGGAATATGTATAATTTGTGCGCACAACCTCATAGAATTTATTAGTAAGCATGCATTAATTTCTGAAATCAGAGCCAATCTACCCTTCTTATCAGAGAGGAATAATAAAGACAGCCCTACCACCCGGACTCTTCTGCAATCAGTACAAAATAAGTAAAAATTACTTACTCTTTTTTGGGCCCGGTTTGTACTGCTTGCTAAGGAATGCCACAGCGGCAGAATGCCTTCCTCCTCCGCCTGGTCCCATCTGGGTTGCCACTCTGTAGTAGAGATTTTTTGGAGTTCAGAGAAAAAGTAGAATCAGCCTCTGATTTCAGAAAAATTCGGCGTTTATTGAACACAGTCAATATGCACCCGCCTCAGTCTGCAGAAAGAAGGCCGAGCGAAGTCAGTACAATTGTTTTTGTACCCCCAATTTGCATGCCCCCCTCCCCACTCACAAGTCACCCTCCAGATCGGATTTCTCTAGGTTCTTGCTTGCAGGGGAATGGAGTGTCCTCCCCCTTCCAATAATCAATCACATGCTTACTTTAGAAGTTCCTGAAAAAAGGTTCTTTGTTGGCAAACCTCCCCCAACGCAGAGTACTTATAATTGCCTGGAATTTCCTGCTTGGGCCTGCGAATTCCCCCTGCCTCTCTCTTTTATAGAAACATATGAGGTTAACATAAGGAAGCATAACGTAATATTAAGAGGGAATTCAAAATTTCCTTCTACAGTAACTGGTGGGAAATTATCGGGTGTGAGTGTGGCTGGTTTGAGGGAATGTAGTGTGAGAGATGTTGATGTGAGAGAGGCTGGGGTGAGAGTAATTGGTGTGAGAGTGTTTGGTGTGATTGTAGCTGTTATGGGAGAAGTTGGTGTGAGTGTAGCTGGGGTGAAAGAAGTTGAGGAGAGAGAGCTGAGCGAGGCAGAAACGGGACAGAGAGAGAGAGAGACTGACCTGGGTTGATTTGAGGAGATTTGGGATGGATTGATACTAGTTAAACTGAGAGGGGTTGAGCCAGATTAATGTGATGAGATGGTTGGAACTGAAGTGGGAGCTAGAACTGGGGCTAAGTTGAGGGTTGGAGCGGAGCTGAGGACTGGATCGGAATATTTATCAGGCTGGGAGTGAAATCTGTGCTGGATCTCGGAACTGGAGTGGGTCCTGAGGTTGGGTTTGGATGGAGTCAGAGGTTGATCGGGCATTTCCATGGAAGTCACCACCTTAGAACCCGTCTGCGATTTTCCTCGCCTTCTTGGTCTCCTTGTTGATTCTGCGACGAGGAGACCACGTTCGTTGAGAAATCCCACTAAATCAAAAAGCACTGGTGGGTCCTCTGGTCATCCACTCCACCCATACACGAGTTCCTCCTCTTCTGAACTCACGTACTCCGGGAACTTGGACTGACGGGCTTCCCTCTAGCGCTGATTTTGGCGTTTCCCACTCGTTGCTCTTTTGGTCGTGGGAAATCCATCTGCTGTGTCTCTGAGATGGAAGCATTCTGTCACGGTACGATGTGAGCCGGGTAGAAATGAGGCAAGCGAGGCACAGGCGCAGATGGACATCTGGTTAGATAGGTTTATTTTGTAACACAAACAAGGAACTGAAACGGGGGCCAGTTACTAACTAAGTAATTTCACAAGTGGATAGAGAAACATCCGTAACCAAAGTATGCTTCCATGAAGCATAAACACCCAGTGACTGACATATATACCCATAGTGCACAAATGCATGAAGAGATAGTGATTGGGGGTGATCAAGTTCAGCTGTGTGTTATAATTAGTTCAATGACCTGAGGCAACCCCTGTTGGTCGCAGGGTAGAGGAGTGTTTCAAGTCCCAGTCTGTGGAGCGGGACTGCAACAGAGTGATTTCCAGTCCGAGTCGAGGCAACCTCTGTTGGTCGCCGGGCAGAGGGGAGTTTCCAGTCCCAGTCCGTGGCACCCTCTGGTGGCCGCGGAGCGTGACTGCGACAGAGAGTCATTCCCAGTCCGAGTCGAGGCGACCTCTGTTGGTCGCCGGGCAGAGGGGCGTTACCAGTCCCAGTCCGTGGTGCCCTCTGGTGGTCGCGGAGCGGGACTGTGACAGCAACACCCTAGCAACCACTTTGTATGCCATAGCAAACACCTCATCCACCATAGCAACTGCATAGAAACTACTTGGCAACCCTCTCCGACACCATAGCAACCACCTTTTATAACTTAGCAATCACAAAAAACGTTTGTCATTTGTCTTTACTAAATAAATCATACCTGTCACTTTTGACCGGGAATACGACAGATGTTATTTTGTGCCACTTTTAAGAAAATTTAAATGTTTTAAAAGTAGTTAAAAAACACATGTGTCTTTCTCGAAATAGGCTTCAGGACCCTCACATGTACAGGTTCAAGGCTGCTCACTACTGCACTACTAGCCATTTTCAAAGAACTTCATGCAGCTAGATCAGTCAGCATGTCTTCTGCTCTGATTCTTCTTGACCTTTTTGCAGCCTTCGACACGGTTAACCATCAGATCCCTCTGGCTGCTCTCTGCAGCCTCTTCTCTTTTCTCTGTATTCTGGTTCTCTTGGGAATGTAATAGCCTCACATGGCATTGCCTACCAGTTTTATACAGATGACACTCAACTTATTCTATCTTTCTCCTTCAGTGATGATCAGGTCTCAACCCGCATCTCAGACTGTCTGCCCGACATCCCCTCTTGGATGGCGGCCCACCACCTTCAAGCTGAATCCCAGCAAAACCAAGCTTCTTTTCATCAAAGGGAGTCCATCACCAAGCCATGACCTCACAGTTTCTGCTGAGAACTGTCGTTCTTTCAAAGAAGATAAGAAATCTTGGTGTCATGTTAGATGAAGACTGTCTTTCTCACCGCACCTTGCCAGGACATGCAGATACCTTCTTTACAATATCAGAAGAGTCTGACTCTTTCACAACACTGAAGCTACACAGTTACTCGTTCAGTCTCTGGTCATCTTTAAACTGGACTACTGCAACTCTCTTCTGGCTGGACTTCCACTGAAGGTAATGAGACCACTTTAGCTGATTCAGAATGCAGTTGCGAGTTTAGTCTTCTAAATTCCTAAATTCTCACATACCATGCCTCTACTATGGGAGCTTCCCTGGCTCCCTGTGGCCCCCCACATTAAGTTCAAAACCATAACACTTAAAGACCAAAAACGAACTGGCATGTCCTCTCTTATCAGCACTGATCAAGCAGCGTCACTTCTCATCCTCTCAGAGCTGCAAGCACTGCTCATCTGGAACCTTAGTTGCTCAAGAAGAGGAAGACATGTGTAGCAGGTATAGTTGGGAAAGACAAGAAGCACCACGCTGTGCCCCGCCCCTCTAGGAATTGATTATCTTAATCAGGTGGCTCAGGTGACTGATCCTTGAAAAGAGTTTGGAGACGCGAGTTGGAGAACAATAGCGCGTGATTGATTCAGCCAGTAGTTAGAATTAGCAGAGCAAACGGAATCATCGTGCTTTGGTATGTGTGTTGGTGTCCGCAAATCTTTTAAGAGTCACGAGCTTTTGGGAGCTACTGTTATATGGGAGAGTGCATCTGTTTTATCTGCTTTGATCTCCTTTCTGTGTAAGTTTACTTTGATTTTTTTATTATAGTTGTGCTCTTGGTCAGAGACCTGATGTGTTTTTATTTGCTATTTTGTTATATTAAGACAAAGCAGAGCGTCTACGGAGCATCAGTAGGTAGTTTCTGGGAACGGTTCCAGGAATTGAGGTATGAGTATATTTTTATAGCCTATTGTATTACTTAAAACCTTACATCATATTTGTGCTTCTGATTGCAGGAGGACCAATTACATCCGTTCGGTTAGCCACTGTTTTTCCTGTGTTTTGAAGTGTTTTTGTTGTGGTGTTTTTGTTTGTTTTTTGGCTACGTTCTGTGTATTTTGAGTTATTCTGTAATGTGAGACTTGCCCAACGGGTTGGGGTTGAAGTGGAGACCTGTGTGGTGCGTACTTCTTGATTTGGGGGGGTTGCTGTTCTGTGTGCGCGCGTGCGCATGTGTACTCATCTCTTCTTTTTTTGGGTTGGACTTTGTGCAACAGTTCCTATTATGGGTGGTTGTTTGTAGTGATTATAGAAGATTGGTGTGGGTTTTTGTGTAGTCTCATCAGTATATGATTTGTGTTGTCTACTTGGTGCGGAGTGTTTTACTGTGTTTGCTTGTATTTTTGACACTATTTATTTAAAGTTTTTTTCCTTTCTTCCCCGGGGAACTGTAGCGGTGTGTCCTAGTGCCATAATATGCCCTATATTTTATGGTCTGATTATTTTATTTAATAAATTGTCATTTTTTATGAGCTCATTTGTGTCAGCTCCATTGTTCCTTTATCCAAACAGCATGTATTGGTGTTTAAGAGAATATTTTAATAGCAAATTCACTAATATTGAAATTTGAGTGTCTGCCATCCTTTAGATGGTTACACATGCATCAAGACTCTTCAGTTTTGGCCTTCCAGTGGTGGAACGAACTCTCTCTTGCAATCAGATTTGCGGAGTACTTTGCTGTATTCAAGCGTCTTCTAAAGACCCACCTCTTCAAGGAGAACGCCGTTGACTAGCCAGTCCTTTTGCTTATCTCTCATACATATTTTTCCTATTTAAAAAAAAAATACTTTGGGCACCTACCCTCTTAACTGTTTCTCACTGAGCTTGTTAAGGTGTGTAACTTAGCTGGCAATAACTTTGGTTAAAGGCAGATGTTGATTTAAGTATAGCTTTACAAGTATAAAGAACAGATATGGACTAAAAGGCCATTTAAAATCTGGGATGTCCATTTTCACCTGGAATTTTAAATCATTAGGAAAACATTTAGGCACCATGACTGTCCAGAACACTGAATTACAAGTGATGAGGTGTGATGTCATAACTCACCCACTACTGTCAGAAAGTAACAGTTTATAGATGGATACACAGACAGATTTTACAGATATTAAGTCTTCCAGTCCACACACAGGTGCAAACAAAAATCTGTGACATCTCTCATTTGATCTCAATTTAATCATCATTTAAACTGGGTTTACACTATGGGACAACTTTATTCAGTGTTGCTGAGTTTTATTGGTTAGAAAATAAATCTGTAGATGACATAAAAGGTATAAACAAAAAAATAAACAAAAGAAGAATGTATACAATTAATAGATAGAATGTAAATAAATGAATTCAATTTAATAAACTTGTAAACTAATCAGGGCTTGGAATAAAATACCTGCAAATGACAACAGAATAAGAGAATTAGGAAGAGTAGTTCAAACAATCTTCAAAATAAGTCATTTAAAGGTTTAAAGACCCAAGTCGAGCTTTGTGGTGCAGAAAGACACAAAATAACAAACACCCCGTCTGGAGGAAATTCAAATCGAAAGTTAAGGTGAGATTTTAAGAAATATCAAAATTCAGTGGAACCTCAGATCAGTGTTGGAGGGGCTGTGGCCTGGCAGGAAACCACACAAACATATTAGGAACAAAATACTCATAATATTGGCAAATCATATGCAATTAAGTTTAATATAGATGCAGAATCTACAGAAGTTTAGATACAGAATTACCCTAGAATCACTTCGCTTTTAATAAGGAATATTACCAGAAGATGTAAAAGACAGACATTATGCCCCCACAGAAATACGTTTGAGGGAGAAGGTTTATTTAACATATATTTTTTTTAACTGATGCAAATTAGTGGAGTGGAGTGGGGTGGCCTGACCAAGAGGTCGTGGGTTCGAATCCTACCTCCAGCACACCACCACTGGGTTCCTGAGCAAGACCCTTTACCCCAAGTTGCTCCAGGGAGACTGCCCCTTGTAGCTAGGGAATGGAAGTCGCTTTGGATAAAAGCGTCCGCTAAATGCCATAAAAATAAATATAATATAAATTTCTTTAGAATTAATTTGTTATTCATATTTTATTTATCAGCAAGTCTTCCCACAACTGTCAAAGCTGGCCAAAAAATATTTCAGCATACCTGCAACAAGTGCTCCCTCAGAGAGGGTCTTCAGCACCGGGGGGAACATAGTGACCTGCATTCGGTCATCTCTTAAGCCAGAAAATGTTGACCGGCTGGTCTTTCTTGACAAAAATCTGTAGGCCTGTAGTATGTGCCTTTTCTGCATAGGCTTCTTTTTTTTTCATTTGTTTGCACTTCATGATAGCATATTTATTTTGCATCTTTATTTTTTGTTAGCCCTTTGTCTTGGGTAAATTTTATTTCATTATTTGAGTTATTTTTAAAAATGTGTTTTACCTAAAATAATGAGTAATCGTGATTAATAATCGTGATGACAATATTGATAAAAATAATCGTGATTATCATTTTGGCCATAATCGGGCAGTCCTACTAAAAGGTTTCACTCATTAAAGCTAATTTTACCTTTATTGAGTCATTGTTTGTTTTAATGAAGAAGCAATACTGGGTTTAGATATTCTACTCACCTTTAAATAATCCGATTTAATGTTTCTGTCTTTTGTCTACTGAGTGATCTGTTCTAAACACCAAGCAACTGCAAAGCAAGTCCCTTAGAAAAAAGTCCTTCAGTGCAGAAGCCTTAAATGGAAAAAGATCTTGTTTACTGCTCTGGGCTGCTCTGTAAGCAGAAGGGAGACAAGCTTTGCGTGGGATCTGAGATGGCAGTGACACCATTTTGCCCCGATCAGCAAGGCCTCATCTTGCAATGACAGCATACAGCTCCAGATCGTAGGTGGCAGGAGGCCCAGATAACAAAAAAAAAATAATAATAATTAAAAAAAAATTATATATATATATATATCATAGACATAGGTCCACACAGAGCGGAGATCAGAGGCCAAGGCCATGAGCCCAGGCTCATAAAGAGCATGCTGAAACACCAAACACGTCTCAGCTCCAGGGGCGAATGGTCACGTCCTGATGAAATCTATACCTGTTTCTATACCGCATCAACAATATGGCCAGACAAGCGTGCTGATGCCCACACTGATAGTTCAAAAAGCACACAGTGCTGCTTCAGCACTCAGAGAAAGTTTAGCCGGGTGAAATGAGTAACATTGCCATTCAGGATGCAGTCTGCAAGCAAGATTTGTTCACTATTAGCTTGGAGTTGCATAAGGGAAAAGGTAGGCTAATAGAGACAAAATGATAGGTGCCTGTGGCTGAATACTGAATTTACTATTTGAGTGTTGGTTTCATTAAATCAAGGTCAGGGAGAAAATAAGATGAAAATAAATAAATAAAAACTCACGCCTTGGTCTCGTGCATACATCCAATAACTTTTTATGATATACTCAAAATTCCTGAATATACATTCTTCACATATAAACACAAGCTGCCAACTGGAAGAAGGAGGAAAGTCCAATAAAAAAGATTTTTGTGCTGCTGTACGTTGATACTGTCTTTTTTTGGTTTTCAGCGGTTATGAAAATATTTGTTCATTAGGTTTCACTAACAATCTAATATTTGAAACAGAATGCAAATCCCTGAAGGAGACTCAGCTTATCTGTCAAGTGCTGCAGCGTCTGCAAGTATTTGTTCCAGTTACCTTACGCCTCATAACCTGATTCCCCTAATGAGCACCTAATTAGTGGGATCAGATGTTGTGCTACATGATTGGAACAAATACCTGCAGACAGTGTGGTTCCAGATGGATCAAGCTCAGCACACAGAGTGCTCTTGCTCAGAAAATGCATCAGGCAGATTTGTGATTGTGTCTGACACTGAAAAAAGGCACAAGTAAAAAAAAAAGGCACAACTAAAAGCCCTCAGTGACTCCTCAGAAAGGTGACAGCAGGCATGTGTGATTTTGCCATATCCATTAAAACCCACACAAAAACACCTCCAGATTGTGATGTCAAGCTCAAAGTGGAATGTCACTCATTGAAATGTGATCGGATTCAAACTGACCTGTGTGTGTGTATGCATTCAAATAAGCAGAGGGATAAAAGGAGAGATCACTCAGGTCCCATTAGGCAAACAGAGGTCACGAAAAAGAAAAATCTAATATTTGTTATGCTTGTAATATGCTTATTCATTCAAACCCGGAATGAATGACCATGGATAATAAACAATCAAGTAAAAAAAATTACAGAGATACAACTATCTAAAGTCTAACTTGTATAGAGAAGTTGCTCAGAATTCCTTTCTTCTTTTCTTTTGATGCTTCTCAACTTTGTGCCACAATATGTGTACACTCACCTCTATATTACAGTTTTAGTTTCTAAATTGTAGGTTCTCTTCACTCTAAGTTCAGTGTTCATCACTACGTTTTCCAAAGGTTGCACACTAGAAGCTTGCAGTCCTACTATATTTGCAACCAGCAGGTGGTAAAATGCCCAATCATAAAGATCTACTGGATACCAAACTAAGGGTCTACATTCAACCCAGCAAATTGACCACATCAAAAGCTTGATGATTATCTACTAAGAACAAAAAGGTATTTCTGTAGTTGTTTAAACACCATGACACTATTGTACTCAGTTGCAATATAACACATGACAATTTCACGGCAAACATTCCTCCAAGGCCACCTTTTGTTCCGCTTACATTCAGAGTGTGTGACTCAGTTCCATTAGCCAAAATCCACAGGGAATTTCACTGAAGAAATTTAAAAAAAAGCCACATTAATCAAAACAAATAGCTGGGGGACTTGAAGAAAGGATGCTGTATAATGCAAAGGGTGATGCAGTAGGATGCACAGTGAGATTGAGAAAGATACGGGATGGAGAAAAACACACTTTTACACACTAAGCCACCCATTTTGCTCTCTTCGGCTCTTCTTTTATTCAGAATAAATATACTTTCCCTTCTAGCTCCTACACATTCACCGAACAAAATTGCAAATTTGACTGTTGTGTCTCCTCTTCTTTAGCACTTTTGATTTCAGCAGTCTTATGAAAGACAAGCCCAAAGAAATGGCACCCCCATCATTTATTCCCTATTGGTGCTGAGAAGGGGCTAGGGAAGGAGCGGCTGCTGCTAATGATGCCTCCACAGAACCCAGGGCTCACAGCCCAAATGACCGAACATCGACACTGAGCTGCAATCAAACACTGTGGGCAGGAGTGCAAGAGTGCAGTGCTGGGCATAGGGAAGCATGCTTTAAATAGTGATGCAAAGAGATTACATATGGCCTGTCAGGCCACTGTTGCACACTCCCTGTAAAAGCACATACTGCCTTAAAAATACAGCCATTGGGTGTATGCAATTAGGGGGGTCAAATTAAAGAAAATCAAACTTTATTTTATTAAACCTTTATTAAAAAGCAGTGTGATGTACTATGTAAACTGTAAACAGTTCCAAAATCCATTATTCATTCCTCAGTCTATACAAGGAAACCAATGATTGAAATGCAAATAACTGAAGAATGATTTGAATTCATCATTGTTGTGCTGTCGCAAACATTAATGCTTTCAAATGTCACTGCCTATTCAAACTGAAGTGATAGGGACAGTAGCAGTTACTGAAGTGGAAGATCTGGGGGAAAAACAAATAAATGTGGAATTTCTGTCTACTCAGACATCCATTACGGGTGGATTTTTCATTCTTTTAATAATGTTCCTGAGGATTTTCAGAGCTTTTATATATATATATATATATATATATATATATAAAAGCTCTGAAAACATATGAACAGAATCTAATTTCACTAAAGTTGGATATTCATTGTACTGCCAACCTCTACAGGGTATTCCTCTGTCTTTTGCCCTATGAGTGCAGGGATAGGCTCCATCCCCCACCCCCACGACCTTGGATAAGGACAAGTGGCTCAGATAATGAATAAATGGATGGATTTAAACCGTCATGGAAAAATGAATTCTTATGCTTGTCACTGTAGATTTCTACAAACAACATGCACGTTGCAATAAAATGCAACAAAAATACAGACTCTTTAGACAGAATGGCAGAATGTCCTGGCCTGCAAGAATACAGGATTGTGCACTACTATCTAAGTGACCCACTTAGCAACCAAACTCAGTGAAATAAGTCTTAATTGCCTAGCAACCTTGGACAAGTAAGCCCTCCAAATTAGTTTCTGAGGAGGCGGAGAGGTTTGAGCGACATGAGTAGCAAATTTCATTGTGTTTAATTTGGATAATTATGGGAGTTTTCAGGGAGCGGGGTAATGAATAACATTTTATTGTATTATCTCCTGAGCTAAATTGCTGGAATATGGAAAAGACATCTCTGTTAAGGGGGCAGGCACCTCCATCAGTCTGCAGAGCAGGACTCAGAGCTGCTCTGAATGAACCAAATGAAGCTAATGAGTTTCAATAAAGCTCACAGGCTTGATTTAGTGGCTGGCTTTTTGGATAGTCTGGCTTGGAGGTAGTCCATGTCATGAGACGCTGCAACCCTTTAGAATCCCAAAGGACCCACAAGCTCTGCAAACAATTCCAAGGTACTGCTTTGTGTGCGGTGAGTGTTTTGTCACCACACAGTGTATCGGAATCTGTAGTACCAGAAAACTCAAACTGTGCTTTTCGTAGTCAGTCCAGTATTGAAGGTTCAATTTTTATGTTTTTTGATACCTGCTAAAAACTGGTATCAAGAGGACCTATCAGCATACACATTTCAGCTAAATGACAGTTAACTAAACACGTGCATCGCAAATAAAAGCATCAGATTGTAAACTAAAATGGTACACTGATGGTTATGGTTTTTTTTTATTATTATTAACATTACTTTGCAAGGAGATTGCTAAGATCCACTGCCATGTATGTGAGTGTCTGAGTGCAGGAAAGTGCAACAAATAACATTTTTTGTTAGCATAGGTGATGTTAAGCTATAGCAAGACTCCAAACAGTCTGTATGCATGCAGTCATTTGCATGTGTACACAGACCAGCGCAGTATTTCATTTCATAGCATCCAATAAGTTAAGCTATCTAGCAAGCAAATTGTCAATTAGCCAAGAAGCTTTTGAATTGTGACCCTTCCAGCTGTCTCATGCAGATAGAAAATGAGTTCATTTAGCCCTTGTTTGACTGGGTTCTTATTTCTGATAGTACATGTATGCATATATATGTATAGTAACACTGTGCAAACACTATTCAGAATAATTTGGAATCACTTTCACAGCTACACGCACAAGGCTAAAGATCACCAATCCGAATGTGTGAAAAATTGCCTGTATCGTCACTGAACTGCTTAACGTATAGGTGAAGTCAATAAAACAAAAAGATACATAAGAGTATGTTATACTGTAAAGCATGCTACAGCAGGAAAACACATACAGTCCTCAGTTTGTCCTCACTCTACAAGTCTCTTGAATGCTATATGTATGTGTGTGTATGTATAGATAAGTAGTCTAAAAGACTTTGTTGTTTTTGTATAACTGAGATTAGGTGGGGAGTGGTGGATGTTGGGGAGACAAGTTGGGACTTGTCACAGCTTGTACTATCCTCTTGCTCATGTTCCATGTTCACCTTGACCCTTCTGGTCTGCCTGACTCTGCTCACCCCCAAAGCTCCACATCCCTTTCCCTGCTGCTGAGCTAATCACAGTAGGCAGGTCACACAGCCATGCCACCCTAACCCACCCACCGGGCAGCTGAGCACCAGGACAAGGCAACCTATTTCAGGACACAGTACTGGAGGCACAAACACACACAGGTACAACAACAGAAAGTACCTTTCTGCCCATCTCTTTGATTTTGTCATGTGCCTGAAGAATAAACTTCATCCTTTCAATAAATGTTTACAGCAGCAGAGAACGCAATAAATCATAAAGCCGGGATAAAAATAAGCAGCTGCATGCATTGTTTAGCTACCAGTGTGACCAAATTTGACCCGGCCTGGCTTTATACAGGCATTCTTCATTCGCTTCGCATATTAATTTGCGATGTACTTCGTAGCCTGTTTCTTCACAGAGCCAGATGCTATGTTGTGTGTACATTGGCTAGTGGCCGCGCACGGGCTGTGCATTAGTGACCAGACGTTGCTGTGCATTAATGGGTGCAAGTAGAGGCGAGGCCTATTACTAATTCCATCTGGAGGAGTGCTGAACTGCAGGGCCACCTCCTGCCCTCCAGCAAATTGAACGACTAGCCTGTTTCTAAAGATACATTCATCCACTCCACTTCTTGCTTAGAGCAATTTTAGCCATGACCCCTTTAATAGTGAAACAACATGCTGCCTGCATTTGTTCCCCTCATCTCTTTCTTACACCAAATCACTTGATCTCCTTTGACCTCTGCCGTCGGCTAGCGCGAGCACAAGCCACTGTTAATTATACCTCCAATCCTTGAAAAATATAGGAGCACTGGTCATTTCATTAAGACTACAATTGTAAATCTCATCTGAGCGTGCCAACATGGAAAGAGGGGGGTTGGGATATAGAGGGGTTAGTACTGACAGCACACCGGCATCTCGTGACTTTCAGTTTCTTTTTAATGAGGTGGGTGAAAGTCAAACACGCATATTGCAGAGATGTAGCAAAGTGTGCATGTGCAAAAAGGATTGGCCACTAATCCTGTAAGGTAGAGCTGGGCTCTTCTATAAATTCAATAAATAAAAGCTCATCCCCAATTATACCACAGCCATGCATGGGTGAAAGTCCAAGCGAGCCCAGACAGGCCTTTACTCTGACTGGAAAGGATGGCTTAGTTCCTCTCTGCAGTCTGTGTGCTGGCCAGTCACAGTATTGTGATGTCTACACATGAAGTCAAATGCAAATGTTCCAACTTCCTCAATTAAATTAAATGTTTTGTTGATTTTCCATGTGAAAATAAGGTAATACATCCTCTATGGGAAACAAACATAAATACTGCATTTTAATGCAGTTTCTGTTTATGTGCTAAGTTTGACATCACGGAACATGAAAACCAAAAAAAAAAAAAAACACAAAATGTGCCATGATCTCTGCACAGGCCACAATGCGTTTCCAACATGTGCAACTCAGCAAATAAACAGCAACTGTGTATTAAAATGTGGAGAATCGTGTTCACTACAGAAGATGTGTACTTTATTTCACATAGAAAATCAATAAACAAAATTTTGCATCCGAATTTTGTTTACAAAAGTGGTCACACCTGCAAGCACAGTTAACTTCTCTTTAATGCTGTGTGAGATTCCTGTGTGCGAGAAGGAGCAGACTAACAGATTTCTTTATGCCACACAATAAAGGAGAATAAAAAAGCAACTGGGAAATAGTAACAGTTTCACGCAAAATGAGAAAGATAGGAAGAAAGAAAGAAAGCTCATCTTGCACAAAAGGAACACAAAAACATCTTTACACACAGTTTAATGATCATTCATTGAATAATAATGAAATAAACTGTTTATGTCAAGCATCTCCTTGTACTGAAGCTGCGTGTGAGATATGCGTTGGTGAGCCGCTACAGGAAATGAGCATGAACTACTGAGTGCTCCACACCCACTGAGTGACACCCTGCCAAACAAAACCTTTGTTTCCAACACTGATTTAATTGTTGCTTCTTTTGTAGAGGCTTCTTTAGCAATGCAGCTGCATTCTGCCAAAGAACTGCATGTCAATATGCCAACAAGGCTGAAAATAGGATAATAGGAACACCAGGTGGGCAGTAAAAAGCGTGCGTTTCTCCACCTTGTGAACCAAGTTAATTAGAATGGACCTTAATGGTTAGAGAGCTGGAGCTTGATGGATATCACATATTTTAATGAGATACACTTAGTGCTCTGAAAATCTATATACAAGTGGGAACAGAAAATGACTAACAGATAATCCATTATACAAGAGCAGAGTCTAATTATGTCTGCCTGATTAAATCACAACTGGTTTTCAGTTATTCACTGGGATGACACTAAGTTCTTACTCACAATTAGTTTCATGGACTTAATAAACGCAAATCAACACAAAACTCTACGCTGAAGTTAATTTTTTTTTAATTTTATTAAATACGCCCTTTGTAGTACAATGGAGCATTGTTGATTACACGGTATTTTAATGGTGGTCTCAGTGGTTGAGAGATCTTACATGGAAGGCAATTTCTGACTGCAGACTCTTTTCCCTTATTTGTTCAAATGCAGAATATACTGCTGCAGAGTGTCACCAAGTCGCACGCCCTCGCATGCTCCACTGCTCATAATTTCTGTAGGAGGTAGCCATAGTCAGCTCTACCAGCCAGAGGAAGAGATGAGAGGAGATGCCATGGAAATCAATAAATGAATTACAGTTTTTTCTCTATTCTCTGCATTCTCCCTCACACTTAACATCTATGGGGAGTGTGTGTTCATCACACACATGAGGAGAGGGACCCCACTGGAGGGCCAACAGGAGCAATGGTGCTTTGGGCAGAGAAAAGGCGGACTGGATCGAAAACACATTCAGCATGCGTGACGATCAAAACTAACGTGAGCTGAATTCAAGCGACGTCAGGAATAGATCTGTGCGTGACCCTATTCATAAAAATCCAGAAACAGTTGAATTTTGAAATGGAGGTTTCATTCTGATTATACAGATGGGTTTGTACGGAGGGACTTGGTTAAGGTTTCAGGGACTAATCTATTTTCAGTTAACACTGTTAAGAAGCTTAGTTACTACGGAATAATTAATTAGAATGATTAAATTCTTATTTTGGTTTGATATAATAAGGTTTCTTATCAAATTACAATTTCTCCCCCAAATGAACCACCCCTGAGGGCAGGAGGTTCAGCTGGTGGCCTGGTGGTTAGGGATTTGCCCCAGTGATCAGAAGGTCATGGTTTCAAACCCCAAGATTGCCAGTGGCATCACTGAGGTATCCCTGAGCTAGGTGTTATCCCCACATACTATAGCTGAATATATAGATGGTAAACAATATGTCACTATTGCTTTCTAACTCCAACAAAAAAACGTAATATGCCATAGCAGGCAGTGCCTGGCCAAATGTTTCTGAATGTAATTTCACACTGAATTTTCTCAAGTCGGTCTCATGTTGGTCTTTCATGCTTACGTTTAGGATGGTAAATATACGCCATTCACACTTTCAGCATTAGGTGAAAGCTGTGAAGCCTCCCAGCTTGTGAGAATCAGGACGCAAAACACAATCGCCTGACACAGCTGGCAAAGGGAGGCAGCACCTCAGCCACTGAGAAAGTAAAAGAGGCAAGTTAACAGCTAAAAGCAGGGAGTATTCCCTCTACTCTCTTATATTTGTGTATGAAATCTAAATTCAAACTGAATTTCATATCATATACTGGATGGGCCAGTATTTTTTATATGGCAAAAATAAGAAGTGTCAAAATGTGGTTTACAATTTGAAATGCACATTTGGACATTATATTTGACAGCAGACTGAGTTTTGTCTTATCCAGACCAATCAGTCATTGGTGTGTGCAGAAGAGTAAACATGCCATTCCTATTTTCTAATATACTAGCAACAACTTTAGGTCAGTGGGTGTAAAACCTTTTAGAACAAGTGCCACTTATTGTCAAACCATAAACAAGCAGTAACTATAAGTCATCTAACACGTGTGACACACACACACACCTGGCCTTTTTTGTGCAGTGAGCACTTATCATTCCAGTAAGTGGGGCAACGCTGGTTAGCCGAGCCAAAAGCAGTGTGAAGGATGAAGACAGTGCAGATATGCCTCAGCATCCATGTTGTAATGGTACTTAGTCTTGGTTGTGGTGAGAAGACTTTCCCATAAAGGTAAGTATTAGCCAAGCATACCAAAAGGGCATGCCACTGTAAGTAAATCTCAAATTTAGTTAAACTTGCATTGTACCTTCTTGGAGCTGTTTTACAGCGCTTGCTAACACCATCAGTGCTGTCTTTGCGGATTAGTTCCACCTGTTGTAGGGCAGCCAATGAATTATCCTCCTCATTCTCAACCTTATTTTTATTGAACTAAACACTAAGCACACACATTTTATTCTGACAGGGCTGCGACATGATTTCTCAGGCTCTCAGATTATGCAAATTACAGATGAAAACGTAGGCATGTTTTTCAAATACTTATTTTCTTAATGCATGCAGCACATTTTCCAAGGTCATAACTTCAGAGTACTTCATGTACCATGAATGGTACAAGTACCACAGTCTGTGAACCACAGATCCGAGCTCATGAAGAGTGTGCTTTTCCAGCATGTACTCGATTTACAAGGTAAAGCAGAAGTGGTTTTTTTAGATGAAGGGTGAGGGTTTACACCCTCATGCAATGTATTAAAATGAATCCTTTGTTTTCTCCAGTTGAATGTACTATATGATGCCCCATGCATTTCAAATGTTAAACCTTTTTGAATGAGACGATTTATTGTTACACCCCTATTAGGTAAAACATCATTTACAAATTATACATTCTAGGCCGTGGTTAGATATCATGTCTTTTGACAATGCACTTCATATCTAGGCATCCAGAAAAGCTAAAGGATCAAAATCTGACTCCTATTCTTCTCGGTCTGTCACATATTAGTCATTAGTCATTAGTCATTAGTCTCAGATTAGTCATTTCCATCTACAATATAGGCAGGGTGTGTATGAGAGAATATGCTTCATGTATCTCACAGAATTTGATCTAGGAAAGGAGAGGGACTTCAAAAATGTCTCATGTGAAGGGAAAGGTTCTTTTCTCTCCTTTTTAAAGAGATGCTCTAGCGACTGCATTAAATATAGAGGACCCTCACTATGGATTTTTTTTTCATTACTGAACGACTGTCCGGGAATTCTAAGAAAACCGAAAGAAGACGGGCGCTCTCATCACTTCTGAGCAGTTTTCCCTCTGTCTGCAAATTTTCTGCTGAGCAATTCTACATGGAGTCAACAGTCTTAATTATAAGTGGAGGGCTGGGGCAGAAATTTCTTGCTCTCACTCTCAAATCAATACACCTGCTAATATTAGTGTTATATAATAAATAACAATATTTACAACCTGCTGCTATATCTGTATTATTTTTTGCTCTAGTTTCTTTCTGTGTAAGACAGTAAAAAGGAGCACAACTTGCTGGGAGTGCCGTATCCGTAACCAACATGATATACCAGCGAAAACGCAGGGGCTGGTCTGTTTTGGGCATCAATGCGGTTGGTGTCACACTCGGTGACATCACGGTGCCCCGAGAGGCCTGGATCACCTTTGGAGCGAGCAACTGCCAAAATGTCAAACAGGATCAATAAAGAAGCGAAAGGTCACCGCTGCTCCTGTGAGTAAGATTCAATAGTTCATTAAGAGCGCTGAGGAGCAGAAGGAATCTGAATGGGTATTTAAAGTTAGAGGAGCAAGTCATCAGTAGTGCTGAGGAATGAAGCGGTTAAAAACAGTGGTAACTAATATGGTGCTGGACAAGCTGGACAAGCTTTGAGGCTCAAGTTAAACAAGGTAAAAAGTTAACCATGCATATTAGTGCTGAGAAATAAAATAAAAATGTTGCAGGTACAATTATTCTGTCAAAATACGCCTACTCTACAACTTCACAGATTTAACTCCAAGAGATTCCAAATCTTTAAACATTAATGTATAATTACACAAAATACAAATCCATAGTAGAACTTGATAATTTGATAATTTCATACCAAATTACTGCAGCTGTACAGATAACTCATATTGGACAATAAGCACCCAATTACTACCTCATTTTAAAAGTTTTATTATATCCTATATATGTATGTACATGTTAGATATGCATATGTATATGTATATGATATCTCATAGGAGTTAGTATTTTTTTGTACTTCGTGTTTATTGTAGTGCCATGGTGCACCATCTATATGCATATCTATTTTAATAGCATGGATAATCTTTGTG
>JBBJLS010000140.1:13254946-13268103 GCA_037577275.1 Bryconaethiops microstoma | reverse complement strand
AGATATCTTTGCACATATGGGCACAGCAGGGCAACTTTGATGTTTTTAAGCATGTTCTGAGATGTTTGATCCATGGTACCACTCATATGCTCTAAATCACATTCATAACAATCATCTCTTAGCTATAAGGTTATGCTGGGAGCTAAATTAAAAATGTTAAGCTCTGCTAATAGCCTCCCTTTCTCTTTACATCTGAATAAAGAAGCTGTAACCACCCACAGAGGCAGAGCTCCATAGGATTGGCTAAAGACGCGTGAACATTCATTAAGCAAATGCCCCTCTGTTACTATTTATGGGATCTAATCAAGTGAGCAAACCAGGAAGCAGAAGTGGCTGATAGACGTCTTTAAAAGCTCACGCCCACTTGGCTCCCAGCATGGGCCTCCTGAGCCTCTCTGACACGTGCGCCTTCAGAGTAGACAAAAATACACACGCCACCCAAAGCCGCATTAGCCAGCAGCTTTTCTATATTTCTGGAACTGAGCTATGCTGGAAGACAATGTGGAGATGACATAGCGCAAGAGCAGGGGACAGAAAACTCAGAATGACGTCTATGCTTGGCCAAGGCCACTACTGGTATAACAAGAAGACACGTGACAACCTTGACACTAATAAACACACAAAAAAAGAAAAGCTAAAGGTATTCCTGAGAAGAACATTTCTGAAACGAAATGTTTTTATTTCAACAGTACTGAATAATCTAATCTTTCCGGGATGTGTCTTTTGTCATCTTTTGTGGACAAGATTAAATCTAGGCATCTAGTTACATCCAATCTGAGCAAAGTGGGCTTATGATATGCATGCACCCATGCTTAAGCAACTATAAGTGACATCAGTCAAAGTCTAAATTCTAGGGGTTGAGACTCTTAAGGAGTATTTTGTTCGAACACTGGCATGGCCTTCATTTTAGTTCGTATACAAACCAAGTCTAAGATTGAGCGGAAGCTGAAGTGCTTTCGTTATGTTTCAAGATGTTCTTAATAGCCCAAATATTAAAAATCATATCTTGACCTGAAATATTGTATCGGGCCTAGAAATATGTGCATCATTTTATCCCTAAGAATCAGGGGCTTTGAGGAACAGGAGTGGCCCGGGAGAGAGAATTACACAGAGAAATAGAGTGGGGAAATAGACAGAGCAGAGAATGAGGGAGTAGGGTGTAGCTGGCTAAGGCCCAGAGCCTCCAGTTCAATTCCTTTGTTTTATCCCCTGCAATATATTCATCATGTCGAGGAAGAAAAGAAAAAACTCGCATTCGAGGATGAAGAGACAAGAGAGACTGTGGAGTGCTCTGAAAACAAAAGCTGGGAAGATGCAGCTGCAACAGGACTATTTAGAAGCCATTGCGTCACAGTGAGAAGGGAGATTACCAGTATCAGACAGAGTAAGCTCCTCCAATATTAATGTTCACTTCATAACCGTCCAACAGTGGGAAAAAATCAAAGGGCCAGCAAGCAGAGCATATGCACCCTTTCTCTCTCTCTCACACAAAATGTCAGGCCATGATCACAGCGCACATGTGTGTGATGAGTAATGTGTGCCCATACACCCACACACTGACACATATAGGTAGGTTATACATACGGGCTCCATATTAGTGCTACCATAAGCACCGCTCAGATCTGGAGGAGCTGCAAGTTGTGAGCTGCCTGCCTGCATGCACTTCACCTCTATCATAATGAATCAGCATTTCTGAAACAAACTATTTCCAATCCTGTGCGAGTGGTGTGATTCATTTATGGAGGTGAGCATTCATACACACACAAACACACACACGCAAGCCAACATTCCAACGATGAAGAATTAAACTTTAAACAACCACTACTTTAGTACACAAGGTGAGGATGGGCACCTTCTTCTTGCTACACAAGCAGGAAGAAGAAAACTAGCCACTCACTTGTAACAACACAAACCAGTGTGACAAAACAATTAGAATTTTTGTTTTCTTACACACCACTTTTGTTAGAATTACACACTGTAAAAAATATCTTGACAAATGAGACAGTCTCATATGCAATTAATACACTATTTAAAATTTCTCACAATTATATTTTAGTCTAGAGAATAGTAAAACTATTTCCAACATATTTAATTAATTTAAATGTATTCATTTTAATTGTTTTAAGTTTATTTAATTATAATAGTACAGACAGTTTTGTTTTGAGCAATATTTCTTGAAATAAGCAGCATTATTTTGAAACAAGGTAAACTGCCTGACAGCAGAACAGGAGCTTCATGACATTTACTGGATGTAAGATGACTTTCCTCACTCAGACATCGTTTGTGAAAAGCAAAGAGTAAAAAGGTCATCTTGAAACAAGAACAAAGAAGAAAATGTGTGGAATAAGTGAAGTTCAGATTTCTTAAATTAGATGTAATGCAGAGGATGAAAATGATTTTCTTCAGGCTTTAAATTAATACTCAGATTTAGGGCTGAACATTAGAAAATATAACGACAAATAATTCTCGATACAGAATATAGGAAACATATTGTGATAAAATTTTTGGCTGAACTGTCCTGTTCTACTTTGAAAGCTAATGTTGCATCTCACCCATGACCGCAACACTTTTCGTCAGTTTTTAGCTGAGCAGAGTGAACGGTCACTGCTTACCAAGCACGTGTTTATTAAATCATCTTATCACCCGAGGTTGTGGACCAGTCAGACAAAGAACAATAACTCCATGCAGCGGCTATAACACAGACTGTTGCATGAACTCTGAATTTTTATGGAGATTGGTTCCAAGCCACGCCAAGGTTGACATCCTTTTCCCATCTGAGAGTGTTGCAAATCATGTTTGCTGGCATGAAACTTGACTGACAGCCCAAGAGGCATGGCTACATCATGCCAGTTAAGAATAACGTCTGAGATGATCATCAATCTACGCATGAAACTCAAGGATTATCATGCTTATCACTCAAAATGTCCAGAGCAGATGTTCAGGGGCTGATGTGTGTATCTGCCAGAACTCAAGAGGGGGAAAAAATCCTCCTCATCTCGTTCCTCTGCATGTGTCTGGCCCTTTACCTGCAGTCTATAGAGGAGGCCAGGGTGGGGGGCGTGGGGGGGTAGTGAGCAGGTCTACCGGTCATGGTCCTGTTTCAAAGCGCATTATTGTAACAATATCTTTATCTGTGGATAAAGTCAGGTGAGTGCAAGCCAGGGAGAAGAGAATGAGTTAAGTGTGGGGCGTCTATATGGTGTGTGGTTGACCTAAATTTCAGAAATATCAGAAATATATCGGAAATTCAGTACTTCTAGAATCCTGAACATGTCTAATAAAGACTTGGATCACTTAAACAGTATGTAAACAGCAACAACTGTATAACTGCCAAGTAACAAGTGAGTGAAAATCAGCCAATTAAGCTATTACTGTTTGCATAACTGTTGTTAAAAAAAGTACTTTCCTTATGATTCTTTATAGTTTTATCAGTTTTTGCTAGATCATCTTCTATCCATCCATCCATTGTCTGAACTGCTTATCCTACACCAGGGTTGAGGGGGGTACTGGAGCTTGTCCCATAGGTCATAGGGTGAAAGGCAGCGTAACCTTTTCTGGGCAGGTTGCCAGTCCATTACAGGGCACTAGTGCAACTTGCTCCTTCAAATTTGTTTGCAAACATCAGAAAATCTAAAAACCATGATATACATAGTGAAATATGAAGATGTGTTTGAGTATCATGTTTTTGCAATGTAGGATGTGAAAATTTTATTGCACCAAACAAATGTTATGACAGAACTATTTTAAGAGAAATCACTTTATAATCAGTTTTTTTTTAAATAGGATACAAACAGTTTACACATCATTAATAAGCAGTTCTACACAAGTTATAACAGTTGTCATACATAGATACAGACTCACTATCTGACAAGATCTGGTGTTTTAATGGTAGTAGCATGCTGACTTCCTGAAGTTTACAGTTTAACATTCTGTCTGAGGAAGGGACAAGATCAGCTAGATCTGAGATCTTCCAAATAGTGAGTCTGTATCAATGTATGACAACTGTTACAACTTGTTTATAACTGCTTATTAATGATTTATAAACTGTCTACAAACTAATTAACAACCTGGTTATAAATCAGTTATAAACTCTTTATAAGCGTAGTCTTTTTGGAAAGTGGTACCAATAATTTGTGATCAAAAAACTGTATGAAACAAGAAACTGAAAATCTGAGTGTGTTTGAGAGCGAGGACCCTGACAGAGGGAGCGAAGAGAGAGTAAGACAGAAAGAAAGTTCACCATGAGTCCAGAGAGAAAGAAAGGCCCTTTTCTCTCCTTGTCTGCAGACGGCATCTTCCACAGGAAATGAACACAAGCCCTGCCTGAATCAGCTGGAGATCACACCCGCACTCTCTGCCTTTTTTGTTCCCAGAGAGAAAGAGAGAGAGAGAGAGAGAGAGAGAGAGAGAAGGAATATCTTTTCCTTCCCTTCACTGGATCATTTTCTGTGGACCTTTTTGCTCATCTCCTCAACCTCCATCTATCTCCATCATTTTCTTTCTCCTTACTCTGTTTCTCCTCCGCTGCACATCATTCTGCTGCTCTGTCGCTCAACTCCTGCAATGCTGCTTGCAGTGTTACCAAAAGAAAAGGAAGACGAAGAAAAACTGAACACCAGCGCGGCCAACAAAAGAAGCCTGAAACCTCACTCTCTCTCGCTTGCTCTCTCGCCCTCCCTCCCTCTCGTCTCCCCTGCTCTCAGAGCGTTCCTGGGCTGGAGTCTGTCCAGAATCAGTAATAAAGTGCTAAGCAGAAGACAGGAAATACTGGAGAAGTCGAACAATGTTATGACAATACTTATAACTTTTACAGTCGCAGCCCAGCTGCACATCTGCACAGCATCAGACGCTCGCTGGCCTGCACCAGAGGAAACCATTTTCACTCCTGGCATACAATGCCTCCAAACAGATGTTATCACTTTGCCAATAGGCCTTTTTGTTGTTGCCCCCTCCCCTCATCCCCCCGAAAGCACCACCCTTCTTCCCAAAGCAACCCAAAAAGTAAACATGGTGCAATGCATCCATTTTTCAAGAGCCGGAACGGGGCTCGCTCTAATTCCAGTGTGACAAGGGGTAGAGGGAGAAAACAGCATAATAGATGAATAATGGTGGCTGTAATTGATTTAGCATGAAGGAATCTGCGCCGGGATGCCTCACAGGAAGACGAGCCTGTCGTAGGGTTGCAACGCAACATGCAAAGGGGTGTGTAGAGCACGGTGACGCGCTCGCATGCCTGAGAGACAATCAACCGTCTGTGAAATTAGCACAGCCGGGACGTGCGCCGAGAAACCATGGGCCTGCTCAATTAGAGCTAGAGAAGCAGTGTCAGAGAAAAGCCACTTAAGGGATTTGGTGATATGTGGCCGGTATACCGATGTTTAATGGAGTGATGGAGTAAAAATAAAAAAAATCCCCCAAAATTGTAATTGATCAGCCATAACATGCTCAGTGTCTGAAATCAGGTTTCAGCATGACTGCTACTACTGTTTTCAAATATGCAATAGATTTGCAATACTCTAACATTTATGACTGATTTTGATTCCAATTTACACCCTAATTGGCTATTGGCTATATTTTGTTAGCCTTTTTATAAACTCAAGTTTAAATGAACGTTAATTGCTCAATACAGTAAATAATTACTCTTTAACAGGCCAAATATAAATGATTAAACCAAATTCCATTTGCCTATTTAAATAACATCAGAAAGTAAGAGATGCATTAGGTTAGTGTATTAGGTCAGGTATAACGGCTACAACATTTTGGTGCATGTGTAGCAGAAGCAATAAAGCCAGCTCACATTTACATATGAAAACCTGACAAAATCAATTTAATAAACTGACTCATTTACAATCATTGCCAATTCCAATCTTGCCCCCTCCTGATCACGCACCCCAACTCTTTTCTCCATTATTATAAATAACAGCATGCCACACAACGTCACCAACATAAGACACACTCCTTGAGACAACTTCGGTTTGAAGCAAGTATAAGATGAATTATGCATGCAACTTGAATGATGTTAATAGATCCAATTACTTGTTAGCTACAGTAGACTTGCAGCTCCAGGACACAACTAAAGAAACAAACTTCAGATGTTAAACATGTCCGAGCTAATCAACTGCCAAATGAAATAGGGAGAAAATTGTGTATGTTTTTTTTCAACAAAACCGTTCCTTTAAGCGCTGATATTCCTTTAGTCCTCACTGCAGAGGAGCTGGAACTGGAAAAGTATAAAACGGACTTAAACTGTATCCAAGATTCAGGGCCTGTCATTTAGAAATGCTTCCCAAGTAACTGCTGTCAAAGCCGTTTTCCCAAACTCCTATCATGAGGACAGACTGAAGGCGATTTTGCATTATATTGTCTGTGATTGGAAAGGCAGAAAAAAAGTCAAAATAGCTGAGCGTGTCTGCACGTGAGGATTTTGGTCGATGTGGAACAACAGACCTCCACGCTTTCACAGATGCTAAGCTCGGCTCCAAGGTTTATTTACATCCCATGTGGAACATGCAGCCCACCAAGTTTTTGCACCTTTTTGGAAACAAAGTTAATTAAACAAAATTGACCACAAGACATGCTTCCAGTTGTTGTTTTTTTGTGTGTGTATGTGTGTGTGTGTGTGTGTGGGGGTGGGGGGGGCGTTCTGGAAGAGAAGAAAGGGCTTACTCATTGTAGCCCTATGATAATGAACTTTTATTAGTAAAGCATGTCTAATCACTGCTGACATGGTGAGGCTGTTTTTTTGTCTTTTCTTCGTACATCCCCCTCCTGTTTTGTTAGGTTCACTCTGAGTTTTAGTTTAATCATAGCAATCCCACCCTGCTGATCTTTCCTCCTCTCCTCTTTTTGTTTATCATTAAATAAAGACCATGCCAGCATTCAGTGGGGATTAAAGCCAATTCTGGCTAAGAGGACCTTTCAATTCAATCTCTACTGCATTTGGAGGACAAACAAAGAGGAAAAAAAAATTTATCATTAATTTATAAATAAACAGCACTTATTCCTCCGACACCTAGGGGCTCGTGTAGGGCAGGCTAGCTGCGCTCAGCTGCACACTCCGGCATTTGTTCCAAGCATGTCAATATAGCTTGACCGTAATATAGCTCCAGTCTCTTCTCCGTCTTTAGACGAAGAACACGGGAGGATTATAATGACAGGAAGAAGATAACGACAAGTGCAATCTCGCTCCGTCACCAACACACAGCTCAGTTGATGGAGGGGTAGGGCTGGGGATGCAGAGAAAGGATGAAAAAAGGGAGGGAATCCCTTGAGGGTCAGTCTCAATACTGACAACTTTATGATATAAGTCAGAGTGAGGGCTGGTAGGCAACAGCTGCTCAGTGGTAGTCCATGCGATGCTCCGTCATTTGGAACAAGACTGCCTCACCCCCCCATATCTTCTCTTTCCTTTGGTCAAATCCATCATTTCTATAAAGAAAGGACCTCCCGAGTTGAGTCTGTGTGGCAATGGCTGTCAGTTACTGAGATATTAAGCAAACCTCTGTCCAAAAACAGTTGCCATTGGCTGACTCTGTACACATGTGTAATGCTGTAGTTTGATGCAGATTTAAAACAAGTGTTTCATTAGAAGGCAAGAAACGCAGACAGTGAGTTGAGATCAAGCCAAAGCCTGAGGTGGGGTCAAAGAAGAGTGGAGAGAGAGAGGGGGGGGTGGGAGACAGACAGAGAGAGAGAGAGAGAGAGAGAAAGAGAGAGAGAGACAGAGCATGTGCAAGAGAATGTGTGAGAGGCAGACAGAAAGAGAGAGACAGAGAGTGAGAGATACAGGATGAGAGACACACATGAAGAGAGAGAGAAGGACAGAGGGAGAGAGACAGAGGGAGAGGAACAGAGAGAAAGAGTGAAGGATAGCGAATGAGAGAGAGAGAGAGAAAGAGAGAGAGAGAGAGAGAGAGAGAGAGAGAGAGAGATAGACAGAGAAGCTACAGATGTGAGCAGATTTGCTGTTCACCATGTGCTCAAATTGTCTGGATAAATTCCACTCCAACCTACACACTGTTTACATTTCATGTCCACTTTCAGTACAACACCATTTATACTGGACAAGCACGAGGGTCAGTTTGGTAGCAACTACAGAAAAGAGATAAGACATGCTGAAAAAAAAATCTTTATGCTAATACAGTGCTTAACAGAGGCAGAGCAGATCCATAACATGCCATAATCCTCTGAAATGTCAACGCCGGCCTCGTGCACAGCTGAAGCGGTCCACTGGGGGATTACTCTACTGCAAGTGCAAAAACCTCACTTAACACAAATCTTTGAGTAGAGAAGGTAAACAGTAAGTACACACAACAGTATTATACACTCCTATTTGACAACGCACACCTGCCTCTCCCTCTCGTGCACACTCTCTCCCTCCAAACTGATATCAAAAACATCAGCCCACACAATAAATAAAACTCCACACGTTGAAAAATACCAAGTGCAAAGTAACTGAAGCTGAATGCTCAAAAATATCGCAGCCAAAGCCAAAAATGTAACAATCACAATATTTTGGGGGGCTAAAAAACTAAGCAGACTATCACTTACAATACACCGACATGTGTATTGTAAGATCCAGTTTTCTCCCTTTCCATTATTCATACAAATCCTACTTTAGTGGTAAAATCTCTCCTTTGTGGAGAATCTACAAAAACACATATTCATTATTATTATTTATTATTATTATTATTTTTTAAGGAGTTAAAAACAACATCATGTTCCACTCTGGGAAAACTGCCACAAAGACAATAAGAAATCTACCTAATGGCCCATACCTTTTGACAATATGCTGTTTTAATCATTTTCAGTCAATATAAGTAATATAGATATTACTATAAATATTATTTATTCATATCTAGCAACATTATTTATTAATATTTGCCCAAATATATTCAGCCTCCCTGTCAATTATTATCAGCAACAAAGTTTACTACCACCTGTTAAAGATCGGTATAGTGTATCAATCACTGGCCGTATCCAATTACATCATCCTGTCTCTCAGCCCTAATCCCAGTCTGCATATTGCAGTAAACAAACACAGTGCTCCGACTCAAGAAACCCACTCATGCAAGCTTCTGCCCAAGGTAACTTACCTTGACCATTATCAAGCAGCACTCACAGCATGAAGGCCATGAAATCCCTGGAAAACCTTGTTATATCACATATCAATGCTTCCAAACACACAATCAGCCAAGCCCTTTACAATTTTCTCAGCAGGCTTGCAAGTCAGTAGATGACTCAGTCCATTTATGACTCCTCACAGGTCTACAACACCTCGACTCTTAAAACAGCTACTGCATATCAGAACTCTGTTTTTTCAGTTACAGCTTCGTGTCTGATAACGCGGCATGTGCCAATACTCGTAAAAAAGAAGTTTGTGTAAGTCTACCTGCAGATGCTTCCAGAGTCCAGCTATTTGACAGACAGAATGCAACTAAACAAAGTGGCAGCCAGTGGCAACAAAACCAGTGACTGCATAGTATACAATATTGCAAAACACAAATCGCAAATGCCATCTACCAAAATAACCAATAAAACAGAAAGCTGTTTGAAAGTTGTTTAATTAGAAACTAATTTGTTTTGCCAAAGGAAACAGAAAGCTGTTTAGATCTTGACCACTTGCTGAACAACTGACAATAGCCAGTCTCATTTTTTAACCCCTTGGTGAGATGTCATCACTCCTCAGCTTCAAATGTTTCAGGTGTTGTGCCAAATGAGATTTTCAGTATATAGACAAATAGTTCTGAAAAAAAGAAAGAAAACCCCCCCAAATCTACTCATCATAGCAAAAAATACTTGGAAGAAAAAATCCACAGTAGAGCTTGCAATATGACAATATTTTTCATTACTATTCTGAATTACATCACAATATGTGAGTGGGCTTTTCTGATCATTTAATCGATATCATCAATGCTTAAATCACATTATAAAGAGAGCAGAATTAGGACTGTTTTAAGGGCTTTAGTGCAGAGCAGTGTGTTAACTGTTGAATAATAATCATTTATTTAAAAAATCATATAATTTTTAAATATGGCAGCACTGGTTTTGTATCATAAATATTGTATCATATTTTTGTCAGATTGCCCACCACTAGTAAATAACTGTTTTATGTTAACAGAGCAATTGTTCTTTTTAATTAGATATAAGCAGTGAAATTTAAAATCAAATGAAGGTGTCTCCAAACATTTGACTCCAAACATCTTACCCAGCAGTCTGGCAGAAATAAGCACTCCTAACACTTGCATTCTGTCTAGCAGGTTTCCCATGTGCATTTACTCTCAATGGGCATGTATTATTAACAAGCCATCCTGATCCTGACACATCAGTGCGAGTGCATACCGTCACAATGAATAAAATAAATGAATTTCAAGTGAGTGAATGAATGGATTATGAATCAAAGGAGCACGATGTGATGAGTGAGTTATATGAAAAAGACTTGAAAGGAGTTTGCTTTCCTCCCTCCTGAAGGAGAAGAGGCATTGTTTTGAAAGCTCCCTTCTTACCGCTCCACTGTGAAAACGGATAGTGTGCCTCCCAACCTTTATTTTGACAGACTGGAACAGGGAGGAAAAAAACAGAAAAGGAAAAAAGGATTGGCAAAAAAGAAGTTGTGTATAAACCTATTAGCCCCCCCACCCCCACCCCCCACTCCCCCATTTCTCAATCTGCAGGCTGTACATAACCCTTCCTCTGGCCTGCAGGCCCAGTACCCACACACAGGAGCTTAAGAGCTACACAGGGAGGTAAAAAGGAGGATTGAGTGTATAGTCTTTCCATTCAGCCGCGGCTTTGTGGAGTTCCAGTCGAAGTGCATGCACACATGTATCATTTCTGCGCTGATTAAAGAAGAGCGATGGGTTCACAGTGAAGACTTTAAGCAGAGCGGACCTCCAGCTGGAACGCGATAAGGAACGAAAAAAAAAAGGAGGGGAAAAAAATGTTGAAACATGTTTTTCTCTGTGTTTTAATCTTCTCTTTCTTGTAATGTAACACTGGCTATGGGGCTTTTGCCTTGAAGCTTTTATTCGAAACACATGTTCGCTCTCGTCTTTTAAAAAACGCTGCTTTATCGCTCCATCAATCTGGAGACACTAGCTGATTCATTTTCGGCATGGCAGGGGCTTCGCATGTTTGTGTGCGCATGGCTCTTTGCTGTAGGTGCTCTATTACATAAAAGCATGTGTACATACACCCGAATGAGACCCTGAGCGGGCACTTAACCATTTCAAGCAGCAGCTGGTTTAAAGAAATGCATCGTTTAATGCAATTAAAAATCTTAAAGTAAAACTCGCATTTTAGCACTGTGAGGCAGAAAACAAGCAGGTCAAACGAAAGTGTATAGAAGTGGATGCATGATGAGGGAAGCCATACAACGTGACCGCTTGAAATAAATCAGCTCCCTGCATCCACATGGTCCGTGCAGCGTAATGAAACACCTGAGTTGCTAAGCGTACCGTATACAGATGGCAAACACATGTGCAGCTGTTGACATAAGCACTTCTCAAAATACTCCTATTTTACTTGTGAATACCCCGTGCATGGAAATGTGTGCTATATGTCATTTAGAAGGCATGTGAAAATGCATTACTCAAGCCATTAGTTTTAAACTGTTAAAGAGATATTACAAAACATAAGGTACACGACAGTATAATCAAGTTAAAAATGAGCAAACTACTTGGAAGCAAGTGATGCCTCTTATGTGTTTGCCTCTTACCAGTCTAAGTCAATAAAGACGTCCATAAGGCTCAGCAAATATGCTACGACATTACATATGGACTGTATCCTGAAAGGGCTGACCATGTTAAGGCAACCTCTGGAGAGAGAAGGCAGAAGGAGTGAACCTCTAGGCAAGGGGACTAATTTCTCTTCTCTCTTCAATTATTCATCCATTCATTTTCTCTGAGCGTGCGGGTCCGCAGCACTGGAGGCGCGCCAGGCAACAGAAACCATATTCCCTTTTAACGTGCAATCCAGTTGTCATGTGGCCTAATTAATAGAACCAATTGTAATTAGTCAATTAAAGGTGACAGAGACTGATGCTAAAGGCCTGATTGTAATTCAGGGGAAGTCACGGGCTAGCAGGGCTTGTTTCATTTGAATGGGCCAAATGGAAAGCGAATAGGACGGCGCTTTCGAAAGCCTGTTTGATTGCTTTGAGCTGCGCAAGTTAAAATTTCTGTTACCAGGCAAACTCGAATGAAGGGTTGTTTAACCTACCAATGTCAGCCAACGCAATTGGCCAAGGTAAACTGTGAAACACTGGCTGGTTGTTACAGCGAATGTCCTTGCATAGCACCTGCTTCCATAGCAACGACGCAAACTCATTTGAGAGAATCATGGCGGTCCTGTCTTTTCCAAGCCCGGATCCTTATAACGGCACCTCATCATAAGCATAAACATGCTTTAAAAGAGTCACATGACGAGAATCAGATGACGAAGGGTAAATCATAAGGGAATTAATAAATCAGGAGAACAAGGAAAGAATCTTGACATTACACATTAAATGTATGGAAGAGCTACTAAATAAAGCAGGCTTTAGCTCAAATAAATCTTGCTTTGACCCAAATCATCTGGTATTACATTAACTGTAATACAAAGAAAATCCAGTTATAAGTAAATGGTAGCCCTGGCAGAGTGGGGCAAAACTTGAAATATGAGTCTGAACCAGAGGGGAGAGGACATTTCGTGTGAGAAAAAGAGTCTTAGCACGTTAAATACATGAACAGGATAATAAATAAACCAAGCCAAAGAGTATGTGCTCTTTACATAAAGCTTTCCTTTGGTCCATTAAGAGTTCGTCCACAAGTGAAGATAAAGAAATAGGAAAGAAAACAAAGCTGATGGTATATATTCTATGCGGTAATGTAGGTTTTAAGCAAATTGTGCCAGATCTCGAGGCTGAATGCTATTTTGCCAACAAGACGGGCATCTTTGAAGCCCATGAGGCCACAGTGCTGGGAGAACTTTTAGGGGATATGAAAATACTGCTTTCAGCAGCAGGGCTTGTCTGGCATCAATCAGCTTTAGTTTAAAGACCACAGGGCATTTTTTTATTTTGCTCTGATAAAATATGGCTGCAAGTTAATGTTACTGTGTGGTTAGTTTGAATGAAGATAAAAACAGTATGTGTGTATATATACATACATATATATATA
>JBBJLS010000140.1:13234374-13254827 GCA_037577275.1 Bryconaethiops microstoma | reverse complement strand
TCAAAGACAGAAAGTTAAAGTGAGACAGAGAGAATGAGAACAAAGAGGAAGAGAAACAGACTGGGAAAAAGAGAGAAAGAGAGAAAGTGAGAACAAGAGGATGACTAGTGGAGGCAGTGTGTGTATTTCTATGACCAATTTGAGTCCAACACCTCTGCCTGATAATCTGCCCTGTTTCCATGGCATTGGCCTTGAGGGCTGCCTGAGGAATTTCTGCTTTATACACACACACACACACACACACACACACACACACTTATCATAATGAATTCAGACCCAGCAGCAGAGATGTAAAACAACAGAAAGAAGCACAGCTCCTTGTCAGCGACGCTATGTGACATTGTCCGAGCACCTGATTGGAAACATCTTTTGTACGCATCATAAAAGGTTTTGTCGCCAAGTGTTGTGTTCAGACTGTCCAAGTATAGAGTAGTGTCAGTCTGTGGCAAAAGCTGTTATACCACACTAACTCTTTCACAGGTTTCAGTCTATGGCTGGCCAAGAAGAGCAAAAAACAAATCACAGTATCATCACTATAGTCATATTAAAACCTCATAACTCTTCAGTGTTGTAATGTCATTTAAAATGACAGCTGCTTTTCACAGTTAATGTTTCATGACAAACAGACCAACAGAAACGATCCAAGGTCTTTTTGATTAATGTGCATTATAATGAAGAATATTCTGTTCTATTGCTACTGTTACCTTTTTTAACAGCAATATATACAGCAACAATATATGTATATCCCTACTGATAATTATCAGTAATTATTGCATTACAATATATGTATTTATTTCCTAAATGCCTTTTTTACACTCCAAAATGTCAAGATTGAAAGGAGTATTAAATAAAAAGGTCATGTAAAACTGCATTAAAGAAAAGAATAGTATCATTCGAAATATAAAAGTATATGAGTTTGATAACTATCATGATCATTTTAACAACCAGAGCAACATTAGCCTCATATTAGGTCCTGCACACCTCCCATCTGCACTGTGGTGGCTAAAGAGGAGGAAATGGCCCTGACTCGTATCAAGCGAGGCACAGACCCAAAGCCAAAGAAGCCTGGTCATATTCTGTTCCGGAACAGAACCATGCTCCATTACCTTCTAAATCTGGACACAGTCAGGCTGCCACAGGATGACTCGGTGACTCTCCGATTCCTGGCAAACACCTCATTAGAAATCCTGCAGCCGTTCTCTCTTCATCTCAGCCTAATCCAGACACCCCCTTCAGCCGGTACATCCCCTCCTCCCTCTGCTCTCTCCCCTGCTTCAGTGAGCCCAAGCTGGCCTGGAGGTGCAGACCCTGCACAGTCTCAGCCAGACAGCCCTATCTCAGCAGACAGCACGGAAAAGGGGAGACTGTTAGTGGCTCTCAGTGAACTGGCTGAGGTGGTGGCGCCTGCCATTTTTGGAAATGCGAGTAACGAGTGGCCTGCTGTTGACTGGGAAAGGACACATGGACATCCATATTCATAGAAAGATCCCTGCACCTGAGAGAGCGGATACATACACACCAAAAAATTACAAATGAGCGATCAATATGGGCATACCTGCCTACATGCCACTATGTGCGTATGTTTGTGGTGGGGCGAGAGACGCATGCTACATTCCTGCATCATTAATCAGGCCAGCGCTAGCTATGGTCATACTCACTGTCTGACTAACATAATCCAGTGCTTCATGTGTGACGTTCATTTGTAATCATTTCCCACACTCCTGAGGGAAGTCTTCTTTTTCATCTGCTCAATCAAATGAGCAATCAAAAAACAAGCATCAAACCTCCTGAGTGAAAACTGTTATTGATGTCCAGTTTTGCAGGATTGATTTCATTTTCACCTTCACCATATTTTCCTTTTTAATTACAGGGGATCCTTGAGTTACGAGCGACATATGACACTTCGAGTCTACGACGCTTGCGTGGCTGAACTAGTACGCTTATCTAAGCGCAAGTGTTCTGTTTGTGTTGCTTTGATTGGTGACTTTTCGGCCTTTATCATGGCTTCTTAACGAATTTATTTACAATTTTTTCTGTACTGCACAGTATATTTGCGTCCTATTCCTTATGTTTTGAATTTACAACTGTGTTAAGATAGGTTATTAACTTACGACTAGCGCGTGTTTCAACTTACACCAAAATGCGGGTTACATCACTGTCGTAGGAATGGATCTCCGTCGTAACTTGAGGACCCCCTGTACAAGCAATGGGGAAAAAAACGAAGAGGAAAAACAATCTATATTAAATTGATCTCGGTTTACTTAATCTACACTTAACCTTTCTTGTCAATGGGATGGCAAATTCAATTATTATTTTAAGCTTGATCTGCCTAACAACATCTTCTTATAGCCAAAGATGGGCCACTCGTAACCTTTTCTACACCTCTAACCTTTGTTCAAGTGTGCAGGCTAAGTGCAGACTATCCCTGAGTAGCTCGTACTGTAGCCCCCATTTGCACTTCAGATACTAAGTACCAAGAATTAGAAGGGATTGTTCCTCTGATGCAGTTTGAGACAAAGAACAGCAGTGCTCAATGGCAATCAATGGCACTGGCTGATATAAAATACTTCTAAGTGATAGAGGCAGTAGAAGTAGTAAGTTCAGCTAAAACAATCTTTTGTTTGAGATTCAGCAGACGCAGAAGCCATCCTCAGCTCACAGTGACTTTCCCACACAGTGGAGTGGCAAGAGGGACATCTGTGGGGAGTTCAACTTGGAGTGGGTGAAGTGTGGATTAAGCCAAATACCATCTCAACACAAGCAGCTTACCACGAGAGGGTCGCCCCTTCGGGGGAGAGAGATGAAAAGAGGGAGGTGAACGGTCTCGAATTAAAGCCGTAGTTTGGCAAGAAATCAAATTCACACAAATTATATCCTACTTTCAATTGTACTCAATCGGTCAAGACAAGTCTGGGGTTCAGAATTTGCTTTGCACGGAATCTACAATCCTAATGTAGTCAACAAGTAATAGAAGCCTGTCGTGCAGATGACATGACTTGCTTCAAAGTGTATCTCTCAAGTACACGCCACTTAAGTACACGCCACTTAACGACGCCATATGACACCCTGTTTTCTATCAGCCAGACAAAAGTAGGGCTAGGAAGATTAATAATTTAATAAATCCAATAAATATCACTACTGTTATTTTAAAGTAATATTCAGTATATCTAGGGCAGGTCCAGTGTTTATACCAAAGAGGGGCAACAAAGCACAAGGCCCTTTCACATTAACAATTAATGCTGTTGTATTTTCACTCAATTTCACTCGCTTAGAGCTCTGAACTGAAGCAGTGCCTCAAACTCCACATAGACACACACACACACACACACACAGGTCTTATTTTTCTTTTTTTTGTAATGTCTGAGTCATACTCAGGCAAAAAAGGGTAACTTTGTTGCTGTTATGATATGATATGACAGTTATGATGTTACAAGTTAAGCATACAGGTTGCAGTGCTAATTGGTGGGGTATAAGATTCCATTATTTTTTAGCTACTTTGGCCAAATATGTCTTGGCTGACTGAATGCATTTAGGTCAATAATAACAAATAATTTTTTTGACAAATACCTCATTACTAAAGGTTTTCAGGGACTTGAACGAGGTACAAGGTACAAGGACAGGCCATGCTTCAGCATCCGTAAAGTACCGCTTGTTCTGTAAGCCTGGTAGACATGTTTTTCTCCCAAAAGAATCTCAGCAGATACAAGAGCGACTGGCAGGAGGGCAGCCAGCACTGATCCCCTTCTCCACAACAATGAGGTTAAAAATAAGAGCAGCAGTTCAGGGGGGGCCCGACACAGCCGGACTTATTTTTTCCTGCTAGATCTTCCAGGGGTCCCATTAAAGGCAGAACCCATCTCTGACACACACAGACGCACACCCGCACGCAGCTGTGCCCAGAATACTTCAATGCTAGCACGCTATACTGCACCCAAATGGGACGGCTATGTGAGGACAGCTCTCACTGCAAGGCCATGCTTTACATTTGACCAAATAAGACAGACGTAAAAGCCATACAGAGTTTCAAATAGTTTCTTTATATCAACAAGGCCCTCGCAAGACACAGTATTCCTGCATCGCATGCACAAATGGACAGGGAGAAAGAGAAAAAAAGGGCCGAAGCGATGAGGCAGCAGTTTGTTCGCCGAGCAGGAAACGGTGCCTTGTGCAAACACGGCTGCAGTCTGCGGTAGTCCAAGCCCATGGGCCAAGCTTAGCAAACATGGAGGAAGCTCAACATCTGTATCCATGAACAACCTGTTTGTAAAAACACACAAGTCCCTAATGAGGCCCTCTATAAAAGTGAAAATGAACACCATGTTTTCAGAGCCTCGCACTTTCCAAAGCCGGCGTGCTCCAGCAGGGTGGAATGCTGAGAATTGTGCTCACATTTGTTCAGGAATGGCTTTTACAAGCTTCTCAAGAACTTCTGTTGGAGGGTCAGAGCCTGGCTCGCTTAAAGTGTGGGATTCTGGCTCTCCAGACCTGCCGACAGTACGCCTGGGAGAAAAAACGTGTAGCAGTTCCTGCCACTGCACGCTAAATCTGCAGTCCACAAAACACATGTTGTATATATTTCTTTATGCGTTTGTAAATGCTGCACAAAAATGTATTTTTTTGATATTTTTACTCATAATTTTTACTGTTTAGATGTTTCCTCTTTTATGGGGGAATTTAAAAGGGAATGTCACTAATTTTTTATTGTTTATAATTAGCTCTGGGTAATTTAGAGGACATTTGCAGAAATGCTAGTATTCTCTGCAGCTGGAGAAATCGAAAAAGTGAAATAATCATCGTTGGATGACATGATACTGATGGAACTCCTGGCACATCCTCCCGAGCAGCTCCACAAAACTTTCTCACTCAGCAGTTGAACCAATGAAACTTGTCTTAGAACCTCATTTCCTAGTTTAAAAATTATATCTCCTACTTGGTACAATACCATGCAGTAAATGTCATGGTTCCCACCAACTGCATTTCATAACAGAAATATAAGTAACATCAATACATTTGAGCAGGAGTCAGTGAGAAGACATGCTTTTTGTTTAACAGGACATTTTGTTTACATTTATGTTAAAATGCTAGAAATGAAAGTGAAATCCGAGACTAAGATAAATCAAAGCAAAGCACACTTTTCTCTGCGTACCGATATTCACAAAATCACATGCATCTGTAGGGAATCTCTAGGTACCTCGACATTCCATTTCAATTCAGGGTGCCAATTATGGAATAATTCTTTACAATTTATCTTTTGATAATTTTTTCTTTTATCTTTTTTTAAAGTCTACACTTACTGGCAGGAGAAGATCACTATGCAGCTAAAAATCCATTTGCCACACCTTGTACGCCATGTACGATCATCTAACGACACCATTCTGAAAGTCTTCAGAACCAACGTCTAAGACTAAGAACAAATCAGAGACAAAAATATTCTGATAGGCTTGGAACAGAAAGAAATTTATACATAGCAGAGGACATGGTTGATTGTTATGGGTCCTTTGTCTGGCAAATCTCAAGTTGGCTTTTACTTTTTCTTCAGACTGTTCCCAACTTTCATACTCTGCACAGTGTCCTCCTCATTTCTCAAAGGAGCTTACAGGATGTGCCACAGGTGCAAGAGTGTGATTTCATCTGATTACAGTACTACCCCCACAGTACTTTTTTTTTATCATTTCCAGATACAGACATCTTCCATTTCTACATCTTTTCTATACAAGATGAAATAACGTTACTGAAAATATGTGAAATTCTGCATCATAACCCCTTAATGAAGGTATAAAAACATGAAAATTCCAGGAAGAAAAACTTCAAATTGAAAAAATAGGCCATTCTGCTTCCTTCAACATGTCTCTATCTGTCTAGTCTCTTGAGGTGAGCGCTCTAGCACTGCTTGGTTAGACACCATCAATGCCACGTCACAAATTAAGCTGCCAGCGCCGCTGACTAGCACAGTTTCTATGGCAGCGTGGGTAAATTCCCAAAGGCTCTGGGCTCTCTCTCTCTCTCTCTCTCTCTCCCTCTCTGTCTCTCTCTCTCTCTCTCTCTCTCTCTCTCTCTCTCTCTCTCTCTCTCTCTCTCTCTCTCTCTCTCTCTCTCTCTCTCGTTGCCTAGGCCAGGCCCTTGAGCCAAAAGCCTGGGAGATAAGCTGCTAATAGGAAACAATCTACAGTTAAAGCACACATTCCTCAGTCAAAGCATCTTTTAATAACAAAAACAGAGTGCCCCCCCTCCCCTCTTTCTCTCCCTCTTTCACCCGGTCCACATGGCCCCTCTGTAAACAAAGCAGTGGAGTGAGATAGGAGGGAGACAGACAGAAAATAAAGGGGGAACACCATGGGAGCAAGCGTAAGAGTTTTTCCTGTTATTGGATGGGCAAGAGTGAGTGAGTGAGATAGAAAGTGAGAGAGAAACAAGGAAGGGAAAAAAGTGAAAACAGCATAAAGGCGAGTGCAGAGGCATGCTACTACCTGAGAAGGACACAGAATACAAAAGCGCAGTTAAAGGTGTGGCCCTCAGGCCCAGAGGCTGTGCAGGATTAAATGATTAGAGAGGGAAGAGAGAATGAAACAGGCAGTGAGCAGACAGCCTGCTGAAGCTGGTTACAACAGTGGGCGCACAGCCATGTACACAACACACACACGTGCATGCAGGCACATGCTCATGCAGTGTATGTATATATACACACACAGATCGGCCACAACATTAAAACCACTTGCTTAATTTTGTGAGTATCCCTCTTGTGCCGCCAAAACAGGTTTGAGAAGGCAAGACCTCAGGACTACCCATATATGCTCGATAAGATCGAGATCTGGGGAATTTGGAGGCCAAGTCAAAGCTATTCCTGAATATAAAGTAGAGGGCAATATGCTGACAGAAAACAGCAAGCTGTTAGGCACTTTGTGTTCTGACATCTTTCCCTCATAGCTAAAAATAATGACATTTTTGAGCAATCTGTACTACAGAAGCTCTTCTGCGAATTTGGACGTTACCCTTTGCTCCCCATGTGTATCAATGAGCCTTGGGCGTCCGTGGCCCTATCGTTGGTTCACCAGTTCAAGGGCCATCAGCTCTTCACACTTGCCCATTTTCCATATTATTTCAGCTGCTCAACAGTTCAAGGTCTCTTTTGTTGTATTATTGACCTGTGGCGCATCACGAAACAAAATCGGTGACAAGTCATCGGTGACAAGTCTGGACTGCAGGCAGGTCAGTTAATCATCTGGACTCTTGTACTGCAGAGCCATGCTCTTGTATTACATACTGCATGTAATTTGGCATCATCCTGCTGAAATAAACAAGGCCCCACTGAAAAAGACTTCTGGTTGTCAGCATATGTTGCTCGAAAACCTGTATAAATCATTCAGCATTAATGATGCCTAATTCTACACGTAAACTACCCTTGCCATATGCACTAATGCGCCCTCATGCCATCACAGATGCCGGCATGTGTTTTCTCATACATTTAGTATGTTGTCTTTGCTCTATTTTCAAATGGCATTCTGTGGCAAGTTTATGATCAAACCAATAAGGGTGGTAGTCTTATTACATCAACATGCTCTCACACACACACACACACCAGATAATTTGACTATACATCCAACTCTGTGCAATTCCTTTACACTTCAGTAGCATTCACCATGTCTAAGCTTCATAAATGTCAGGATTCATCAAATGGCAATTATCATTACTGACTGAACTCCCAGATGTGCTGACACACAGTGAGAGGTGGGAAGCTGTTGTGGGTCCATCTTGTTGTGATTACACTTGTACTCATGTCGGTAATTGTAACTTGTGACTGCCTGCAAGCTGTTTACAGACATGTGCAATCACGCATATGGACCTGCCCGTTTCATGTCAGGCAGGTCGTGCTACATGTGGTAGACAGAAGCAGAATGCAAGATTTCTTGCCTTTCACTGTGTGATTCACACCATCACCGTTTCCAAGCAACCATTCTAAACAATCAGACATCCCACTTTATACTTATCCCCTCTTGAAAATTGCCTCGTACCTATTGAGCTGTACTCCCTCAAAGCCCCCTCACACATAATCTCCACACCTTGGCAGCTATTGCATTTGGGTGTGCCACTGAATAGTGATAACAGACAAAACTGCCATTGCAATCATCGGCTCAGTATTTAGATACAGTGGCCAAATAGTGGGACGGTACATTTTTCCCCCTCTTCACAAGAGAAGCAGTTATAGCAGCTAATGAAGCGTAGCTGCTAGCGTCAGCGCTCATGCTAATATTATGCCATGCACACCTCAAACGCCACCTGCATTGAGAAGTATGAAAAATGGCATTACTGAAAATAAGCATCTCCAAAATACTTTTGATGTAAGCAAAACAGGAAGCAAAACAATGACTATAACTGAAGGCCTTGTGATTCTCTTCCTTGCTCTTAACCAACGGTCCACTGCTAAAACTAACTGCTCTGGGGGCGTCTTTCTTCTCTTCAGTGTGAAGTGGCCGTTTTGAGCCTGGAACAGTTTCTCCACTGTCTGTGGATAAATCTCTTTGGTAAATAGCTCTAAGGCCCTGCTAAGGAATATTGTATGGATCAAAGAAGTCGTGTCTTCCTGTGTAAAAAGCCTAGGCCACAAGCTTGCTTGTTTGTCTAAAACAATTAAGGCTTGTATGGGGGGTAGGGGAATGTGGGGGTCCCTGACAAATAGCTACCAGCTGATAGCGCTTTGGCAAATGCTGGAGGGGGCCATCAGGGTAAAGGAGGGGTGCGGACTGGAGACGGAGGTCCAAATTAACGATTGGTCAGGGTCCGAAGCCCGTCTAATCTCAGCCAATTGCTCCCTAATTATGCAAGGTGCTGCCAATTTGGGCTGTCGAGCAAATCAGGGCCAGTGTGCATTCGTCTTTCTCCAGAGCCTGGTCATTATTCGAGCTGATCTCATTTTCACACATGGAACCAATATGCCGTCCAGATGTTCATTTGCAGCCGGGCACGCAGCAGAACGACTCATCTACACGCAAAGGCACCCACCCCCCCGACCAGAGCTGCTGTCTGACACCACGGCCCGAGCGCCACAGTGCTACACAGGAGGAATGAAAAGAAAGAAAAAAGGGGTTGGGGGTGGGGGGCTCTGTTAATATTGCTGTCAGGTCAATGACTTGCATGGCACATAGCTAAAACAGAAGATTTACTGCAGTCGAGTGAAGAAAGAGAGTTTGGACCGCTGTGGTCAAACAAGCAACTGACGGTACTTTGGTCACCAAATCAAATGCGTAATTCATGTAAACGTTCAAATTGCACTGCCGAGGGAGCCCCCCCCCCCCCTTTCTACCTCTCTTTTCTTTTCCAGGTCATAAATAACTCAGTTTGGGTTCTGGTTTCAGCCCCCGCTTGGATTATTAGGGCCACCTGGCTGATTCTGGCAGGACTAGTGGGGCGGGGCCCCAACTTTGAGTGACGCGCTGCATAGGCAATCGTTTCCTTATTACCCCAAGGCACAATCTTTTGTGACATGCCGTCAATCCACATTTAGTCTTGACTCTGCATTCGGTATTTTAAAGGCCTACATAACAATGGCTGAGGGGGGAAAAATGGGACAAAAATGTCTCATTTTCCTCAGCCATTTTGTATCAGCCATACATAATCTCCTCGGCCCAGATTGGCAATATTAGAGAGGGAAAGCGATTAATGTGGTTTTCATAAGCAGAATAGAGCCTTTGTGAGAGAAACGTATGATAAAATCCTCCGTAATCCACAGACCCTGTGTTATGCCACTAAAAAAGGGCCTTGTCGTGGATAATAGATTTCGCTACACAGGATCAGATCCAATCTGTGTGGTGATGAGATATGGTTACAGTTGTCTTATCTACGGTTTGGTGGAAAAGAGTTGGATTATCTTTAAAACATGAGCCATCTCCATATTATTGCGGAATGAAATGGGGCAGGAGAAAGGTCTCCCACTGGGGAGGGGAAAAAAATCAGGAACTGAATCAGGACAGACAAGATGCAGATCATGAGTGTTCCACAAAAAAACATCAGCACATACAGGTCGGTTTACATTACCTCCAACCGAACTAACCGCACAGTTCCCGCACACCATGACACCAATACAGTGCAGCAAAAGAGACGTCTAGACCCATTGAATTTAATGAGTGATTCACATTAAACACAGCACATTATATAATTAAAGTATAAAAATAACTTCAGTTTCCATCCAGTCGCATATTGAATTATGCCAGCAGACGACGCGTCGGGGTGCCCGTATTTTGCATGGCACATCCTGGCCTAGATAATGTTACTCTGTTTCATCCTATATTTTGCTTGGTTTTGAATGTAAATAAGTTAGAATGGGAGGCCTGGGTAGGCATGCTTTATAATCATTACAAAGCACACGTGGGTGGTAAGAAGGCAGGTTGCTGGCCTGCCATCTATCCGTGTGTTTAGCACACCGACTAAACAGAGGAATGGAGAGAGAAAGTAGGAGAGAGAACAGGGATGATCCGCTAATCTACTATTCAAATGAAAAGATACGGGAAGCCACTGGACTTTTTTCACCTACACTCTCAAAAAAAACTAACATTAAAAGGTGCAAACACTGTAATTGTGCTGTACCCTTGATGGTCTTCAGCTAGGGAACATTATTACACCATGTTTCTATACAGTTGAGCTGATCTTGATTCCAGGCTCTATATTCTTTTTTCTATTTTAAAATGTTAAGTAATGAAAAGGTACGAATATGCCCTTTTGTTCACGGAATACGCGTTGTAGTGTACCTTTAAAACTCATTTAAAGTGCTCAATTGGACCATAAGAACTGTGTGAGGGCCTAAATAAGATGCCTTGAAGTGAAGAAGTATTCATGAAGAGAATCAGAACATGATGCAAATAACACAGCAGTTTATTTCACACATTAAGGATCAGTAAAAATCAGTAGCTGCGAAACCATGGGAAGATACATAAACGAGGCACTGATTTTTTAACCAGTATTGTACAAAATGGACTTGCCATCGGCAGAGGGCCCTGATTTCAGATGAAGCAGGATGTGATCGTGGCACATGCACATGACTTACCTCCGATGACTTTAAACACAGTTTGACCATTATGGCCCATGGAACAGTAAACTTTGCACATGGCCTCACCATCTTTTCCATTATATTTCCAGTACAGGACAGCCAAACCCCAGAAACAGAGCATACACACACACACACACTCACACACACACACACACACACACACACATATACACACACCCCACCCACCTCCGCCCAGCCTGGTCTGGCCTGGCCTGGCCGGCTGCACAGGGGTGTCAGTTTGTTTCTGCAGCAGTCAAATTTCCCATCATCCCATAGACAAAAATAAACAGGGGCGTCCTGGAAGGCGGTTGAAACGGCTCACTGTATTCCACCCCCTCAGACGGTGAGGTCATCCGCAGCGCTCCTCTGGCCTGCAGACTGGGGCAGGTACTCACATCTCTTTTTTTCCCCTCTCTTTCTCTCTCCCCCGCTCTCTGCCCGTAAAATGTGGCACTCTGTTCCAGAATTCGGCTGCAAGTGGCGCTGGAAGCTTTTCCACTTCCTGTCTAAGCCGCTAGTGAGCAAGCATGAGCACACAAACGAAGTGGGACGCACCGTGGCAGAAATGTAAACATGCACACAACACAGCGACAAACAAAACAACCAAATGTAGCCATGTCCGGAGGAAAAACTAATAAAGCACTGAAGAAGCATTCTGGAACCTGGAGGGAAAAAAATAAAACGAAATAAAGCAGCCAAAGGTTGAAAACTGTTTACACTGACGTTTCAGCAGGCTAACAAGACACAGAGCCAAACAAAGGAGCGCACGTACGCCCACACGCGCGCAGCGACAGCAGCGTGGCGTGAGCTGCTGTGCCAGGCTGATCAGTACAGTGTTGTAACACAGATAGGCTGCAGTTGTGTGGTGTGAAGAAATGTGTCATCCTTCCCTCAGTGTCTCTCTTCACTCTAGCGAAGCCTCTCAGGACACCACAAAAGAGCTGCGCTTAAGGCCAAAGTGACCATACCAGAAATGTACAATGCCAGTCAGAAGTTTCAGGACATGTTTGATTTTCACTGATATGCCACGGTTAGATCAATCATAAAGAACCTGGCAATAAACAATAAAGTACCTGGCAATAAACTTTCATGAATGGAAAAGTCACTGGACAAGTGATAAGTGCTGGAGATGGGTTAATTAATGTTGGAATGGGAAAGTCACTGGGCTAGTCAGATAATTGTCAGATGATTTACGGTTTACCAGTGGCTGTATAGCTTTGAAGCTCACAGTCGTGGCAACAAAGCTGAGGTAAATGTGAAGTGGAATGTGGAAAAAGCTGGAACTGATTGCATTTAAGGTAAAAAAATATCTTTACTCCAGACATTAACATAGTCTAGGAACTTGAGAGTGGGTTTTAGAGGCTGTATCCTTGTTAACAGTGGATTTGCCACAATCCGGAATTTAAAAGCTGTCCCAAGACATTACTTCTCAATAACATGCCTGGTCCCACTAGACTAGTTAAGACCTAAAAGAAAGTCTTGTATTGCCAGGCCTAATAATAGCAGGTTACAGTAATAGCTACTTAGACTACCATAAAACAGTACTCTTTAGACATTTGAACAAGAAGCTATGTATAGACTGTAATCATGAGATTTCATCAAATCATATCAAAGTTAGAATGTGCTTATACTTAGTTTAATAAATCTTAACTGAGTGGCTACTCAGTCTGTAGGTTAATAGCAGCCTCTCAGGCAATATTTGTGCTAGTATTCTCAAACCTTTTAACAAGCAGTGCACTAACAGGGCACAATCTCTAGTCAACACCTGTCAATGCATCTATTTAAATGACATGGGGTCACCGACTTACTGATGACACCAGCTTTCATTCCAGCAATGCCAACTGGATGCGGTGCAATTTCACTGTGTTACTGAGTGAAATGAATGTGATTTCTAGCACGCACCGCACACAACGGGAGAATGACTGACTCACAGTAGGTAGTCAGGCCTCGTCTCACTATGATTTCATTTAATAAAGGAAATGGCTGACTTATGTTTGAAACATGCTTCCCTTTCTCCAAAATGACAGGGCTGGTTCCACTTTGGTAGTGAAACACATCCAAGCACCGCTACTGCCGGGAAATTGAGGACAGTGCATTGCTTCAAAAGAGTGGTTCTAAATGACCACTACCACTGCCGTCTTCAGCCATGGATGTGTAGCGTATTAAGCTGTGCAATGGTCAGTGAATAAACTGATTGTGAAATACATTAGAATGAAATGAAGGTTAAAAAAAAAATGCTAACGAGAAAGTGTTCTAGACAAAACAATACACACGTCGCTAATATGATTCTGCTCTGAGTTTTGTGCAAGTAGTCTGTATCCAGGTTTTTTTTCTCACTGTGTTTGGGTACAGCTTGTTCTCAGATTGGGCTCTCGGCCGGAGGAAGGCTGGCTATTTCCACTGGGCCCTCACTGAACGACGCCCAGCCCCGTGGTCTTCCAAGCACTGACCACAGAGCAAATCAGCGTCTAACTGCCCCCTCCTTGCTAATCCAGCTAAAAGAAAGTCAAAGTAATGGGTTCCAGACTGAGATATGTGATTACTGTACACTGATCTATAGAAGTACTCACTTATTACCACCCAAGAAAATAACCCAGCTATCTTTCTGTCAATCAAGCCCACTCCCTCAGAGGGCAGGACCGCCGTATACCTGCCAAGCACCCAGGACTTTCTGACGGCCAACTACACAGTGATGGAAGGACTTCAACTGCTGTAAATGTGGTGTAATATAATAAACAAGTCTTGCCTTATCAATCAAGTAGGGTGCACTGAGATGAACAAGGAACAATCTGTAAATAAAATATAAGCAGCTTTCATGGAAGCTACAGCACCGTGCTTTGAGATGTTTTACATATAACAATTAAAGTTGCAGGCTTAAAATTAACAAAATATACTACTTTAAAGGTCTACAGCCACAAGAGGACATACAATTCATAAAAACTTTCTATTTCATGTCTCTCCCGGTCAGTGAACCACAATACAACGCTATAATAAAACACCAGTGTTACAAACCCCTGTGTGCCAAGTCAGCTTAGAGATCCACCCTGTATCCTGTGGCTTGTGCTTTAAATGGACAGACCTTGAACAAAGCCTACAAACATCTGCTCGGACTTCCTGTTCTGGAGCTGGTCTGTACACAGGCCAATCAGTGAGGGGGTTTGGGAAATGGGGGTGGGGGGCGGGGGGGTTGTTGGGGCAGGTAAAGCCTCCAGTGGACACTTATGGCTGAGGAGACAGATTAGAAGGTCCAAAGCGTCTGTAAATGTCATCAGTAATTACCGATGGAGAACACTGATGATCAGCAAAAAAGAGGGCTCATCATACAATTTTTTACTGCTCTGCAAGAAGCGGCTTTCCTTATCCCTCTGCTTCCACAGGGCCAAAGCACATTTGAGGGAAATTCTCCCCAAGCAAAAGTGGTTTCAGGGTTAGAAAAGCAATGGGACATAAAGGACTACAGACACTGCGAGATACAGAGAGAAAAAGTTCCAAAGGTAACTGAATACTTCACAGATACACTGCAGCCAATCAAAGCAGCCGTCTCAAAATATAATTTGCGACAATGTGTGGTAATGTAAACAATGGTAGAGCAAATGGATCTGCTTTTAGGTCTACGTAAACTAGATGAGTGGTTCATTATTATCACATTCTCCTAGCAAAGATGTTGATGTCCTGTGCACCAAGACTTTTCCCATTTAAGTGCATGAGACATTCAGAATGACACTTGTTAAATAAATAAGTGGAATAAAATAGAATACAGCCCAGCTATCAACAGAAAATTGTTCAGTGCATTAGAAAATACAGCATTTTTCTCTACGTATGATAGAGAAACTGAGACACTGATCTCCTTTCCGGCCAAATATTTTTAGCTCTTTCAAAATCATTCAACAGTATATGATGAAGACTGGCTCATACAAAGCTGTTCGTTAATTTAACAGGAAACATATTCCCTTACTGGAGCAGCAACACTTAACTAGTGATTAATGGGAGACTCCTGTAGTCCTTCACACTATTGTAGTTAAAGTGGGGGTGGGGTCACGTAGTTAAAACTCACAGGTTAAAACTAAAAGGAGAGGATAATACATTGTAACAAAAAAAAAAAAAACATCTGCATGTCTAGAATTAATTATAGCACAAAATGTCATTTTTTTCATCTTCATAATTGATCACAAAATGGAAACTTGTAGAGACAGGTCCACTTTAAGCATTGTTATTGATGGCATGCCCTGAAAGGTCAGAAAGGAATCTTCAGACATATTTGGGGTTGAGCTCACATTAATTAAAAACTTCAACACACTTATATATTCCTACCTCATCCTCATTTCCTACCAGAATATTCAATCTCCTAAAATTTGAAACACTGCATCCAGAAATCTCTTATTTGGTTAAAGAATTATTGGTGTGAATTACTATAGCACAACAAATCTAATAAATCTCTGAATATTTCTGCATGACTGGTCCACCACCTCCTTCTGCAAATAAACCCTTCACGGTCAGCTCAAGCAGAAAAGGTCGCCTGAAAAATGCACAATACAATCTGAACAACTGCTATTACGGCAATCTTCTTTTGCTGTTATCAGACTCTGTCTGTTATGCCTTAGATCATGGTGCCTGCAGAGGCCCAAGGGCATGTTTAAGGGCTGAATCACTGATTTCTTCAATTCGGTGCAGAAGTTTGGAGCTGCTGCTGGTTTCTGGGCTGAAGCCCAGGTGCCAGGAGAGAAGACTCAGGAAAATTAATTGGTGTTGTGGGGATCAGCAAGAGAAGATGACACTGGTTCGTCTCACCTGCTGGGGGAGGTGGAAGAGAAGCTCTTGGGGTCCTTGCCCGAGGCCTGTGGTGGGCAGAATCGACCCCTCTCCTTCAGGTATGCATACAGAAGCTGGCTGCAGCGTCAGCGAGAAGCTTAAGAGATGCCTGAGCTTGCAGAAACAGCAAAACAGAGAGAGGGAGGTTGAGAGCGCTTGCTTGCCTAGGTCTGGACCCTCTGGGAAAGGAAGGTACCATCTGTCTACAGAAGCACAGCTGGACACACTCACCTGGGCCACCTCTTTTTCAAGGACCCTGTCTCTCAGGCATCAGTGCCAGCTACACCAGCAAACACTGCCATAATCTCCATCACAATGGTTCTATTAACAAGGCCAAGCAGTGAGCTCCTCACCCAGCACAACACTTTTTATAGTAGTGTGACTGCCATATCTAACATAAATCAAACATAACATTTTCTTTTCTTTTTGTTAACTAATCAAGCTTGTAGCTACGAGCTCCTTTTTTTCTTCTTTGAACACTGCCCGCTCCTTTGTAATGCAATGTGTTGGAATGGCATTCCGATTCGCAATACAAACTGTTTGTGTCTTTGCAAATGTGTACTAACACATTAATTTCACATTTCCTTCCTTACTTGAACACCTGATTAAGCAAACAAGATGAAGTTTGATGTATTCGAATAACTCCTCCCCAATCAGTCCTAGGTGTTCAGAGCCAAAGTAGGAGAGTGATGAACCTGGCCCAGGTGCAGCACAGCAGCTGGTCCCCCCCCGCATCGCCTGGCGTCACGGCTGGGCCACATTCCGTTAGGCAATCAGGCATTCGCCTGTTGCCAGGCCCAGCTGCTCCTTGTTTGGGTGTTTGTTTAGAAGTCTCTTCCCCTCCTCTTCTTCTTCGGAGCCACCAGAGAATAAGCTCACTCCCTCTACCTTCCTCCGATCACTGCTGAGTCCCCCCTACAGTCGCACCTCAAACGGCTGGCATCAGAGCCTTTCATTACAGTGCTATGGAAGGCCATTAAGCAGGGAGGAGGAGGCTCTCAGCGCATCGCTCCCCTCCTCTCTCTACATGCATTTGTTTGCGCCGTCGCCTAAATCCTCAGGCCCTGCCACTCGTCATTCTCCCATTCTCCAGACTAATAAGCCAGCCGCTTCTTCATTAGGCTGCACAGGGCTGCTCATCAGTTGCCCTCCCTCCCTCCATCATTCCTTCTCTCGCCGTCTATCTCAGCAGCATACTAAACGCGCACTAAACGCTGGGCTGAACTCTGCTGAACTGCTACAGAGATGAGGACACGAACGCATCTATAAAAAAGAAAAAACAAAAAAGGGAGAAAACCGGGGGGTGGGGGGAAGTGTCACCTTCCTCAAAGACTAGGGTAATCCAACACAGCACAAATTAAACAGCAGATTGTGTTCATTGTGGCACATTGTGTTTCTTTGATGTGGGCTAGGAGGTGGGGTATGGGTGATGGAATCGGCAGCCAGTTCCAGGCCTACATCAGGATCAAAAGCAGCCCGGGCAGGCTCCCATCTGAAAGGATACGAGACAAGAAAGCACGGCTGGAGGTCACCACACATGGCGACGAACACCCTTAATATGCCAGAGGGGACAGACCCCAGAATAAGTGCTCAGCCAGATCTAAACTTCATCCACGTCTGGACACTCACTTTCAGTCAATATGACTCAAACAGATCGTAACTGGGCTGCGTTCAAGTCTTTAAAGCCAAAGCCACATCACGGGGGATATCTCAAAGTACTGGATCCAGAAAACACAAAAAACTTTTTTTTTTTTAGTTTTTTTCTTTTTACCACAAGAAGTTTAAGAAGGATAGGATTGAGTAGAAGATCTGTTATCATTTGATAGCCTGATGCAAATTGCGACCGACACCAAATCACTTTTGCTGTGACATCTGCAATGCCTGCATTTGATTGAATTCACTGAGCAGAGTTGCTGCAGAGGCAAAAACAGCGTTGAATTTTAGAAAGCTAAATGTATTTCCTCAATACAGCGCTGTCTGGCTTACATATCAGACTTTTTCCTTCGGACTTTCTGCCTCTCTGTCATTTTCAAAGTCGACTCCTTTGAGAACAGGACAGAGAACTTATTGATCACAAGAAACTTTACTTGAGTGTTTTATCTTGCACTTTGGGGATATAGAGAAACTGTAATGAAACAAATAAATCCAACAAAACGCGACAGTATGGCTTCGGTAGAATTCAGATGCAGGTCCAAAACACAAACTCATATTGAAGGTGTTCAGGAAGGACCAGGACTCCTCTGGTCTCTCTGACAGTTTACAGGTAAAGTGGGAGAAGTCTTCTCAAGCAAGTAGCACTCCAAGCCACCAAGAAAGAGCTCAGATAAGCTTTCAGCTATTTTTTTTTTTTCTGTGAACAAGTTCAGCACTGTCTACAAAGCTGTAGTGGGAGCTTTTAATGAGCTAAATAACAATAGCACTATCTTCGGAGCTGTTTAAGTGCACTGAGAGGCAACATAAAAGGCTAAGCGAGCGATTAGTCATCCTGTATGCAAAAACAAACAGGTTGTCTAAGGCCAGGCTACTAAGTTCACCAGGTACATCCATCCGGTGCAATTACTGTGGCCTGCGGCTAGCCGGAGGTCGACTCCATATAGGAGTGAGTCTTTTAAACACAGCCTTGGATGGAGAGTGTGAAACGGGGGGGCTGTTGCTGTGCCCCAGGGGGGTTAATTTGCTAATCAATGGTTGGTGAGGAGAAAATGCCAGCAGGCAGAAAGGGCTAGGAGTATCAGGGTCTAACACAGGCCTGTGCCCAAAACACACCAGTGCTATGAATGCTACTGCAGCAAGCGAGCTCCCCTCACTGGACTGCTCACACTAGAACTTAAAACATTTGTCCAAAGCCAACAGGGCACGACTGTTCATGTCAGGGTTTTGTCAGGCTCTGAGAGAAGTTCTCAAACCGCCACTGCCAACATATATACCTCATATATGTTGGTCCATGTGTCAGTAAATACTCACATAATGCAAAAAGAGCAATTTCATATATATTATGATACATGTCCAGGGTGTTTCTCTGCCCTATGACCACTGGGACAGGCTCCAACAACCTCCCTCAGTGCCTTGGATGACCAGCTGTTCTCTGTTGTTGAAGACGCTGGATTTCATAGGCACACTGTAGCTTAAATAGTGTTAGTGAGCTAATATAATGAACGTATTAATAATTACCGTCCAGTTTCTGCATTTATCAATAAGAAAATAAATAAAAAATTGCTCTTTAGGGTTTTATGTTCAGTGTGCTAACTCAAACACATGACTAAAAAGGTTTGGTTTTGGTTTTGATTTTTTTTTTTTGTTTTGTTTGTTTTTTTTGGTTTTCAGTCTTAAATTTTGATTTCAGTACGTCTCTATTGACAACTCCAGCTGTTGTTGGCCAGAAACAACATTAAGATGTTCTGTTCTCTGCTACCTTGACATATTAAAACACCATCCACAAACTGACATATTAAAACATCATCCGCTCAGAAGAACCCCTCAAGTCACAAGAAGCCCACGAGTCTTCATCATCTACCTCTGCACTGGTTAGCTCGAGTTGTTAGCATTAGCTCATTCAAGGCAGCGTAGTCAAGCCTCATGCTGCGTTCTAGTGGAGTCAAAAACTGTAAAGAAGCTATATTTTAACTTGTAAATTGCAATCAAACAGCCATGGAAGCCATGAACATCTAAATTATTTATTTATTATTATTCAGTTATTCAGTTACCCCCAAAATTGACTAATGCAGTTGCACTTCCTTGAAGCCTGCCACTGTTCAGACTTTAGACAGGTTAACATACTTGGAGGAGAATGCTGATGCCAGTTCTGTTATACCAGCTAGGAGACACCCATGCTGGTTGGGACAGGATCAAGTAACATTCATGTTTGGCTTACATAGCACGATTTACTTTAAAGCGTAGCCATCCTCTCGATCACTAGATCATGTAAAATTTCAGGACTGGGGGAGGCGTTGGTGTGATGTGGGCACAGGAAAATAGAACAGGGAAATGGAAACACAGTTGCTTACACACAAGTGCTTAATCAGGCATACTGTGATTTGGGAAACGATCAAATCACATGATGCCAGGCAAAAGACAATAAACCTTACAGTCTGGTTGCCATGACAAATAGTTCAGTGATTCATCATTTAAAGGAAACTCTGCCTGGTAATCAAAGTAATATTTTGGACTTTAGTAGGGGAAGTTCTGATATTGCCACATCCCGATGAGGGATAATCTGAAGACCATTTCATTTCTTTAATCCTCTGTTGCAATACGGAAAAAGCTTTGAATTAAGGAATGTGGTTTTGACATCTTGAAGTGGAGGCAAAGACAAAAGCTTCAAAAAAAGCCCAAATCTTTGCAAAAGTAAGGTGCAGCAGGGAGTCTGAGATTCAAATCCATCTGAATCCATATCCTTCCTCTGAGACTCAATAACTGGAGTGGCCAGGGAAGAGCAAGAGAGAAGCGAGGACATCTGGAGGAGTAATGGAATCATTGATGTGCAATACGGATACAATATCATGCAGAAACAGATAATAAATGTTTGAATAGAACACAATTTGCCACAGAGAGAGAGAGAGAGAGAGAGAGAGAGAGAGAGAGAGAGAGAGAGAGAGAAGAAATAAAA